>JBBHKE010003041.1:49550-111223 GCA_037447655.1 Zygnema cylindricum | reverse complement strand
CTGCTAAAATTATCTGACGGTTTTGTGTACGGATTAAAAATATGGAGCCTGCCGTACATACGAAACGGGACAATTTTAAAGGTCCACATAAGCTGTTTTGAATTTTGAGCACGCGGGGAGTCACTGCTTTGAAAGGATTTAACGAAAATGCGTTTTTATATTTTGGATACGTTTGTGAGATATGGACGGCGATCCGCAAATTAAGGCGGTGGATGCTGAAAGATCTGGTGGATCTGCGTTAACGTCAGCTCAGATATTCTGTTGAAAGTCAAAGCATCCGTTAATGGAAGGTACAAGATTTTGAACACTTCGAAAAAGATTCTGGCGTCAGCTGGGTACCCAAAAGTGACGTCAATTACAGCTCGATTGTCAGAAATAACGTGAATGTTTTTGAATCAGTACTGAGTGAATTAGATACACTCTTGACTTGCGGGTTGACTAATGGTCAAGTACTGATTCTTTATTAAGACTGTAGTAGAACATGTCTACTACAGACATGTAGACATGTTTGTCAATACCGTAACAGAATGACAATTTCATTTTGTACAATCTGACGGTTACGAAAGCTTCGATTATCCAATTTTGACGATTTGTTGTCCGTTTGTGGTCTTCGTATGTACACAGTTTTACGGTACGACCCAATGGAATTTTAGCTCAGGGTAACCTTCCATTGGGCGCTCCCAGTAATCGTACGGTCACGTTTTTCTATCAGGTCGTGCCAGTGAAGCAAATATTGATTACGTGTTAGATTGTGATTGGTACCACGTAAATTCTTGTTGAGCCGCCCAGGAATAATGAAATTTTTCAAAAGGACAAAATCGCAACTGCGTATCTGTACGGTCAGACGCTGATTATAATATCTAGTAGCGTCACGCTAATGTACAGTTCTTGTATTTGTCGTATACCAACAGCCACAAAAACCGTTCTTGTATTTGTCGTCGTAGCAACGACCACGAAAACCGTTCTTGTATTTGTCGTCGTAGCAACGGCCACGAAAACCGTTGCAAAATGAAAGTTTGTACAAATGTCCATGAATGTACACAGAGAATCGTAATTAGAGTAAATTACTCTAATTCGGTCGCCCTAAATTTCGACTCTATCACGTTAAATAACGTAAACGATTCTAATTTTTCATTATGCTATTTAAGGTAAGGTTTAATTAGCGTAACAACATTCTAATATAGGTTCGATTTAAATAGTATGGAGTACGGACGACGTCCAACCGTGCAAAATTGTACTTTTTAAGAAAAAAGGTACATTTAATGATTTAAAAGAGTCACGCTTGCACGTGAAATCACACTAAACAAAAAGGCTCAATCACATCAAAAAACAGCCGTTCGCATGACTCTCGTCCGTCGACAGCATCGTCTTCAGTGTGAACATTTACATTAATATCCATGCTAAAATTTTATAGTACAACGGCAAAAATATGTGTTTGCCTTTATTTTCGTAATAATTTTGTAACTGTTGTTCGACATTCCGCGTATTTAGTTAGAATAGGGAACTTCGTAGCAATTTCATCAAAAATGTATTATAATATAGGATAGCGTATGTTTTAGCGTAAATATTAATTCCAAAAAAACAAGACTTACCAAAATGAACCATGAAAGGAGTAACTTTTAACTATAATATGGGTTTTTTACCATGATGGCACATGAAATAGAGTTACCATATTGACAAATAGAGAATAAATATACAACATTTGGCGTTGGTGATATATGTCGTGAGGTAGCGCCAAATGCCGACAGACCTCACAAAACGTAATCTTCTTGGACCAATCAAAGTTACGCATTCTTTGTCCAATCACAACCGCTCTTTTTTATTTTTGGTTCCCTTTGGAATCTGACAACCGCCGTCATCATGACTGCGCCGCCAGACTGCGCCGCCATCCGGACAATCCCTCCAAATTTTTCAACAGGGATGTGTGAGAGTCTCGCTTCCTTTTTCACCGCCATGGATCTCATATAGTCGCTCAAATCCATTGGGATCTAGCGAAATCAAGTCAAATTGTACAGTTCCAACTGTACCAATAGAAATAACTTGACCACTTGAGGCAGTAATAATTTAAGGTACCGTCAAAGCGCGCATTTCGTCGAAAAGTGTGCCATCAGTACATACATGATGCAAAGCGTCGGAGTCTACAATCCACTCCTTGTCGTTTTGCATTTCGAAAGACGTAGTTTCGTTAGTGACGTTTAACGTGGAAAAGGTGATAGGACCTTCTTCCCTTTCATCATTTTCTGCAACAAAATATCCATGGCCGCAGAATCGGCAGCCACGTCCACCGCGCCCCCCTCTATCAAATCGGCCACCTCCACATCCATTAAATCTGTCGCTGCTGCCGCCACGACCGCCACCGCCGTCGCCGCCGTCAGATCTCGCGTAACATTGGGGACTAATATGTCCCCATTTCCCACAATAGTGGCAATGTTTCTCCTTATCCGGGCATGAGGAGGACATATGGTCGGATATGTTACATCGAAAACATGTGACAGAAGTCTGGTCTTGGAAAAGAGGTTGACCGGGAAAGTTTCCCCTCCTTTCGATGCATCTACTCCTTCCCCTAGATCTGCGTCCTCTTCCTCTTCCCTCTCTTCCCTCACGGAGAAAATTCAGGTCAGCGGGTTCTTTGGAGGTGACATTCAAAGATCCACCCAGGATCGAAGTTTTAGGAGGAACTCCGCGATTTCTTTCAGTGGTTTTAAGGTAATAACAAGGAACTCATAACTCGGATTAGTTTGTGCCCAAAGAATCTCCTTGAGTTTAGTGAGGTTGTCAGGTAAAGCATTATGAGACCGATTACTTTGTCCTCCTCGATAATAGTCCGATCGTTATTCGAGAGTTGCTCCACAATAATATTGTATCGCTTGATGGCATCATCGATCGATTCGTTAAACTTTATTTTAAATTGGATAAAGTCCGTATAGGCATATTGCCCCTTGTTTTGGAGCCTCTTTACAAATTGGCCTTCGAGCGCCTTCCAACACTCATGAGTCGTATCTCGGGTAAGGAAATGATCATGCACCGAAGCGGTGCAAGATTGCATGAGGCATGTGATGGGCGTAGGATTTTTTTTCTTCCAAAGGGGACGAGCCTTCGGATCGTCGATCGACATCTTTTCTTCTCCATTCACGATCTTTCCAAAGGTGACGGAGAATGAGTTGCGCCTTGATATATTTCTTCTGTCGTGCATGAGAGGAAAGCAAGCATACATGTATCACAACCAGCAAAGTCATGCTCACAAACATGTACAACAACGAAAAAAATTATGAAAAGTCAAAATATATATACACCATGAGAAGGAATAAAAGTGAAAATGACCCAGAGAAAGAAGGGGAAGAATACTCCCCTAGAGTGAAGTGAACCCAATAATTTATGCTAAGCCAGGAGGTAGCCACTAGGCTCTCTGGTCTTTATCACATTCCCTACGAGAGTTATCCCATTACGACAGCAAAGCAAGAAATATTCCAACCGGAACAAGGGAAAATCCAAATCCGATCAAAAATATACTCCTTTCAAGCCAATCGAAATACAAACAAGACAAAAACACACAACCAAATCGTCAAACTGCCCGAGGAAGGCACATCAAGGTACAAATGTGCTCCCCCACGATCTCCAATTCCACAAATCCACCAAAAGACCAAGTTTGGAGGGAAACCTTCCAGACGTGGCCTTAGGCCGTGTGGATTAAAAACGTGGGCAGAAATAATAGGGGAAATATTCTTAACCTATCTAGCCTCTACAGCTAGCTAGCAAGGAGAAGAAAGACACGTGGGCAATCGGTGAGAGAGAGAGCAAGAGAAAATGCTCCGCTGCCAAGAGAAAATTCTTGTCAAAAGCTAAATTCTTTAAGTCTGAGAATTAGGCTAAGTAAGAGCTACACTAGGCCTAGCAAAATTAGCTTACGTCTAGTCTACTTTACATGCATGAAACTACTAAAGATGTTGGCCAATAGGCGGCCAACATCGTCTGCCGTACGCTTGACAAAATCCACTGTCCGAGGGTAAAAACCCTGCCTAACTACATGTATGCGCGAAATTACATGGGTTCGCGACTTAAATAAATATATGTATCGAAACGTCGCCCGGAAATGGCAATACGCCTCCAAAAGATACTTCACGTCGATACTCCCAAAATCGCGTGCATACGCACGAAACGAAACATACCGCACGAAATGAAAGGTCTAGCACCAAATACTTTAAATCGCGTCACGTCGCCCAAACGATGTTTCGCGTCCAACTTCGAAAATCGTGTACATACGCACGAAATGAAACATATCGCACGAAATTAGTACTATTCAATGAAACCTAAAAATATGAATCGGAATTAAATCGCACGTGAGAACGAAACTTATATATGCGTGCGAAAATCGTGCGTGCATGCATTAAATCGTGCGTGCATGCATGAAATCGCGCGTGCATGCATAAAATCTCGCGCGCGTGCCCAAAACCGTGCGTGCGCGCGGAATACTGCGCGTGCATGCAAGAAAACCGCGCGTGCGTGCAAAAAATACCGCGCGTGCGTGCAAAATACCGCGCGTGCGTGAGAAATACTGCGCGCGCGTGAGAAATACCGCGCGTGCGTGAGAAATACTGCGCGCGCGTGATAAATACCGCGCGTGCATGCAAAATACTGCGCGTGCATGCATTATATCGTGCGCGCGGGAAACCGACACGATGCGGCATGACATCATCGTTCGACATGGCTAAAAAGTCAACACATGTCTTATCTGGATTTGCTCTTATAATTTCCGGAATTCTTGCCTCCAAATCTTATCTCTCCACGTGGCGCCAGGTCATGCCGCGTCAAAAAAAATGGTACCGTACAAGAAAGTACAACGACCGGAGTACTTTCTGTACGTGCATTGTACGATGTCGCCATAGTGCGACATTTGTCACTTCCGGATTTGTTTTGTGCCGTTTCGAAAATTCCGTAACCCCGTACGTTGTTGCCACGTGTCATCCGGAGTGGCGGAGTCCGCAAACCGCCAAATTGTCTTTTCCGCGAGATCGGCGCTAACCACGGCCGTCCGATTGATATAGATATTAAATACGAACCGTCGAAACAAATGTTCGTACTATTTGTTTCATCCGGTACTAATAGTACCACTGTTTCTATGTCCTATAGACCGTAATCTAGTTAAATGGGAAAACCTACGTGTATATGTTTAAAAACATATCAAACCCTATACACCTTAGCACAAGTCCTAGACTAAACGGACAAAGCTAACGGCTTCCATGACGCACGGTAGGTATCAGGATCAGATTATAGGTCCGTCATTCCTTTTGGTAAATCTACTCAGATTCTAGGCAGCCATGGCTCTAGCTCCCTCTTCAGCCTCCAGTGACTACAACAAGTGTGGGGGCTAGGAGAAGTGTTATCTTTTTGGAAAGCTTTTAGTCTCAGAGCAGCGCAGCTGCTTTACAGATTAAGCAGCGCAGCTGCTATACAGACAGAGCAGCGCAGCTGCTATACAACGGAGCAGCGCAGCTGCTATGCAGCAGAGCAGCTGCTATACAGGAGAGCAGCTGCTATACAGGAGAGCAGCTGCTATACAGCAGAGCAGCGCAGCAGCGAAGCTGCAACACAGACAGGACAACGCAACCACGATTATATTTGATATGGTCCGTACGGACAACGCAGCGTCTGATATTTTTAATGTGATTCTGTACGAGATAGAGCAACTGCGATAGATACGATTCTAGTCAACTTAGTGGGAACTCATTGGTAACTTAGTGGGTAACTCAGTGGTAACTTAGTGATAGCTCAGTGGTAGCTTAGTGATAGCTCAGTGTTAGCTTAGTTATAGCTTAATGGTAGCTTGACAGATTAGTGGTAGCTTGGTGGTTTGATGTACCTCTCAAGTACACTGGTGTTGCCAGTTCAACACAAGTATAAGACTTAGGACCATAACATATTATGTATCGGACTTTAGGTAAAAGCGCAAATAGTTTTGAAACTTGATATTATATCTTGGTGCCGGTCAGTGTCTTTATAACTTTGGGGGTTATGAGTGTTTATTCTACTCATGTGTAGAGGGTGGGTTGGATGCTTGTATAAGGGTTGAGAGCACTTAAGAACAGCTATTTGGTGGGATTCGTGCTTCTAGGTGTATCATGTCTCTACTACTACTGCTGCTCCTCCACCTGCACCGGTGGTTGTTGAACAACAGGTTATGGGCCCAGATATCAATTATTTTTTTTATTTTTATCCTAGACATAGCTAAGTCCTCAGATATACAAAATTTCAGAATAGAACGAGCTTGCGTATTTTTCTTAGACCATGACGGATCAGATTCATCTAGCGAACCATCCAAGATATCTAAAAGATTGACATTTTCAAAATGTGTCTCTACCATATCCGCCCAGTAAACATACTTATCCTCGGAAAAGATAGGAATTCTTGACGACAGGCCCATAACCTGTTGTTCTTTCCTAAGTCGTCCCTCTTTTTTGAGTCGAAGTCGGGGTCCTTCTTCACCCATTCTTCCGGAATCTCCTCCTTCGCCTCCTCCATTAGTTGGACGATCGCCATACTAATCGTTTCCCCTCTCTTGAGTGCCCTCTTCAGCTGTAAGGCCGAAAGCAGGCGTCCCTCTTTTGCTTCCTTACCAGCCGCTCCCGCTTTTACCTCAAACTCTTCTTCACCTTTCTTCACTCTCATGGCGCCACTTCTCCAATCGATTGTCGGATTCCATTTTTGCAGCCACGGCTTCCCCAAGATTACCTCATTGTCCCCAAGAGGTAATACATGAAGCGTGTCGTACCATCGGAATTTCGCAATGCCGACGCGTAACCTCGGGGTACGATGGGTAATCGATAAGGAACTGCCGTCGGCCAACCGACTGATGATTCTTTAGTACCACAAGAGGAAGTTTCAACCTTTTCACCGTCGCCTCGTTAATAAAGTTCCCCGATGCTCCGGAGTCCACTATGAAGTTAGCTGCGCTCATTCCAATTTGACCCCGAAATATCAAAGGGTCTCCTCCTTCACCGGCTAACCTCATAACGGTAAGTTTCCTCTTTTTGGGACCTTTCCGTTTTGAACATTCTCGATCCATATGATCTGGGGAACCGCACTGGAAGCATAGGCCATTTTGCCTCCTCCGCTGGATCTCCTTGAGGGATAAGTCATTGTTCTTGGTCTTGGTAAGTTTCTTCTTTCTCTGCATGACGTTGACCACTTCCTTATCCTCGTTAATTGCGCCGAGCTCCATGGGGGTTGGACCTTCGTCTCGTCGGTTTCCATCCGATACTGCTCGACCCGTAGCGATAAGGTCTCCGGAGGGTAAAGTCGACCGAATCCGTCCGCTCCGCAAACTGGATGATTGCCGAGAGAGTAGGAGTCGTGCTTTCCCGAGTAAGCCAATGTTCCACATCCATACGAATAGACGATTTAAGCCCCTTCACGTAGCGATCCACGGCTTCATCCTCCGTCATCTTAGGTATTTGAACTTTGCACTCCAAGAATCGCTGCGTAAACTCCATACCGAAGTTCGTTGCTCCAATTCTGCGATCTTATCTCTTGCAGCCTTCACCGTGTTGACGGGCTACCAAGCGTCGTGGAGAAGTTGAACGAAGAGCGCCCAGACGGTAGGTATCTCATCGTCCTCCACCAATGTCCTCCACCATGCCCCCGCTGCCCCTTTAAGAAGACCACCCGCGTAGTGAATCTTCTCACGATCCGATAGGCTAGGAAAATTCTCAAGATAGTTCCCAACGGAGAATAGCCATGTGTCAAGGTTTCTTGTGTCTTGCAGGGTCAAACTCATCTGGAAGCCTTAATTTCGGTCTCCTTAAGTCTCTCTCTATGCCTCCATGAGGTCGCTCCCCTAGACGAGACTCCAAGGCTGCGACGGTGTTGCTCAGCTGCGCGTTCTGTAATCTCACACTTTCTAATTCCTTGAGAACTTGCGCCAACATTTTTGTAGTTGATACGCCGTGTTCATCCATGCAGTGAGTCACGGGAATTGCTCTGATACCAGTGTCAAAGGGACAATAATGCACACAGCACGCCACAATGCACAGCGAAAATTACCAAGGATCTTCTCGTAGCAACAGTAGGAGCACACATCACTAACAGACAAGGTTGCGCTTTATTACTTGGAAGAGTGTACAAGGTTGCGCACGCTGCGTAGGTCTACTTGAAGTCTCCTATTCAGAAGCCTACCTGACTAGTTAGACTAGCTAGCTGCGAGTCAACCTATTACAGTACAACTGTACACGTGGACCTTCTTGGTCAGCCGAGATCTATCCAAATATTCTTCTAGAACTATACCGCTCATTCTACATTCTGCGGCGTTGCTATGCTACGCTGCTATGTTGCGGCGTTACTAAGTTGTTACGCCGCTAAGTTGCTATGCTGCTACGCTGCGCTGGTCTGGAATCCCAGCTGCGCTGCTCTGGAACGACAACTATAAGAGCCTAGCCCTAGCCACTAAGTACTTGAATCCTGTAACCCTGTTACACGTGTGAAATAAGACTTTCTGTGTGCTCAGTTTCACCACAGAATGCAAAGTTAGAATATGAGTTTTGGATAAAATTCCCCACATTGACTTTCCCTTAGAAACAAAGCCACCCTGGCAGGCAAAAACTCTAACCGACTACACCCCTGTGTATTTTGGAGTTCCTTGAGTCCGCAGCAAAAAGAATCACTGAATTTGCTCACCTGAGCATTAAGTTATCAATGGTCAAAGATGACCTATTTGTATAGATGCTTCTCTGGGAGAGAGGTTGAAAAACCAAAAAAAATCTAAGTCCTAATCTACCTCTCTAAACCTATTACTAAGGTACTAGACCAATCATATGACTGTAAAGTACAAGAAGGTATAGGTAGCGTTGTACTTCTTGTACGCCATAGCACGGCATGGCTGGTCCGCTGATGCGTGTCAGTTCCGGAGCCGTAGTTGCTCCTCCCGTAATATCCGCTGTCCAACCATATGTTGCCACGTGTCATCCGCCGACATCTGGTCCGCAAACCGCCAAACTTCTATTCCGGCATTCCGGCTCCACTGTGAGCCGTTCGATCACGAAGTCGACATTTGATTGCATCCGTTGAAATCCAATGTCGTTTTGTTTCGTAATCGGTATATATTGAGTATGTAGATAAGTATTTCGTATACATACGTTTCATACGTAGTAAACGTATCATTTCATTGAGACCTACGGGATAAGGCTAACGGTTATGCCGTACGTCCTATATCTCGAAGGAACCAGGTTCAAATCATAGTGGGGTCACACAAACCAAATGTTTAATTACTTCTTTCTCTTTCTCTCTCCTTGTGTGATTTATGTTTATATTAAAGTTAAACCCTATATAGTCATCTGCCCATTTATATAAATAGGATAGTACTGTATTAGCAGATCATGGACCCATGTTCAAATCCGGTATGGGCCATCTTCATTTTGGCCGACTATCCTCTTAACCCTCCAGCCTGTCTCCCTAACTATCTATAGGTAGACATGGAGTTTCTTCCATCTCTCAGTGACTGCGACAAGTATATAGAGAAAGAAGTATTTCCAAGCACCAAGTAGAAACTTTAAAACCTTTTAATACTATCTTTTAAACACATAGGAAAATACAGACCTAGAAAATACTTAAAATTCAACACTCCCCTTATTTTCTAGTCTACTTTTCTTTCACCTCCCACCAAAGACAATTTTCTATTTCTTTTCTCTCATTAAAAAAATTCAAGAGAATACCCACGTATTTAAAAAGATTTATTAGATGGGCAGAAATAAACATTGCATCTTGTTGATCGCACATTTTAATTTGCTTGCAAAAAAATTCGAGCCTTTTGGAGCAAGGATTTTAGCCACCCCTACCCCTTTTCATCCGAGCAAAATTCAATTTTCCACTTGCAATTCCAACAGCCAGCCTCATCCCCAATTTGAAACACATACCCAGATGTTAACCCTTTTACAGGCACATCTTCATAAGTGGCCTTACTCCCATTAGTGATGTCAAATCCATTACCCTCTCAAATTTTCCCAAAAACGAGTGTCCTCACTAAGTCCCTCATTAAATCTACGTCATCCATACTCATATTTTTATCCATGATACTCACCCCATTTTCTGAACTTTCCTCACTCTCTCCCATGGAATTCTTTCCACCATCACTTTCTAATTTTATTCCCAATAAATATTTCTCCTCCCCTAAACCTTTCATTAAATACTCATCTTCTCCCATATATTTTAAAACCCCCTCTGGTTTTACTTCTCCCTTTTCCTCGGAATACGTTGAAGTCTCCCTTTCCAACCAGTTTTCATTTTCCGAAATATCTATGAACTTATCCTCATTAACTTTATTTTTCCTTTTTTCACTTATATATCCTAGATCTGACTTTCTCATTTCTAACTCATACACTCAACACTCCTTGAAATCCTCAAGTACCTCCTCTCTCTTTACTTCCCTTATACCTCCAAAAGCACATTGTTGCCTTCGTGGATTTTTTGTGTGCTTTTCACTCTTCTCCATACTACCAATGTGGAGAAGCTCCAAAATATCTTTATCCTCTTTCTCCTCTTCCCCTTTTTCCTCCTCATCCACAGTCCAACTTCTCATTTCTTCTAAACAAGAACATTCCTCCATATAGTGACCCGGTTCTCTACAAAAGAAGCAAACCCCTTTTTTCAAAGATCCCCTTTCTTTTCTTCTCCCTCTCTCTCCACCAAAATTTTGATAAGGTTTAACTTTGTCTTTCTTTCTCTCATCACGCTTCCGCCAGTCACCATCACTCCTCTCATCACGCTTCTGCTTGTCACCCCCATTCCTCTCATCATGTTTCCACCAGTCACCACGAGCTGTTAGTGGATTCACCCTGTCACTTCCCCTACGAAGCTCCAAAGTGTTTTCCCTCACAAGAATCATCCCCATGGTAATGCCCCAAGTCCATAAAGAGTAATCCATTTCCTGAATACAGTTAATGATATTTTTGTACTCATCTAGGAGTTTCATGATTAGTGTGTTAATTTTTCTCTCCTCGGATTCTACATATCCTGCACTTACAAGCTCAACATATAGTGCAGCAATATCATTGCAAAACTCTATCATGCTACCGCCTTTATAAATATAGGCCTCTATTTCTTGTTTTACTAATTGTTGCCTCTATATAGTCTTTACTCTTATAAATCTGAATTAGTGTTTCCCAAATTTTTGAAGACTTGGTTAGGTTTATAAGAGTGATAACTATAGACTTAGACACATTTCTAAGTATAAGATGTTTTGCTATAGTGTTTTTGTAGTCCAATATTTTTCCTGTCATTTTCTTTTGTTTTTGTTTTAGTTATAAACCCTACAACTGGAACTGTAGGCGAGAGCCTAGCCCCCCTCACCATAGGTGTCCCTTTTCCCTTCTCCCCTTTTCCCTCTTCCATGGCCATGATTTTCGCTTCAACTTCCGTTGCATCCGGAATCCAGCTGGTTTTCTGGGAAGCCCCAGATGTATCTACATAGTGAGTTCCACCAAAGCCCAGTAGCGGACACCTCACTTTTCCCGAAACAATTTCCCATAAGTGTTTTTCGAAAAACAATCCCTCCATTGTAAACTCCCAATAAGTGAAGTCTCTCCCATCAAACATAGGCACCCTAGATTGTGGGCCCATAACTTGAAATTCTATGGGCTCCATTGCCACACATAATTCGCAGATCCAAAGAAGCTAATCTAGATAGTGCCGACTCCAAGTTTATATAAACCTAAATGATTGACCCCTTGACAATTAGAACCCCATTAGAGCTTCACCCGTGTGAAATAAGACTTTCTGTGTGCTCAGTTTCACCACAGAATGCAAAGCTAGAATATGAGTTTTGGATAAAATTCCCCACTTTGACTTTCCCTTAGAAATACAGCCACTCTGGCAGGCAAAAACTCTAACCGACTACACCCTTGTGTAGCTTGGAATTTCTTGAGTCCGCAGCAAAAAGAATCACTGAATTTGCTCACCTGAGCATTAAGTTATCAATGGTCAAAGATGACCTATTTGTACAGATGCTTCTCTGGAAGAGAGGCTGAAAAACCAAAAATATTCTAAGTCCTAAGCTACCTCTCTAAACCTATTACTAAGGTACTAGACCAATCATATGACTGTAAAGTACAAGAAGGTATAGGTAGCATTGTACTTCTTGTACGACCATAGTACGGCATGGCCGGTTCGCTGACGCGTGTCAGTTTTGGAGCCGTAGTTGCTCCTCCCGTAATATCCGCTGTCCAACCATATGTTGCCACGTGTCATCCGCCGACATCTGGTCCGCAAACCGCCAAACTTCTATTCCGGCATTCCGGCTCCACTGTGAGCCGTTCGATCACGAAGTCGACATTTGATTGCATCCGTTGAAATCCAATGTCGTTTTGTTTTGTAATCGGTATATATTGAGTATGTAGATAAGTATTTCGTATACATACGTTTCATACGTAGTAAACGTATCATTTCATTGAGACCTACGGGATAAGGCTAACGGTTATGCCGTACGTCCTATATCTCGAAGGAACCAGGTTCAAATCATAGTGGGGTCACACAAACCAAATGTTTAATTACTTCTTTCTCTTTCTCTCTCCTTGTGTGATTTATGTTTATATTAAAGTTAAACCCTATATAGTCATCTGCCCATTTATATAAATAGGATAGTACTGTATTAGCAGATCATGGACCCATGTTCAAATCCGATATGGGCCATCTTCATTTTGGCAGACTATCCTCCCAACCCTCCAGCCTGTCTCCCTAACTATCTGTGGGTAGACATGGAGTTTCTTCTATCTCTCAGTGACTGCGACAAGTATATAGAGAAAGAAGTATTTCCAAGCACGAAGAAGAAACTTTAAAACCTTTTAATACTATCTTTTAAACACATAGAAAATACAGACCTAGAAAATACATAAATTTCAACACAGCTGCCGGTGTACTTTCTGTACGAATACTGAACGACATGGCCTAAATTTCGACACGTGGTATATTTGGATGCGCTCCCTTAATCCTCGGATATGTCGCGATCCAATGTCATTCCGCCACGGGTCATCCGATGTGGGGATGACCAAAAATCGCCGAAATCTTCATCCGCGATCTCGACGCTAATTCCGACCGTCTGATTAAATTCACATTTAATCGTATCCGTAATAAATACATGCGCGGTATTCGTTTTGCTAAAGAAATAAATGCGCGGTATTGATTTCTTATCCGTACCGTAATCCGTACTTTTACATTACCGGATCTATATATCCCGTAAACTATTACAGTTAAATGAATTATCCTGCCTCGTAATGTTTAATTAAATATCAAACCATATATTACGGATCACTAATTAAAGACTTAACGGCTAAGGCTACCGGTTATTAGCTGCTTGTAGTGCGGCTGGTACCAAGATATAATCCTGCCGCCAACACATATCTTTTTAGTAAATAAACCCCTAACTAATATATATTTCGCGTAAACCTTTGGATAGCCTAGGTAGCCATGGCTCTAGCTTCCTCTCCAACTTCTAAGTGACTGCGACAAGTGTGGGAGTTGGAGAGAGAAGTTAGAGGTAGACTGCCTCGGCTTCTTTCTATATTTCTATTTAGACCTAGAAAATTCTTTAAACGGACCATTAATTTCTACACGAATTTTATCATAGGGAGCTCTGGAAAACCCGACTTGCTTGGAAAATGTTTGGTTCACCCTTAGTGCTCACCAGAGTACTAAAGGTTTCTAGAAGTAGTCAATGCCTTGTGGGTGCAAGAAGCGCTCCGATTTAGTGTGGACACTCGTCTAGGGGATTGGTGTGGAGTGGTTCCATCGTGAACCTTTCTTATTGAGCATTTGCATTTTCCTGCTTTCCCTGCTTGCTATCTCGCCCTAAGTGGCCTTGGATTTTTGTGTGACTATCTGGAGTGGGATTCCTTGCTATATATTGTCGTGGGTGGCATTGTGTAGACCTTTTCCTGGCTGTGCTGCTAGAGATCTGCACCCAAGGGTTTTTGGATAGCAATTTTCTTATTTTTATAGATCTGGCCCTTTGGCCTTGCCAACTGTTTGTAGGGTAGAGGATTTGGTAAACCGGCTTCTTGCTACATATGACCATCGGGTCTTGATAGTGACTGAGTGTGTTGACTAGACGAGTGGATTGGTTTGACACGTGCTGCATCTCGATTAGGTCGTGCAAAACATTTCATTGTTGTAGTCGGGGTTTCTCCCTTGATTCATGCCCACGGATTGGGATAACCTTCCTTCTCGATCTGGTCCAGGCGAGGTGGTATATCATATCGTCCTCCGCAGTTAGATCCTTTGGATTTTTCCAAATCGTTGACCACATCCGATTCGATTAAAGATCGTAGATCCCCGTCAGTGCGGTCTGGTCTGACATCTACGTCATCATTGTCCTCGGTTTCATCTAGGTCATCCGTAGAGGGGACCGAAGAAGAATTTACAAAGGAAACCTTTCTACCTCCTCACACTCAGAGGTTCCCTGCCAGCCCAACTTTGGTACAACCGGCGCATCCTCCCTTTTAGGACATGGCTTCCTCTTCAAAAGGATCCATGGGTAAGATGCAATTCCACTTTTCAGGATTGAAGGACACCATTTTTTTATCGCATTTCCGCATGCTATACGACACGGAAATGAGGGATCTAGCCTTTAGATATCAGGATAGGTTTGACCTTCGTGTCCCCTTTTCCCTTCTCGGTCGATACCTCCGTGGTACGGCCCTCACTCTCTACACTCGCAAATATGAGGATGTTCTTTCGATAACAGAGTACGTGGCTCCCTTTGCGAGGTTACCAGAAGTCCTCAACCACGTGGATATCCCATATCAAGCTGAGAGACCGGCTCTACTAAATGCTAACATGGACGAGTTGTATCTTGCTATCCCCGAGGTTCCTCGTCAGTATACAGTGGCTGCCCAAGCGGCGGTCCCAGCTAGAGTAGTGGGAACCATTCGTTTACATGACCCTCTCTCAGTCATGTTTGACATCCTCCAAGAGGAGTACCGGATGCAAAATCTGGATCAGATCAAAGAGTTGATGAACTTCGAGCGTAGGCCAGGTGAAACTGCTCCTGCCTTGCGAGCTCGGATGGAAACTATGCGAGAGGCATTATCGGACCTCATGTCCGTTGCAGAGGCTATCCAGAAATTTGTGGAACAGTTTCCAGGTCCATCAAAAAGGTTTATCCAAAACAACCTAAGCCAGATGTATGGACTGAAAAATCACCTTTGAGCAAGCGACTTAATACGCGGTAGAGTTTAAGCTGCAGACATCGTTGTGGGACACCCATGAGAGGTCCAAACCTCCTCACAGGGAACGGGCGAATCCATCTCCTCCTCCACTTAAAAACCCATGGCTTCCTAATAGGCCAAAGAAGACGCCAGCCATAGGAACTCCACTTGTTAGTCTCGGAAACCGAATGTGTTTCCGATGTGGAAAAAACTGGGCATGATGCCCGCATGTGTCCTGACAAAGTGGCCACTTGCACTCATTGCCACCAAAAGGGACATTATGTCCATAGGTGCCACATCAAAGACCCTAATTTCACTTATCAAAATCAGATAAAGAACGGCGGAATTCCGACCCTTTCCGCGAAAACAGTCACTTCACCTAAGGAGAGCGAGAAGGAGGAAACTCCGCCTAAGATCTCTCGTAGGGAGATAGAGAAGGCCGAGCTTCAAGCCACAATGGTGACCATGATGAAGGAGCAATTTGCAACTTTCATTGCGGATATGAAACCCCAATTTACTGGGATGGCTAGGACCGTTGTCCACATGCCGTCGTGTGCCAGGCGAACCCTTCGGGATTGTATCGTCCAACAACGGGTGGCACCAATTGAAAAGGGCTTAGCATACCATAACAGTGTGGGCAAATTACAAAATTATTGTGTCCCACTCTCATTTGCACAAGAGCCTCTGCCTTCCCTACCAGAAACCGCTCTTACCATTGCAACAAAGGCCCTTACCATATTGGATGGAACTATTCATGAGGAGCGCTTAAGTATTCTTTCAGCGATGTTAGAGGATGTACTTAAAGCCCTTCCCCTCGTTGATGAGGTCGCAGCTGCAACGGCTTTGAGGGCTCTGCAGTTAAACCGGAGTCTCTCAGTGGTTCAACCGGTTACTACGGGAGATCGTCGTAATCTTGATCCCCACATCAGTTTCCTTGATAACTCTCGGGGATCATTCTCAGTGAACGTTGTTCACCCCACTCTTCCTCTCATGGACATCGAGGTCAAACCCGTGATCCTCGGATTTGGATTTGCGCTCAAGCTTGGTCTGACAGCAGACAAGCTTCAAGTGACAGCTACCCGCCTTCTTACTTCGGTTGGGACCACGGAGCCGGTCCTCAAAATCTCAAAGGACGCGCCCATCTTTCGATTTCAGACAGGAACCGAAAACGAGTCTTTTGAAATTGCTATCAGAGCATTAGTCACTAAATGTGATGACTATGAGTGTTTGGTGGGTCAAGACGTTATATTCCGAATTGGCGGTGGTGTGGAAATGCACGACCAAACTTTTTCTTACCGACCGACAAACTTTCCGGAGCGCAAAATCTGCCTCCCTTTCATTTCAGCTCGCCGACATTTGCCCACTATGACTCACTCGTCTAAGGCTCTTCCCGCATTTTTGGGGAACTCCGTTGAGGAGGAAATTTTCCACTCTTTCTCGGTCGAAGAAATTATACCCGATAGTTCTCCCTTACCCAAGCTCTTTGTGGAACTCGGTTTTCTTATCAATTCTCACACATTTGACAATATTTATAAGTCCACATTATCTATTCCATTAACAACTATCACTTCTATACCTACAGTTGCAACCGATCCTTCGGGTTTCCTCCCTTTCAGTTGGAAGCCCGTACAGCTGAGTCCTCATATGGACGCGGTCACTATTTTAGATCTATTCGCTAGGATCGAAACTTCACCATTGTCATGTTTACGAAATGGTCTCCACATCCGTCACTACTATGCAGTAGAAATTGATGCATTAGCTAGAAAAGCACAATTGCACCACAGTAATCTCTTGCATTCACAATATCCACAGTTGTTTCCAAAGTCAGCCTTTATACACATGCACACTGCTCTTCCACAAGACATCTGCATCCTTAGTAATCATCATCTACGGGATGTCTAACCGGTAGACCTTGTTTTTGGAGGGTGGGAGTGTCAAGAAATGTCTCGGGCCGGCAAAGGTCTTGGTTTGGCGGATCCCCGTACCAAATTGTGTTTTGAGCTTTTGAGGGTCCTTCATTTTCTTCAAACCATGGCCAAGCCTGTCGGATACATATTAGAGAACCTCGCCGCTTATAATGATCCTCGGCCTACAATTTTGGCTAACTATAAGCGCATAGAACACTTTATCGAACCCCCGCTAATTATTGATGCCGCTCGGCATAGGTCTCTGGCACATGGAGTTCGTTCCAAATGGACAAACCTAGTCGATGTTGGTCGACTTCGTGAGGCTAATTTGTTTGTAACTCCACCCACTACAGACATTACGACCGCTTTGCTTCCCTTTCACCAAGTCAAATCATGTGTCCAAACTAACTACCCTCCGAATAACAACATTAATGTACCTGGCCAGCAACTCAAGGTCCTTCCTACTTTAGTGTCTTACCCTATTTCCCATGCTTACTCTTATAACGGTCCAAGCATGCTTCGGAATAATGTCATTGGAGAGTTAGAGGAGCCTACGACCACAAAACGGGAGCATCTCATGCATTTTATTCCAGGCACTACTGCGGCCCCCGGCCTTACAGATAGACACCGTTGCACTTTGTTGAGTAGGGTCATGGATCCTCAGTCTTTATCATTTGTTTTAGGTCTCGGCCTTGCAGCTGGTCGCTACGCACAGAATCACCACGTGCAACCAGCTGGGTAGGGGAATACGACGACTCTTTCACGTCTTAAGCTCAAAGTCATCGAAACTTTCTGAATCAAATTTGATCTATACTGACTTTGTATATTTGAAAGGATCCACAAACTTTCCTTCATCCATAACTACTAGATGCTTTACTAAGATGATGTTTTCCACTTTCAATTCATAAACCCTGTATCCTTTTACATCCTCATCATATCCTAACGAGTATCTAGGTTTTCCTTTAGGATCTAACTTCCAATAAGATCGAGCTGTATCTAGACTGAACACTTGACTCCCAAAAACCTTTAATTGAGATATGTCTGGTTTCCGGCTTATCCATCTCTCATAAGGTGTTTGGTCTTTTACTGCTGAAGTAAGAACTCTATTTTTGAGGTTACTAGCAAACTTCATTGCTTCGGTCAAAAATCTTTTTCCTATTTTCTTATCCGATAACATACTTCCGGCTCTATCACGTAGTGTTCTATTTAATCTTTCTCCTACCCCATTCTGTTTTGGGTTTTCTGGCACGGTCTTTTGCTGTTGTACTCCATCTTCCCTCAAAAAATCCTCAAACTGGTTGGAGGTTTACTCTCCACCATTGTCACTCCTTACCCTCTTGATTGAGTTTTCATGGAGTTTCTTACTCCATGCCTTATATTGCTTAAAACATTTCGGAGCCTCTAACTTTTTTTTCAGAAAATACACCTTGGAATACCGCGACCAATCATCGGTAATAGTTATCATAAATCTCTTCCCCCCCGGAGAAGGCACTTTGGCCGGTCCCCAAATATCTGTATGTATTGAATCCTGAACCTTTTTTTTCCATATAGGTGGCAGTTTTTGGAAAGGGTAACCTGTGTGCTTTACCTTGAGCACATCCACTACAATCACTTAGATTCTCATTATCATCAAATTGAATCCCTTCCACTACTCCCATTTTTTTTATCGTTTTTAACTTATCTAGATTCACATGTCCAAGTCTCTTATGCATCAATATTATATCATGAACACCAACATAATAAAGTTTCTTCTTTTCATTGCTTAATATCAGCCTAAACATCCCTTGGCTACCTTTTTCAGCAGTAAAACAAACTTCATCCTCAAAACTAGCAGTAAAGACTTCTTTCTTAATGCTAGTATCAAAGCCCTTATAATCTAACATAGATGTAGAGATGAGGTTTTTGTTCAGCTACGGAATAAACAATACATCGGAGAATGTGACTGTAGATGTCTTCCCTTCTACTAACACTTTCAGATCTACCGATTCTACAAGAGTAGTAGTAAATATCCTCCCATCCCCGTACTCTATCTCTACGGTGGGAATCTTTCTTATCTTAGTGAACAAGTGTTTATCTTTACACATGTGTATGGAGGCACCTGAATCTACAATCCACCCTGCTTCACCTTTTAATCCACCGAAAGAATATATCCGCTTTTGTGGAATTTCGACCTCAGGTTTCGCCTCTAGCTCCTCATCCAATAAGAGCTTATCGTCCTCGTCCTTGGACTCCGCCTCATGTACCAGTGTCACAAGTGCCTTTTTATTTCCTCTTGTAGGTCCATCAGTCTACCCCTCCTTTACGCGAAGTTCGGCTAACTTGGTACATTCTGCCATATAGTGTCCTAGTTTTTTGCAAAAGTGACACAACCCTTTTAAGACCCTCGATTCGGATTGATCGGACTGAGTTTTGCGTCCTCCCCCTCCATAGTTTCCTACTGACTTTTTGGGATCCTTATTCCTCCAATCAGTACCTGCTGCCAAAGCATGTCCACTCTTCCCTCCCCTCCGGATCTCTGTCGTATTCTCTCGAACGAGAATCATTCCTACCACCGAATTCCAAATCCATCTAGAGTCTGGCAAATCTTGCACTCTGTTGACTTTTTTTTTATTATCATCAGGTAAGTTCATAAAAAGATAGACAAACTTCATCTTTTCTGTTTCTGCCCGTCCAGCACTCTCTAATTCCATGAAAAGGGTTGCTAGATCATTTCAAAAATCCAACATTTTTCCTTGTATGCATATGCATCTATCTTTTGATCAGCCAATTGCTGTTGCTAAATCGTACCACTCTGGTACATCTCTTTGAGAGCAATCCATAGATCTGATGCCCTTTCTACCTGCAAATAAGGAGATGCAAGCCCTTGAGTAAGATGACGGAGAATGAAGTGTTTTGCCGCCATGTTGTTCTAGTCCCATGTATCAACATCAATTTCTTCATTCCTCAGAATAGGTGACATTAATGCTGATTCGGTTGCAATAGGTGTTGCTTTCGGTGTAATTATCTCCTTGTCTTTCCCTTTTTCTATCACAATGCTCTTTCCCTCCTCCGAATCCTCCACTGTAGCTGGATCTGTTTTTCTGGTAAACTTGCTTCCCCCAAACCTTGGAGGAACGATTGAATTGAATGAATGCTTCACCCCTCTACTCACTATCCTCCAAAACCTCTTTTCACATAGAGCTCGTGTCATCATACTTTCCCAGTATATGAAGCTTGCTCCATTAAAGATGGGCACCCTATAGTGTGGGCCCATAATGTGTAACTATGAGACCTCTATAGGTCCACAAAGATGGTAGCTCACACTAAGCCTCTAGGATAACCCTGACCCACTTGTGTTCAATCAAGAATAACTGCCACACGCGCATATACTAATTGTGACTGACTTCACCTTTGTGAAGACAATACTCCCCTGAGTCAATAGCAAAAATAGTCTTTGAATTTGCTCCCTTGAGCAGCTAATTATCAATGGCCAAAGATGGCCTATTTGTACAGAAGCTCTCTGGGAGAGAGAGGCGCTACCTCAATTTGGCTAAGTCCTAGATCCCTCTCTATACCCTCTAATACTAAAGTATAGCACCAATCAGATAACTGTAGAGTACATAAAGGTACAGGCCGGATTACTTTCAGTACGACATGGCCATAGAGGTGATGCCTGTCATTTCCGGACTTGTTGTGAAGCTTCTTGGAGATTTTGCAAGTCCATGATATGTCGCCACGTGTCATTTGATGTGGCGGTGACGGAAAAACTGCCAAAGCGGCCATTCTAGAACGTCGGCTTCCGCCATGGCCGTTCGATTCAGATCAGCTTTTAATACTGACCGTCGAAATAAATGTCCGTACCATTTGTTTCGTATTGTATATAAGTACAACCCGTTCTATGTTCTATCAGTCTTTTTAAATAGTTAAATGGAAATTCCTGCGTTCAAATCTTTAAAGTGTTATCAAACCCTATATATCCTAGCAGTGGTCCTAGATTATAGGACAAAGTTATCGGCTACCGGCTACTTTGGCCGACGATAGGTACCAGGATCAAATCCTGGCTCTGGCAACCAACTTTTGCTAAGCACTAGCTTTGGCTATCTCCTATTTCCTTGAAGATAGCCTAGGTAGCCATGGCACTACCTCCCTCTCCAGTATTCAGTGACTGCAACAAGTGTGGGGACTTGAGAGAGGAGTAAGAGGAAGGCTGCCTTAGCTGTCTTCCTATTTTAATTTTACACTATTCAGAACTAGAAAATACCTCTTTTTTTTACACCCCGGCCAACCAAGGGCTTGTCCTTGATTGAGTAGATACATACCGAGCTTGGCCATTATGGGACCAAGCCTACTTTGAGCCTTGTACAGGCACGCTATTGGTGGTCCGAAATGCAAACGGATGTGGCGGCCATTCTCCACAAATGCGCCACATGCGACCGGCTACGCACCTCTTTCTCTAATCGGCAGGTGTCTCTACAACCATTGCAATCAGAGGATTTTTTTATCGTTGGTTCGTGGATCTTGCCGGACCGTTTCCATTATCTCGAATGGGAAAACAATATATCATGATAATGATAGAAAATTTATCAAGTGGATAGAGGTGGTTGCTCTTCCCCACAAGACTGCTAAATTAACCACCGCTGCTTTTAAAGAGCACGTTCTCATGCGTTATGGAGCTCCTGCGGAGGTTGTCTTGGACCAGGGTACGCATTTCCGCGTGGAATTTCAAGAGATGTTGGATGAAGCTTTAATTGATCATCGCCGGACGAGTCGTGATCACCCACAAGCCGATGGCTTGGCGAAACGAGCTGTCCTAACCTTTAAGCGGGCTCTCCAAAAGCATTGTTTAAAGAAACACATCTCTATCTGGGACGAATCCTTGGGCTATATCACCATGGGATACCGGATGTCCGTATAGGCTAGCTTAGCTAATTTCAGCCCGTACTATATTCTCTTCATTCGCGCACCCTTGCTCGGTCGGAATATTCAAAAAGCATTAAGTTTACCCTTGCCTCTAATGTTTGACACCATATTCTTCGAAGAACTAACTCGCCGTGCTTTGCTTTTCGCTCGTGAGATGCCCATGGATTTCGATAATTTGCAGATTTCCCAACATCGGGATACTTTGCGCTTTGCCACCACGTGAAGTGGCAGTTAGAGTTGTCCATAGCCATTTCTAGCCATGGATTCACCCTAGGAAGCACCACAGACTACCCTAAAAACAGCGTACTTTGGATACACACAGAATTCAAAAGAATTAACAAATCAAGCTGAAACTACATTTACAGATATTATCTAGGATATAAAATGACCTCACAAAGTTTCAGACAAAAATAATAAATAGATTGATCACATCATCTAGTCAAAGTTGCAGAAAAACAGTCTGCCAAAACTTTGATCAGACAGACTAACTTCACAATGAAGTAAAACACAGACCAGGCACACAATAGACCTAAAAATTTGTGAAAATATTAAAAATATAATTAGGAACTCACATGCAGAATTTCAGATAATTCCGCTTGCAGATATGAGAGTAATCCTCAGATAAAATAACCAAAAATAACCATAAACAGTTTTTGGTCCAAAAAGTTCCTATGTCCTAAAATGACGAAGTCCTACAAATATATACAAGAGCTTAGTGATGAATGTACGGAGGCATATCAGCCGTACGCTATCTACCAGCTACCTCTATTAATGTCGGTATACCCGAATACTTCAAGGTATGTCAAAGTGAGTAAATCTACACTAATAATTAATTCACAAAAAGACACATCAATGTTCAACCAAATATTTACATGGACGCTTCCGTAAAATCCGCGTACTGAGTATCAACTTGATTAGTCAACTTGAGGACGAAACCACGTCATGAACTGACATCACATACGTACGGTCCACTTGATACCACATTATCAAAATACAATCCTTTGGACATATCGGCGGATGCCGTCCGCCCTCCAAATGTACCACGTACCACTTGCCGAAATTAAACCGTACCGAACTTGCGTCCTTTGCAATAAATACGCCTCTCGCAAATAAAGTACACTTGTCCAAATAAGACGCTTCGTACCGGCGGCGTACATATTCAACATTTCGTAAATTTCACATCGGATCGCTTCGCGATGCGCCGTCCATTTGTAAACGTATTCCGAGCCACTCAATTAATCCCTTTAATTTCAATCGTACAATTACTCCCCCAATCCACAAATCCATTCGAACCTCCATTTGTACCACCACAATATTTCCAGTAATAACCTACGCACGAATCGTCGCGTGCGCACAAAATGTGGCGTAAGTACGAAACTAACATTTCAAAAACAACAGTTACAAGCCTCAACAACAATCTAATTGGGTCAGAGATTAGGTGTACCTCTGACGACAATATTTTGACACTTTGGAGACGGATGTTTCACCACACATTCTTCGTGTGGTGGAAATTGATGCTAATGGGATGTTGGGTTTGTAGGGTGCGGATACAAAGATAATTCGAGAGCATTCAAAGAACTATGCACCTTGTTACTTACCGGATTTGTCACAGGATATGGATCCGATGAGGATGCCAATCACAAAGGCGACGGAATGTACATTTTGCAGGCAAGCAGACAACGAGACTTCCAAGCTCTTGTGCACCATTGTAACCATGGGTTCCACATGTAGTGCTTAGTTCCTCCATTGATAGCTGTGCCAGCTAGCCATTGGTTTTTCTATGGCTGTCTTGAGCTGCCAGCGGTTATGACCAGCTCATCCGCAGGCTAAGGAGCTAGGGGGGGGAATTATAGGGGCCACTTCATGCTAGGGGAGTATTCTTGCCTTTTATTCCTTTGGTCATCTTCACCTTTAATCTTTTGCATGTTGTATATATATTTTTCCTTCTCATTAATTTTCGTTTGTATATATGTCTAGAGCATGACTTTGCTGGTTATGATGCATGATTTCCTTGCTTCTCTCTCATGCACGACATCTTTCACCCAGTACGACATTAACAAATACAAGGGAGGGGCCATCCCAGGGGATTTTGAGAAAACTCTTTTTCCGATGATGGTGAATTATATAGCCGGAGGAGCTTTGGCTAACTATAAGGAGCGTCAACCCTTGTTGATGGCTCCTAGCATCAAAATATCTGATCCAACTTTGGACGCCGAAGCCCTTCAGGCAGCAGCTGATGTGGCTGCCGCCGCAGCAGTTCCTATCACCTCCACTTTCACTATGGACATGAAACTGCAGGCCCAAGGAAGGGCTGCCGCCGCAACAGGACCTGTCACCTCCACTTTCACTATGGACATGAAACTGCAAGCCCAAAGTAGGGCCTATGTCAAACATCTGTAGGCCCTATAGGCCGCCAAGACAGCCACTCGGATGGTCGCCAACCCCACTCATTGCACCACTCTTCTAGACGCTTGGAGACTCCTTTATACAGAGAGGAACGAAACTGCAATCAAGGAGTTCACGCAATTTCGATGTTTGAAAAATGGAACTCCGCAGACGTTGTTCAATCCCCTCTTAAGCCTCTGTTAGAAGACCAAGTTATCTACAATTGATACACCAGCCATAGCCACAAAATACTATATCGCTGTTCGGAATTCGTTCGGGCCAATACGACAGGAAACTCTAAATAGTTGGAGTGCCATTCAGGCTATTCACGACATGAATAACACGGCGTAAGAAATTTCATTGGTTAGAATGAAGTTATATGTTCATTTTGTACACAACGAGGTGAGGGAAAAGGCTGTTATCGGCAAAGCGCGAGCCAACTTTGCAGGTTTCTCAGGGGAATCCTCTCTTAACCAAGAGGAACAAACATAACTTCAAGCTTTGCGAAAGCTTAAAGGAAAAGAATAAGCTGAGACCTGATCCAAACCTCGAATGGGGGCAGATGAAAAAGTTTTTTTTTACAATTGCTTGAACTACAACCAAACTGGTCACGGGTGGAAACGATGCCCCAAGAAGCTCAATGTCTCAATCCCTGTTAAGAGAAATGCTCAGATCTCTAATGAGCTAAGGGGGAAGTACATAACTGAGGGGTTCAAATGTGAGGCTTGTGGGTTCATGGGCCATAAAGTAAGGCAATGTTTCCGAAAAAATGGGGTCCCAAAAAAAATGATGCAATATGCTTTGTTCACGGGCAAAAGGGAAACAACCGTTAATCCTCTACCATTGCAACTTTTGTATCCCTAGGGACGTCAATCTCCCGAGACACCGGGATCAAGTAGACTGACACTGAAACATATCATTCAGCATTAGAGTACTCAATTGGCCGCCATGGAAGCAAAATTGGCTGCTCTCCGCTTAGGATCGAATGCCCGCACACCTCAACCTCTGACGCATGCTCAAAAACAGAATCAGAAACAAGAACTAGAAAAACTAGCGGAGTTGGCACAGCATACCATAGTGGGTAAAGATGATGATGACCTCATGGGTTGGGATATGAAGCCTCCAAAGGCTTATCATGCTTGGACATTTATGTCCAAAGCCTCGAACGTCAGAGTAGGGGACAGTCGTTGGCAACTACGCTCTACCACGTCCTCACAAAGAAAAGGACAACCAGCCGATGGAACTAAAAGACCACAGCCTCAAAGCAACCGACCCTTTACCCTTCACACCGCGAGCTGTCTTTCTGAATAGTGACTTTGGGCTCGGCCAAAAACCGACCCATCCGCCTCCTCCGGCTCCAAAGAAACCTCCTCTCGGTTTCGAAGATTACATGAAAAGGATGCTTCGACAACCGAAACAGATCAAGAATGGTTCGACCGATACTTGGCTGAAAGATCACTAAGAAATCCGCAAATTACACCTCTAACAGGGAATTCTGACGCAGAGAGTAAGGAAGCAGGGGGGAGGAACATGAGAAATCGGAAGACGAGGACTCACCCATTTCATCGCCCAAAGCTCACCCACTTCCTCCAAACCCGCAGTTATGTTAGTATGACACCTGATGCCGTACGCTCTGACTCACGTCAAAAGGATAGCTTCCTCCCACAATTTGCTTGAAGAAATCCTCATTCAAGCATTGGGGGAAGAGATTCACACCAGGAGGGAAATAATCGCGTTGGTAGAACCACCCAAAATAGTCTTCATGTCGGCGAAACCAAAAACTTATATGGCGGATAGAGATTATAAGGCCCTGTCAAAGGCTCTTTTCTTAAGAGGACTGGAAATTTGAAACTTAATGGAAACGGCGGGTATTTAGATGCAGTGGTGGATAGTAGAGCTCTCCCTAACCTCATAATAACCTCAGCATTACATCAATTTCCCGAGGAACTCAAGCCAAAAATTAGTCGAAGCGACATATGCCTGAGTACAATCAACAGTGGGAGCCAACCAGTATATAACATAATTAAAGTAATGGAAATCGAATTTGCAAATGACGCAGGCCAACACGTACAAATTCAACTCCCCTTCCTCGTAGTGGAAAGTAAGTAATTTGAAATTCTACTGGGTATGGCTACGTGGACAAGGTTGAACATGGAGTTGAACATAAGGTAGGAATAATTTACACTTTCAGGCCCGGAGGATCACGAGGGCACTGAAGTGGTTGTCCCCTTGGATTTAAGGAGCCGGGGGAAAACAACCGTTCCGGTGTCTGGATGCTATCGCGTGTACGCTGCATTAACCCCTTCGAAGCTGTTCGAAGGCTCCAGCGATGGCGCTGATTCCATATAGCAATTCCATATCTCTAAGTTGTGGGAAAGGGAATATCAGAATAGATTTGTACAGATGGCCACACTGTTGTTTTGGAAAGCTTTAGTCCTCTCTATGCCTCGAGTGTAAGGGAGAGAGAGTTTTACGACTTAGCGTATATTTGGTTTTAAGTTTGGTTCAATACAAACCAGAATTGATGTTGCACTATCTCGGTAGGGAGTTCACCTTTGTATACACTCCCGAGACACATGTCACTACAAGAAAGAAGACAGTCCAAAAAAATCCGTTTGTTAGTGCATAAATACACTTGAGGACGAAATGGCACATGGAAATTTGTTTAAGGTGCCGAATTTGATATGGACGCGGCGGACGGAGACCGCCAACAAATGCTGTTCCGTGTGGACCACATAAACAAAAAATAACATGGCACTGAAGATGAAGAAGATGCAACAGTAGTCATCGTAGAACAAATCAAGAGAGGAAGCTTCCACAAATACCGATGGCTGAACAGAAACTTTGACAGACTATAACTTTCAAAAAAACGCTCAAATGGTCTTGAAAATTTACCACAGTGTAGATAACATACAAAGGAACACACACAAAATTTCAATCAATTCCGCTCACAGATCTGTGTGATATGCAGAAATGAAATTACATAAAACTGAGTGTACAGTTTTCATATCATTTGTTCCTAAAAATCAAATTCACTAAGTCCTACTTCTATACACCAAAACTACACTAAGCTGTACGGAGGCATTCCAACCGTACATCTAACATTCTATCACAACAAATAATTCACTACGAACAAAGTTCTATTCTACCAAATACTTACACCGAAGTTCAGACAACGTAAAGTGATAATGATCTAGTCACGCCTCGTCATTATTTGTTGGCGGCGGCTGTCAGCGGTCCGATTAGAGGATTTGGCACCGTAGAACCGACTTCACGAAATCCCGTGGTCCTGCCGAATTTCCGTACGTCCACGGAAGACATACTCACGCATTCTCTTAAGTGACGACGCGTGTCCCAAGTTTGAATGAACCGTGAACTCCCAACTTCACTGTCAACTAATTTTGGTAAGTAATGAACCGAACTCAACCAAAAATAGCTTAAGTCCAAAACAGCTGAGGCAGAGAGAGGACTACAACTTTCTTAGAACAACACTCCTCTAAAGCTTTAGACTCTGCCAGTCACTCAGTCCACATGCCTCTCTACAGAACTTGAATTTGGGAGCAGGTAAGGGTTTCATCATCATATCAGCCACCATTTGCTCATCCGGTAAATAACTGAACTTCAAGAATTTTCCCATCACTTTTTCTCTTACAAAGTGTAGCTTGATAATAATGTTATTGCTCTTAAAGTGATGACTGGGATTAGATGCAATAACGATTGCTGCCTGATTATCACACCACACTATCTATGGTCCAAATTGCAAAAAGAGAAGCTCTTGGAGAAGAGACTTTACCCAAAGTAACTCCTTAACTGCCGAGCTGGCAGCCAAGTACTCAGCCTCCATGGTAGACTGAGCTGTTACCTTCTGAAGTTTATTGCTCCAGCAGCAAGTTCCACTTCCGATCTTCAAAATATATCCGGTGGTGGAGCGTCGGCTGGGCATATCTCCGTAGCTCGCATCGCTCCATGTATGAATTTTGACTTCCCCTCCACCGAGAGAGAGTGTAAGATTTCGAGTTCTTGCAAGATAACGAAGAACTCTCTTTGCTGCCTCATAGTCCGACTTCCTTGGATTTTGCAGACTTCGGCTTAAGGCTCCAACCGCTGCTGTAATGTCGCGACGAGTACAGTTCATGAAATAAATGAGGCTTTCGACAATCTGCCTGTAAGGAATAGACGACATAGAATCTGCCTCCCCTTAATCTGAGTAATGATCAACCAAAACACCACCATCCATTTCCGTGCCCTCCAATTTCTGCCTGAATTCCATAGGAATGGCACTCCCCTTTGCGTCTGTTATGCCAAACTTTTCTAACATGTTCTTGATTGCTTCCTTTTGAGTTAAATAAATAATTTTATGTTTCGTGTCTCTTTCTACTTGAATTCCTAGAATATACTTAGCCTCACCCAAGTTTTTCATTTCAAACCGGGAATTCAAAGTTGATTTTATTTTATTAATCTCATTGATGGATTTGCTAATCAGTAGCAAATCATCTACATAAACTACCACATAAATCACTCCATCATCACCTTGCATTACATAGACTGGGTGATCTGAATTGATCTTGGTAAAGCCAAGATTGGTTAAAAACTCATCTAATTTCAGGTTCCATTGTCTCGGAGCCTGTTTCAGACCATACAAGGACTTCAACAGTTTACAGACCAGATTTTCTTTCCCTTTTTCTGCATATATCTCTGGCTGCTTCATATAAATTACTTCCTCCAAATCACCATGCAAGAAAGCAGTCTTAACATCCATCTGATGCAATTCCATATCCTCTATTGCAGCAAAAGATAGCAAAACTCTAACTGTAGGAAAGCGAACCACAGGAGAGAAGGTCTCTTCATAGTCAATTCTCTCCTTTTGGCTAAATCCCTTAGCAACCAGTCTAGCTTTATATCTCTCAATTGTATTATCAGAATTCAATTTTCATTTGAAGACCCACTTACAACTGATAGCTTTCCTGTTCGGTGGGAGCTCCACAAGTTCCCAAGTTTGGGCTTCCATGATTGACTTTATCTCTTCATTTGCAGCTAAGATCTAATGCTCCTTTTCAGGAACAGAAAAAGCTTCATGAATATAAGTCGCTCCCCTGTGCTTGCAGAAAAAGCACTCTGAACTCGGTCGCCTCGAAGGCGGCTGCTTTGCCTTCTTCCCCTCGGAAAATCTGACGCGAGAACTGATGGTTCCCTACCTTGCCGCACAGGGCGTGTATTGGGAGGAGCATCAACAGAAGGAGCAGCTCCAGAAGGAGTATTATATGGCCCAGAGGCATTTGGGAGAGAGGTAGAAGAATTAGAAGAGGATGGAGTAAAAGGTACCTGCTCAAGAATGATATATTCTTGTATTTTCTCATTCCTTTCAGTTGCATCCATGCTAAATCGTCAACAGATTGACTTTCTTATTTAATCTGAATATTCCTAGCTGTTTGAAGTCATCCTCTCTAAGGATTATAGACTCTATAATATGCAGATTCATCATCATAGCCTAAAAATACACCAGGTACTGATTTTAGACTAAGCTTCCAATTAGGAAGATTATCCAAGATAAAACATTTGCTACCAAAAACTTTAAAATGACTGACATTTGGCTTTGTGCCTGTCCACACTTCATAAGGTGTCTTACCCCTAACAGCTCAAGTTTCCACTCTATTTTTGATGTAGGTAGAACAATGAAAAGCTTCCCTCCAAAACTTTGGATCCACACCTTTATGGGCCATCATAGATCGAGCAGATTCAGTCAAAGTCCGATTAAGTCTCTCGGCAACACCATTTTGTTTGGTGTGTACAGAGCAGTAAATTCACGAGAGATGCCATTCTCTTTCAAAAAATCAGCAAATGCATGAGACACATACTCTCCACCATTATCCGTTCGCAAAGCAAGAATAGATTTGCCGTGAAGTTTCTTCGCCCAGATTTTGTAGTGCTTAAAGTGAGTGAAGACTTCTCCCTTCTCCTTCATGAAGTATAGGCAACTATACCGGGAGTAATCGTCTGTAAAGGTGACAAAGAAGCGGCTGCCACCAAGAGAGGGAGCTTTGGAAGGGCCGAAGACATCAGAGTGAATAATACCAAGGAGATCTGTGGCTCGATGATCAGAAACTTGTGGTAGAGGAAGCTTGTGAAGCTTTCCGAGAGCACAACCATCACAAATATGGGACTCTTTTTGACCAAGCTTGACTCCCTCTATCATATTATGGTTTATCATCTTAGTAAGTCTCTCATGATGCACATGACCAAGCCTTTTATGCCACAGAACATTATCACATAGGACACTGGAGTACGCAAAATCAATTTTTTTAGCCAGGTCCATGCGGTACAAAAAGTTTGGGCCTCTAGTTCCTACTAGAGCTACTCTTCTATTCTTGCTCACTATTTTCTTGCCATTTTTCAGGAGAACCTCAAAGCCTTTGCTTTCGGCAACAGACATAGAAAACATATTTTTCTTGAACTTTTGAACATACAAGACATCATACAAAGTTCTCTTAACAACCTTTCCATCTATCACACAATCCAGATCTATGTTTCCTTTGGCATTTGATTCAACGGCATAGCCACAAGCATAAAAGATCTAACGTAAAGGAATAGAAGACATCTCCTTAAACCAAGACTTGTTCCAGCACATGTGTGAAGAGCTGCCGGAATCCATTATCCATCCGAGGTCCTTTTCTCCTTCCATCATGTCGAGTTTGGCAAGAGCGAAGAACTCTTTGTCATCAGTTTTTGGAAAACTGAGCACATCAGGTGTTGTTTCCTCGGTCGTTTTCTTCTTGAATTCCGTATCCTCCGCTGAAAATGCAACAGTTTTATTCCGAGGTTTTTGGGAAATGGGAGGTCCACGTTGTCTCCATCCTTTCCGAAAGGTAACTGTTTCAAGAGCTTTTATATACAAAGAACAAGCTCTGAAGGAGTGACCATCAGTATAGAAATACACACATTTCTCAAACTGAGGATTAAACTGATTCCCTTGATATCTACTTTCCCTCTGAAACTGAGCCGTAAATGCTACAGTTGGTTTTCCAAATCCTAAAACTATTTGAGTAGCCTCTTCTGCCAAGATAAACTCTATCGCTCTTTGCAAATTCCAAAGAGGTTTAGACAATTTTTTCATTTCATCTGAGGCTCCTTTATATTCATTAAGAAGCCTCTTTAGGAGAATCATGGCCTGATGATAAGGGGAGAAAGTTCCCCTAGAACATGCATTTTCTGACAGTAACATTCAAAACTGATTAGTGTATTCCACCATGCTACCACCTGTGTACTTATACTCATAGATCTGACCAGCAGTTATAATCTCATGCTGGTCACTAGCTTTAACATAAGAAGATTTCAAAGCATCCCACAATTGTGATGCCTTTGTAACATTAATATGTGTCATATGCAATTCTTTTGATATCATAAGCTTTACTAAATGCAAAGCCTGGTCATTTTTCTGATCAAAGCTGGCATCAGATTCTGCCAGTGATCTATTTAACACATCAATAAGTTTCACTTGCTTAAAGTAAGACTTAACCAAATCTGCCCAATACAGATATTCCCGTCTATCAAAGACCGGAATTCGTGAAGGCGGGCCGGTGACCTCTTGTTTTGAGACAACTGCTGGCACTGATGATGAAGAAGATGCAGCAGTAGTCATCGTAGAACAAAACAAAAGAGGAATCTTCCACAAATACCAATGGCTGAACAGCAACTTTGACAGACTATAAATTTCAGAAAAAAAATCCAAAGGTCATGATGATTCACCACATTGTAGATAACATAAAAAGGAACAAACACAAAAAATTTCAATGAATTTCGCTAAAAAAACCTTGAGATATAAAGAAATGAAATTACATAAAACTAAGTGTACAATTTTCAATCATTTGTTCCTAAAAATCAAATTCCCTAAGTCCTACTGAAACTCTGTGTGCTCCATTGCCCACAGAAATCGCAGATCCAAAAGAAGCTAATCTAGATAGTGACGACTCAAAGTTGATATAAACCCAAATGACTGACCCCTTGCCAATCACAAACCAATTGTAGCTTCACCCCTGTGAAATAAGACTTTCTGTGTGCTCAGTTCCACCACAAAATGCAAAGTTAGAATATGAGTTTTGGACACATTCACCCACTTTGACTTTCCCTTAGAAATGCAGCCACCCTGGCGGACAAACACTCTGACCGACTACACCCTTGTGTAGCTTGGACTCCCTTGAGTCCGCAGCAAAAAGAATCGCTGAAAATGGTCAAATAAATGTATTGTTATGACTAGCCAAAGTTTGCCATTTATACAATGTGCTCTCTGAGAGAGGCAGCTACCTACCCAAAACTTTCTAAGTCCTATTCCCCCTCTAAAACTCTATCTATTGAAGTACGGCACCAATCAAATTACTGTGTTGTACATAAAAGTACAGGTGCCGGTGTACTTTCTGTACGACCATTGTACGACATGGCCAAAATGTCGACACGTGTTAAATCAAGATTAGTTCCTGTAATCTCCGGAATTCCCGTAATCTAATGTTATCACGCCACGTATCATCTGACGTGGCAAAGACCGCAAAACGCCAAAAGTACATTTTTTGTGATCGCGGCGCCGATCGCGGCCGTCCGATAAAAACCGACTATAATCCTAGCCGCTGAAATTCGACGCGCGGTATTTGTTTCGCTATCGAAACAAATGCGCGGTATCCGATGCGTCCCCATACCGTACTCCGTACTAAATCAAACTGTATCCATGCACTAAGTATCTATTCGCCGTTAAACGAATTAATCTACAAGTTAAGATTAATATATTTATCGAACCTTATATATCGTAATATGTGTCATAGACTTAACGGTTAGAGCTAACAGCTATTGGAACTTGACGGACGGCAGGTACCAGGATCAATTCATGGGTCCGTCAAGTAACTTTTGGTAAATCTATCTAATCCACCCCCTGTCTTCTCAAGTGAGCTTAGGCAGCCATGGCTCTAGCTCCCTATCAAGCCTTCAGTGACTACAACAAGTGTGGGGGCTCGGAGAAGGAGATTAGAGGCAGACTGCCTCTGCTACTTTTATATCCTAAAACAGACCTAGAAAATACATAAATATCAACACCTACTTCTATACACCGAAACTACTCTAAGCTTTACGGAAGCATTCCAGCCGTACATCTAACATTCTATCACAACAAATAATTCACTACGAACAAAGTTCTATTCTACCAAATATTTACACCGAAGTTCAAACAACGTAAAGTGATAATGATCTAGTCTCGCCTCGTCACTATTTGTTGGCTGCGGCTGTCAGCGGTCCGATTAGAGGATTTGGCACAGTAGAACTGACTTCACGAAGTCCCGTGGTCTTGCCGAATTGTCGTACGTCCACGGAGGACATACACAGGCATTCTCTCAAGTGACAACGCGTGTCCCAAGTGTGAATGAACCGTGAACTCCCAACTTCACTATCACACTAATTTTGGTAAGTAATGAATCGAACTCAACCAAAAATAGCTTAATTCCTGAACAGCTGAGGCAGAGAGAGAACTACAACTTTCTTAAAACAACACGTGTGGATCACATAAACGAAAAATGACATGGCATACAGAATCCTACTCCTTTGTAAATATTTCGTTTAGTAGATTTATGTCAATATGTGGTTAGCTGATTAGTGTAGGATTCTTTTTGTATGACGTACCTTGTGTTAGGTAGAGTGTGTTAGGTAGTTACTATACGGCTGGAATGCTTCCGTACTTTCAGCAGCATTGGCTTCAGCGTATATGAGTAGGACTTCGACATTTTTGGAGTTATGAACACTTTGTAGTCAAAAACTGTACAACCTGTTTTTGACATTTTTATCTGTGAATATCTCTCAGATTTGTTGGCATATTTACTTGTAATTTTGTGTGTAAGTTTATCTCGATAATATCTAAATTGTGATCGATTTACAGAGCTATTGTAACTCTGGTTTGGCTTTTATCAACTGTTGAAGTTGCTGTTTTACAGACCAGTTTTTATGAAAGTTTTTTGCTTGGTTTGGTTTTGAGATGCCTACACCTGCATCTTCATCGTCTTCGGTTCCAACTATTTTCTCAGAATAACAGGTTATGGGCCCACCTTCACGAATTCCGGTTTTTGATAGGAGAGAATATTTGTATTGGGCAGATCTTGTCAAGTCTTACTTTGTACAAGTGAAGCTTTTTGATGTTGTTAATGGATCTATGGCAGAAAGTGGTGCTAGCTATGATAAAAAAAATGAGCACGCTCTTCATCTAATAAAATTAATGATATCTAAGGAGTTGCATATGACATACATTCAGGCTACTAAAGCATCAAAATCTGAGATGCTTTGAAAAAGACATATTCTAAGGCTAATGCACAGAATTAGATTATTACTGGATTATAACTGTTTGGCAAATCTGGGAATATAAGTATACAGATGGAACATGGCAGAATACTGTAATAAATTCAGACTTTTAGCTGCAGAAAATGCATGTTCGGGGGGTTCTTTTCCTGACTATCACCAATCTATGATTCTAGTGAGGGGGCTTCCTACTCAATATAAAGGTGCCTATTATGAACTAAAAAAATTGGATAAGACACATTGGAATATAGCTACAGCTATAGAGTATGTGTTAGAAGAAGAAGCAAATCAGCTGGCATTTAATTGTGGAAAGCCAGCTGTAGCTTACAATGCTCATTTTCAGAGGGATAATAGATTTCAAGGAAATTAGTCTTTTCAGCAGTATGAAAGGTGTGTTTATTGCTAAAATAATGGTCATTTGTACAGATTCAGTCCTTTGTATATAAAAGCGTGTGAAACACGTTCTTATCGCAAAGGATAGAAGGTGAGAGGAGCTCCATTTACACCAAAACCTCCAAGCAAAATTGCGGCTTTTTCAACGGAGGAAGAGGAACCGGTGAAGGAGACTGAGAAGGAGAAATTTGAGGTTGTCAGTTTACCTAAAAAATCTAACGACACCGAGCTCTTTTCTATGGCCAAGATGATGGAGGGAGAGAAAGATCTCGGGTGGATTATGGACTCCGAGATTTCCTCCCATATGTGTTGGAACAAATCATATTTCAAGGATATGACACCTATCCCTATGCTTGTGGTGCCACGGTGGAAGCTAATGCTAAGGATAGCATGGATCTAAATTGTGAGATAGATGGCAAAGCTGTAAAAAGAACTTTGCATGATGTTTTATATGTGCCTAAATATAAGAAAAATTTGTGTTCTACCTCAGTTGCAAAGAGTAAGGGTTTTGATGTCCTTTAGAGCAAAGGCAAAAAGATAGTAAGCAAAGATGGGAGAGTAGCCTTAGTGGGAACTAGAGGCCCAAAGATGTTGTATCGGGACCTGGTTAATAAAGTTGATTTTGTGTACTCCATTGTCCTTTCTGAAAATGTTTTGTGGCATAAAAGACTTGGGCATGTTCATAATGAGAGGCTTGAAAAGATAGTGAAGACTAATATGATAGAAGGTGTCAAGCTTGGTCTAAAAGAATCCCATTTTTGTGATGGTTGTGCTCTCAGAAAGCTTCATAAGCTTCCCCTTTCACAGACCTCGGATTTTCTCGCAAATGATCTTCTCGGCCATATCCACTCGGATGTATGTGGACCATCCAAAGTTCCTTCCCTTGGTGGCAGCAAATACCTTGTTACCTTCACCAATGACTACTCACGTTGTAGTTGAGTGTACTTCAAGAAAGAAAAGAGCGAAGTCTTTACACATTTCAAGCATTTCCGAATTTGGGCGGAGAAACTTCACGGGAAACCGATCCTTGCTTTGAGATCTGACAACGGTGGAGAGTATGTATCGAATGATTTTGCTGAATATTTGAAAGAAAATGGAATTTATCATGAGTTTACTGTTCCTTACACTCCAAAACAGAATGGTGTGGCTGAAAGACTCAATAGAACTTTGACTGAATGTGCTATATCTATGATTATGGATAAAGGTGTGGATCCAAAATTTTGGGGGGAAGCTTTTCAATGTGCTTCTTACATTAGAAATAGAATAGAAACCAGATCCGTAAATGATAAAACACCTTATGATATTTGGACAGGAAGGAAGCCAAATGTCAGTCACTTTAGAGTCTTAGGAAGTAAGTGTTTTATGTTGGATAATCTTCCAAATTGGAAATTAAGTCTGAAATCTAAACTTGGGATATTTTTTGGCTATGATGATGAATCTGTAGGATATAGAGTGTATAATCCTTAGAAAAATTCAATTTAGATTGTTAAGAATGTTCAGATCAAGGAAGAGAGTCAACCTCTCGATGTTTTTAGCATGAATGAGGCGGAAAAGGCCGAAAAACCGCAAGAATATGTCATCCTTGAGTAGATTCCCTTCAAGCAATCAACAACTTCTTCCTCTTAATCTGGACTGCCACATCCACCTACTAATGCAACAGCGTTTGGTCCTCCTCCTCCTCCTTCTCCTCCTCCAAGATTGCGTCGGGGACCAACAGTTCTCGCCTCAGATTTTCCAGGGGGGAAGAAGACAAAGCAACCGACTGAAAGGTGACCGAGTGGATCATGCTTATTCTACAAGTACGAAGAGCCATTTACCATTCAAGAAGCCTTCTCAGTTCCAGGAAAAGATCTATGGATTGCTGCGGCAAATGACGAGATAAAGTCAATCATGGAGGCTCAAACTTGGGAGCTTGTGGAACTTCCACCGGATTCGGAAAGCGATTGGTTGTAAGTGGGTATTCAAGTTAAAACTGAATCCGGATAACACCATTGAGAGATATAAGGCAAGGTTTGTTGCTAAGGGATATAGTCAAAAAGACGACATTGACTACGAAGAGACTTTCTCCCTTGTAGTTTGTTTTCCTACTGTTAGGATTCTCTTATCTCTAGCAGCAATTGAGGACATAAAATTGCATCAAATGGATGTGAAGATGGGTTTCTTGCATGGGGATTTAGAGGAAGTTATATTTATGAAGCAACTAGAAGGGTATGTAGAAATAGGGAAAGAAAATCTGGTCTGTAAACTGTTGAAGTCCCTTTATGGTCTAAAGCAGGCTCCACGACAGTGGAACTTGAAGCTGGATGAATTTTTGACAAATCTTGGCTTTACTAGAATCAGTTCATATCATTCAGTTTATGTTATAGAAGGGGAAGATGGAGTGATATATATTGTTGTTTACGTTGATGATTTGTTGCTGGTAAGCAAATCACTTAAAGATATTAACAAAATAAAAACAACTTTGAATTCCCGGTTCGAAATGAAAGATTTAGGGGAGGCTAAGTATATTTTGGGAATTCAAGTAGAAAGGGAAAGGAAACAAAGACTAATTTATTTCACACACAAGGAAGTCATTGGGAATATGCTTGAAAGGTTTGGCATGTCAGAGGCAAAAGGGAGTGCTACTCCAATGGAGTTCAAGCACGAAATAGAGGGGAAAAAATCATATGGTGGGATTGTGATTGATGACTCTTTGGAGTCAGGGGAGGCAAATTCTATGTGCTCCATTCCTTACAGGCAGATTGTGGGAAGCCTTATCTACTTTATAAATTGTACCCGTCCGGATATTGCAGCAGCTGTTGGAGCCTTAAGCTAAAGTCTGCAAAATCCAAAGAAGTCAGACTGGAGGCAGCAAAAAGAGTTCTTCGGTATCTTGCTAGAACTTGAAACCTTCAACTCTCTCTCGGCGGAGACGAAGTGAAAATTCAGACAAAAAGCGATGCAAGCTATGGGGATATGCCAAGCTGTTGCTCTACCACCGAATATATTTTGAAAATTGGTAGTGGCACATGCTGTTGGAGCAGCAAACTTTAGAAGGTGACAGCTAAGTCTCCTATGGAGGCTGAGTACATGGCGGCCAGCTCAGCTGTGAAGGAGGTACTTTGGGTAAAGTCTTTCCTCCAAGAGCATTTATCTATGCAATCAAGACCTTAGAAAGTGTGTTGTGACAATCAGGCTGCTATTGCAATTGCATCTAACACTAGCTATCACTTTAAGGGCAAGCCATTGATATCAAGCTACACTTTGTGAGAGAGAAGGTTATGGGAAGAGTTTTGAAACTCAGTTATTTACCTGATGAGCAGATGGTCCCTGACATGATGACTAAACCCTTGCTTGCACCCAAATAAAAGTTTTGCAGAGAGGCATGTGGCTTAAGTGGCTAGCAGAGTCTAAAGCTTTAGGGGAGCGTTGTTTTGGAAAGCTTTAGTCCTCTCTATGCCTCGAGTGTGAGGGAGAGAGATTTTTACGACTTAGCGTATATTTCGTTTTAAATTTGGTTCAATACAAACCAGAATAGATGTTCCACTATCTCAGTAGGGAGTTCACCTTTGTATACACTCCCGAGACACATGTCACTATAAGAAAGAAGACAGTCGAAAAATATCCGTTTGTTGGTGCATAAATACACTTGAGGACGAAATGACACATGGAGATTTGTTTAAGGTGCCGAATTTGTTATGGACGCGGCGGACGGAGACCGCCGACAAAAGCTGGTCTGTGTGGACCACATAAACGGAAAATGACATGGCATACAGTATCCTACTTCTTTGTAAATATTTGGTTTAGTAGATTTTTGTCATTGTGTGATTAGCTGATTAGTGTAGGATTCTTTTTGTATGACGTACCTTGTGTTAGGTAGAGTGTGTTATGTAGTTACTCTACGTCTGGAATGCCTTCGTACTTTCAGCAGTATAGGCTTCAGCGTATATGAGTAAGACTTAGACATTTTTGGAGTTATGAACACTTTGTAGTCAAAAATTGTACAGCCTGTATTTGACATTTTCATCTGTGGATATCTCATAGATCTGTTGGCAAGCTTATTTGTAAATTTGTGTGTGTGTTCATCAAAATAACATCTAAATTGTGGTAGATATGCAGAGCTATTTTGTATATGGTGTGGCTTTAATCAACTGTTGACGTTTCTGTTTTTCATACCAGTTTTTGTGAAAGTTTCTTGCTTGGTTTGGTTTTGAGATGACTACACCGGCATCTTTATTGTCTTCGGTTCCAGCTGTTATCTCCGAACAACAGGTTATGGGCCCACCTTCACGAATTCCGGTTTTTGATGGGAGAGAATATTTGTATTGGGCAGATCTTGTCAAGTCTTACTTTGTACAAGTGAAGCTTTTTGATGTTGTTAATGGATCTATGGCAGAAAGTGGTGCTAGCTATGATAAAAAAAATGAGCACGCTCTTCATCTAATAAAATTAATGATATCTAAGGAGTTGCATATGACATACATTCAGGCTACTAAAGCATCAAAATCTGAGATGCTTTGAAAAAGACATATTCTAAGGCTAATGCACAGAATTAGATTATTACTGGATTATAACTGTTTGGCAAATCTGGGAATATAAGTATACAGATGGAACATGGCAGAATACTGTAATAAATTCAGACTTTTAGCTGCAGAAAATGCATGTTCGGGGGGTTCTTTTCCTGACTATCACCAATCTATGATTCTAGTGAGGGGGCTTCCTACTCAATATAAAGGTGCCTATTATGAACTAAAAAAATTGGATAAGACACATTGGAATATAGCTACAGCTATAGAGTATGTGTTAGAAGAAGAAGCAAATCAGCTGGCATTTAATTGTGGAAAGCCAGCTGTAGCTTACAATGCTCATTTTCAGAGGGATAATAGATTTCAAGGAAATTAGTCTTTTCAGCAGTATGAAAGGTGTGTTTATTGCTAAAATAATGGTCATTTGTACAGATTCAGTCCTTTGTATATAAAAGCGTGTGAAACACGTTCTTATCGCAAAGGATAGAAGGTGAGAGGAGCTCCATTTACACCAAAACCTCCAAGCAAAATTGCGGCTTTTTCAACGGAGGAAGAGGAACCGGTGAAGGAGACTGAGAAGGAGAAATTTGAGGTTGTCAGTTTACCTAAAAAATCTAACGACACCGAGTTCTTTTCTATGGCCAAGATGATGGAGGGAGAGAAAGATCTCGGGTGGATTATGGACTCCGAGATTTCCTCCCATATGTGTTGGAACAAATCATATTTCAAGGATATGACACCTATCCCTATGCTTGTGGTGCCACGGTGGAAGCTAATGCTAAGGATATCATGGATCTAAATTGTGAGATAGATGGCAAAGCTGTAAAAAGAACTTTGCATGATGTTTTATATGTGCCTAAATATAAGAAAAATTTGTGTTCTACCTCAGTTGCAAAGAGTAAGGGTTTTGATGTCCTTTAGAGCAAAGGCAAAAAGATAGTAAGCAAAGATGGGTGAGTAGCCTTAGTGGGAACTAGAGGCCCAAACATGTTGTATCGGATGGACCTGGTTAATAAAGTTGATTTTGTGTACTCCATTGTCCTTTCTGAAAATGTTTTGTGGCATAAAAGACTTGGGCATGTTCATAATGAGAGGCTTGAAAAGATAGTGAAGACTAATATGATAGAAGGTGTCAAGCTTGGTCTAAAAGAATCCCATTTTTGTGATGGTTGTGCTCTCAGAAAGCTTCATAAGCTTCCCCTTTCACAGACCTCGGATTTTCTCGCAAATGATCTTCTCGGCCATATCCACTCGGATGTATGTGGACCATCCAAAGTTCCTTCCCTTGGTGGCAGCAAATACCTTGTTACCTTCACCAATGACTACTCACGTTGTAGTTGAGTGTACTTCAAGAAAGAAAAGAGCGAAGTCTTTACACATTTCAAGCATTTCCGAATTTGGGCGGAGAAACTTCACGGGAAACCGATCCTTGCTTTGAGATCTGACAACGGTGGAGAGTATGTATCGAATGATTTTGCTGAATATTTGAAAGAAAATGGAATTTATCATGAGTTTACTGTTCCTTACACTCCAAAACAGAATGGTGTGGCTGAAAGACTCAATAGAACTTTGACTGAATGTGCTATATCTATGATTATGGATAAAGGTGTGGATCCAAAATTTTGGGGGGAAGCTTTTCAATGTGCTTCTTACATTAGATATAGAATAGAAACCAGATCCGTAAATGATAAAACACCTTATGATATTTGGACAGGAAGGAAGCCAAATGTCAGTCACTTTAGAGTCTTAGGAAGTAAGTGTTTTATGTTGGATAATCTTCCAAATTGGAAATTAAGTCTGAAATCTAAACTTGGGATATTTTTTGGCTATGATGATGAATCTGTAGGATATAGAGTGTATAATCCTTAGAAAAATTCAAGGATTTAATAAAAGGGTTACAGGAACGCCAAGACACGCCAAGCGTGTACGCTTTGGAAAATGAACACCCCACAGATGATAAAAGGAAACAGGTGGTCAACAGCTGGAACCAAGTGACCAAGGTTCTGGGACTCAGATAGTATTTGATGCAACTTAGATTGGAATAACAGCCCCACCAAGTTTGGGCTTATTGGACTAACTTGGTTCCTCTTCCCATCCTCCAATAGCTGTTAAAATCACAAGTTTCAGATCTCAACATCACAGTTGAACAAATCCTCGGACTAGGGCGAATGGCCACCCTTGTAACCACAGCTGACCGAACACCATTCTTATGTTACAATTGGCCCGGAAATCAAGGGAGGGCCTTACAGACCCTGGTATCTTTCCCTTACAGCCATGTTTACCAGAAAAGGGCACCAGGGATGATCTTTGACAATACGGCCGCTACGTGGACATCACCAAGTATTGAGGAACACAAACAAGCAATGAGATTTCGAACGACAACCACAACAGCACCAAGGGTTTCGAACTCAAAAAGGTGCATTTTAATCAAGAAAAATATGCATTTGAATGCAATTTCATGGGTGCTGCAGGATTCTTTGTCATTCTCAAGCCTCCAGTCTCCAAAGTCACGAGCAACATACCTTGAAGCTCCACAGTTGTTGGCCATGCAAGTAACTCTACAACTTAAGGGGAGGAGAGAGGTTAGAAGGGGAAAATTCACCAAATTACATTCAGATAGCACATTGAACCCACGAGTTTCCTCACTGGGGGGGAGCAAAGGCTCAGAACAGGGCAGCTTAGAAGAAGTTGTCGGTAGCAGCGTTTTAGCAGCCGAGCAAGGGACATATCCACACGTAGAGCTGGAATTCGACATCTCCCTTTTTGGTTGGCCACTAGAAGCATTGGCGGAAGTGGAACCCGCGAAGCTGGACTGGACTCTAGGGGAACAGCTAGAGCCACAACAGGGTTGAAATAAGTAATTTTTTGGCATTTTCTATGTCTAAAATAATTAGCGCAAACAGATAAGTAAAATGCAGGCAGCCTCCCTCAATATCTTCTTTCTGCCCCCATACTTCTTGTAGTCACTAAAGGAGAGAGAGAGCAATGGAGCCATGGGTGCCTCAGCTCCATAGGAAGGACTAAAGAGTGACTTAAGTCACTCTCAACAAAAGGTTGAGATCTGCAAGACTCGAACCCCTGACCGGGAGAGCGCAGCGTAGCCGTTAGCTCTAACCAGTCTGTTGTAGAAGTTCGTTAGGAGATATACGGTTTGATAAGTATTTAAAATATTGTATAATACTGAAACCATTTAACTAAAATATGGACGAATGAACATAAAACTTGTTAAGGTTTAGTGCGAACGTCATTTCACACGAAACAAATGAATCGGACATTTGTTTCAACGGTCGACATTTAATGCCGGTTTTTATTCGACGGCAAACATCATCACCGAGATCGCGGAACGGTCACTTTGGCTTTTATGGACGTAGCATGACCTGGCTCCGCGTGGAAGGATGACATTCGGTCGCGCGAATCTTGGAGAAAATACGAAGGAATGAAAAAGTGACACGCGTCCACTAAGTAGTATTGTCGTACACCGGTCGTACAGAAAGGACATCGACCATAGTACCTTTTCTATACTTTACAGTTTTATGATTGGTTTGTACTTCAGTAGATAGGGGTTGTGAGAGAGATTTAGGACTTAGGAAATTTTGGTTGGTAGTCACCTCTCTCTCTAAGAGAGCTTTGTATAAATTTGCATTTTTGCCGGCTCATAACATATCGACTGGTTGGGTGTTTTCAGTGATTCTTTTTGCTACAGACTCAAGGGAGTCAAGGCTGCACAAGGGTGCAGTCAAAATGTCGTTTTGCCTTCTTGGACAGTAGTGGTTGTGGCATGAAGTGGGTTAGTTACAAATTATTTAGAGGCTTCCTGTATTCTGTGGTCCAATGGAGGACACACGATTACAAGTTATGGGCCCACCCTTTAGGGTGCCCACCTTCAATGGATTTGGGTTAATTTATTGGGAAGCCATAATGATGAGAGATTTGTGCGAAAATTGATACTGGGGTATCGTCTGTGGACAAGTGAAACGTCCACCTTCGCAAACTCCACCAGGATTTGGAGGAGTAAGGTTTCATATAGCAACGGTTGCCTCAGCAGAGGAGGTAGATGATGGGGACTATAGTGTGTCCAAAAAATGGGAAAGGGAAGGGGACACCCCTAACTCTTATTGCTAGAGTACAGAGAGCGTCGACCGTGAAGAACGGGGAGAATGATACTCAAATGTGGGAGGATGTAAACTTGGCTGCCAAAAACTTTATTTTGAGGCACCTCACTCAAGCTTTGGTCACCCCTCATCTTCACATTTACAAGGCTGAGGAGTTGTGGGTGAGTTTGGTGGAGATTTATAGAGCTGGAACTATTCAGGAGTTGGCTGAGCAAAACCTAGTGAGCTACACTTACAAAGGAGGAAAGATGATAGATTACTGTAATGATCTTTTTTGTTTTTATATGGAGATGGAAAGTTCCGGGTGGACAGGTACAATGAAAATGAAAGTTAACACCTTTATCATGAAGTTACCAGATGAGTACGAGAACATGGTGTACCGAGTACAAGAAATGCGTGATAGTTTATGGAGATGGAACACAGTGGTCAAGATGATACTTGTGCAGGAAAACACAATGGAGATTAGGAGAGGAGGAAAGTGCATTCAAGCTCTAGCAGCAGGAGGGGACCGATGGGGGAAGGACCCGATGAAACTGTACAAAGGGAAAAGAGATCATTTTGGAGGACCGAGGCTCTCTAAGGGCCTTTGTCATTTTTGCAAAAAACTGAGTACTTCATCGCAGATTTTGTCAAGCTGTCGGAGCTGAGGCTCCAAGAGAACCGTGGAGGGGGTTCTTTTGGAGGGAAGAAAAAAGCACTTGTGGTTACAAAAGTGACAGGAGAAATCGAGGATGAGTCCTCTGATGAGTATGGGGATGGGAGAGTGGTTACTACAGATCTAGTGGGGTCAATAGATTTTAAAGTCTTTGTGGAGGGTAAGACTTCTATACTTACATTCTCAGATGTACTTTACATTCCCCAGCTGAGTAAAAATCTTGTCTCTACGTCTGTGTTAGATGACAAAGAGTTTGATAACTTCACTAGAATGGGAGTCTTTACAACTAAGTATGGGGATGAAGTTTACTTCAGGGCAGATAAGGGTTGGCAAGGAATGTTTAGGCTTAACTTGAGTAATGAAAAGAAGAATGCTTACTATGTTGGTGTTCTTTAGGTGATGATTTGGCATAAGCGGTTGGGGCATGTGCATTTTGATAGATTGAGGGACATGAAAAAGCTTGGGGTACTACAAGGCATTCAGTTTGGGGATAATGAAATGATCGATGATTGTAGTGGTTGTGCTCAAGGTAAGGCTCACAGACTTCCCTTTCCCAAAGCCGCCACATATATAGGTGAGAAAGTATTAGACTTGGTCCACAGAGATATTTGGGGACCTGCAAAAGTACCTTCGGTTGGAGGAAAGACGTTCATGATGATAATATCCGATGACTAATCTAGATACTCTAGAGTCTACTTTCTAAAAACAAAGTCTGAAGCATCAACTTACTTTAAAGAATATAAAGCATGGAGTGAGAAGTTGCATGAAACCCCCATTAAGAGGATAAGGAGTAATAATGTGGAATATACCTCTAACCAGTTTGCGGAATATCTGAAAGATGAGGGAGTGAAGAACCAGAAAACTGTACCATATAACCCGGAACAAAATGGGGTAGCTGAGAGGTTGAATCGAACACTAGGAGATAGTGCATGCAGTATGTTGGCCCACAAGATAATAGGAAAGAGATTTTGGGGAGAAGCAATAAAGTGTGCCAATTACATTAAAAATAAATTCTTTACCTCAAATGTAAAGGGAGTGAAACCTTATTGGAGATGAGTTGGAAGGAAACCAGATAAGGGGAATTACAACAGTTACCTTAGGGAATTACTCGTTGCAGTGTGTGCCATCCAATATTTCAGGCCTTACCTCTATGGAGTACACTTCACCCATATTACGGATCACCAGCCCCTCAAATAGATAATGGAGAACATTAAGTTGACCGGCAAGCTGGCCAGATTGGTTCTCATCTTGCAAGATTACGATTTCAGTATCATCCACCGAGCCGAGGAGATCCATGGGAATGCAGACGGATTTAGCAAGAATTTAGACCTTTCCACCAGAGACACTACTGGGGCTCGCCACGATGAGGACCCTGAGCTCAGCCTGGGACTTATCCGGGCTTTTTCTGCCTTTATTTGGTTACATTAAGCTGCAGGGGAACCGTCAACTTTTGTTGTAGACGTGGAGGGGTAGGCTCCCATTGGAGTCGGCCTCAAGGATATTTGCAATGACCGCGATTCCCTTCAGTCTATCCAAAAAGGTTGTCCTCTTCCCAACTTGGCCGGAATTCACTTGTCCCGTGTTCAGACCCAGATGGCAATGTATGAATGGGACCGAGGCATTCTTTTTAGGAAATGGGCCGATGGGAAGAGGAAAGTGGTTCCTCCTCCTGGAGATTGTAAAACCCTCATTGCTCATCTTCACCTGCAATGCGGACACTTCGGACACAAACACACCACTTCATTGGTCACAGGGTCATACTGGTGGCACGAGTTGCGCGCCCAGGTAAATCGTGTGGTTCACACGTGCCCTTTTTGTGACCGAGTGATAACGAATTTTGACAAGAAGAGGGGAACGGAACTTCACTCCCTCGCCATCCAGGGGATGTTTTAAAAATGGTCACAAGATCTGTTGGAACCATTTCCAACCAGCCGGAGACGAAACCGTTTTGTCTTGGTAAAGATTGAACACTTCTCTCAATGGATCGAAGTGGTGGTTCTCCCCCGGAAGGAGTCCAAAACAATCGCAAACGCATTTTTGCAAAGAGTGCTGTCCCAATTTGGAGCACTGGCCGAAGTTCTAACTGATCAAGGGTACGAGTTTGCCGGAGAATTTTCTAGCATTCTGGAGAAGTTCCTCATTGACCACCGGTTGACCAGTCGAGACCACCCCAAAACTAACGGCTTGGCCAAAAATTGCGTGTAGATAGTAAAACGGTCACTACGGAAATATACAGTGGAAGAGGATTTGGGGGAATGGGACAAACGGGTGCCTTAGATTGCTATAGGAAACGGATTCAGTAGGTAGGCTTCCCTCCATTCTTATAGCTCTTACTTTATTCTCTTTTGCCGACATCCTATCCTACCTCGAGGTGCACCGGCTCAAGCGTTTGTACTTCCACAAATGGACAACCGAGGGACTGTGGAGAAGATGATTGCTGACAGGGCCAAGGTATTTGACCTGTATATAACTTTGGCTATTGGCAATTTAGAAGCTGCTCAACACAGAAATCAACTTTGGTATTCCCAACGCAGGAGCGGTAATTATGTCCCTCGGCTACGACGATTCTTGCTCGGGGATTTTGTGTATCGCATGCAATATAAGAAGAACACTTTAGACATTTCGGCCGGACTTGTGTTTCAAAAAGTAGTGGAGGTCTCTAACAAAGGGGTTCTAACCTTGGAGAGGAAAGATGGCCGCAAAATTAAGGAGAATCAAATCAATGTGGCGCCTTGCCATCTACGAGGGCTAGAGGACGAACCCACTTTCCACCTCATTACTTTGCAGATCCGCCCTCGTAATCATTTGTCTACAATCTGCTCTCCTCACCCGAACTCTTATCAGTGTGTGAACGGTGTCACCAAAGATGACATGTCTTCTGCCTGACACTAACTTGGGAGCCTCGCTCTCAACCCGCCAGTCTGTGGTTCTGTGGGGACTACGAATTTGGCGGCTAATTTGTCTTATCCTCTAAGTCACGCGCGACTAAGAGGGGGGGGATTTGGGGAGGTACGGGGTAACTTTTCGTTTTCACTTGCTCCCTCATTATTACGTATGCATATCCTTAAGGGGGAAGGGACAGAGAAGGGCATGGTCACGCATCCGAGGATACATCAGCATTTAGGGTGGATTGCAGGTCTCTCATGCACACCTCCTCCGACATCTCTCCTAAACATCACGGTTCCCAAGCACGCTCGATAGCTGTCAAGCTCGTGTGCACTCTCGACACATTTCTACTCCCAGGATTTTTGGGGCCTCATTCCACTACGTACGGACCCCAGCGCACAGGGAAGGGGAGGACAACCAACTGGATAAGATCCTTAATGTTTCACCTAAGAGCACAACGCACTTTAGTTCAACTTTAACGGAGGTGGAACGGTGGAGTTAGTCTGTTGGAACGGTGGAGTTAGTCTGTTTGAACGGTGGCAGCTCCATGACATGGCATCTGTTCTATGTAGCTCTAGCGGAGGAGTATATAATGGAAAGTCACGTATCTTTTCGGATTGTCTTTTAGATTCTGTTGTTAGCGGTCAATAGGATGTTAGTTCATTCCTAACAGATGGGAAGAGCATTTATTACGTTGGGTCAAAGTTAGGCGGTTTTACGTCAATTAAGGACTTTGTGGCCGATTACTGTACCATAGGAGGACTTTAGGCTGCAAATCCAGCCAGAGCCAGTCGCCTAACTTTTTGCCCTGAGTGTAGTGCAACCTATTTTGTGTTATGTCAGTACGATAACAATTGCTGGTTGCTGATTGGCTTTTGGCATTGTTTTGACTTTGGCACCTGATGTAGGAGAAATTTTGGTTGTATAAGGCACTTGGTGCCAAAGGAGACAGGTTGCTTTTTCACTACTGTCTCCTGAGAAAACCCTTAGAGAATCTAATAAATCTTTCTGTTGGAGAACTGTAGCATTGTGTCGTGGACTCTATTACCATCTTTGTTTTCGATTGTCTTTTGTTGAAATTATAGCTCGGGTGGGTGGTTGGTGCAATTCTGTGTCCTCCATTGGACTACAGAATACAGGAAGCCTCTAGATAGTATTTAACTAACCCACTTTAAGCCACAACCACTTCTGCCTCAGAAGGCAAACTGACAATTTGACTGCACCCCTGTGTAGCTTGGACTCCCCTGAGTCCGTAGCAAAAAGAATCACTGAAAACGGCCAACCAGGCGATAAGTTATGAGGCAGCAAAAATGCCAATTTGTACAAACTCTCAAAGGGAGAGATGACTATCTACCTAAATTTTCTAAGTCCTGATTCTCTCTAATAACTCCTATCTACTGAAGTACGGACCAATCAGATTACTGTATCGTACACAAAAAGTACTACTGCCGATGTACCTTTTGTACGGCCTATGTACGACAAGGCTATTAAATGGACGCGTGTCCGCTTTTCACTCGTCCGTACATTCCTCGGAATTCCTATGACCGAATGTCATCTCTCCACGTGGCTCCAGGTCATGCCACGTCACAAAACGCCAAAATGACCACTCCAGGATTTCGGCGATGATGTGCGCCGTTGGATTTTGTGCCAAACGCAATCTTAGCCGTAATAAATGCTTGCGTGACATTTGTTCCGATGTCGATATAAAATGCGTAGTATCCGTTTCGAATTAGCGTCGTACGACGTACTTTATATAACTGAATCTATGTACGCCGTATAAAGTTCTAGTTAAATGAATTTTAGTCACGCAAACAAAAATATATATCTATCACATACCATCGTACTTAGCTTTGGTCCTAGTCTTTTAGGATAAAGCTGACCGCTACCGGTCAACTTGACGAACCGCAGGTACCGGGATCAAACCTCAGGTCCGTCAAGTATATTTTTAGTAACCTACTAAAAATAGCTGTCTGTTGAACTAAGGCAGCCATGGATCAACCTCTCTCTCTTACCTTCAGTGACTACAACAAGTATGGGAGTTAGAGAGCGGAGGTGGAGGCAGGCTGCCCGTCTTTTTTCTTTCCTTTTTATAAAGACATATTTAAACCTAGAAAATACTCTAGAAATCTATAAATTTCAACACTCCCCTTATTTTCTAGTCTAATTTTAACTTTTCTTTCAACCCGCATTTTTCCCGACAATATTTTAGTTTAGGAGAGGGCACAGGTTTGGTCATCATGTCAGCCACCATTTCTTCATCAGGTCTATAAACAAGATTTAAAATTTTATTTTCAACTTTTTCTCTTACGAAGCTCAATCTTATGTCCATATGTTTTGCTTTGAAATGGTGTTTTGGATTGGCTGCAATTGCAATTGCAGCTTGGTTATCGCAAAATATTTCATGCACTCCCTCTTTCATAAATCCCAGTTCTTGTAACAATGATTTCACCCACATTAGTTCTTTTACAGCAGAACAAGACGCCATATACTCAGCCTCCATAGTAGACTGAGCAACCACCTTTTGTTGCTTACTGCTCCAACAGCAAGCACCTTCCCCCACATACAAAACATATCCAGAAGTGCATCTTCTCATAGGTGCATCCCCATAACTGGCATCACTCCAAGTAGTGATGTCAGTGTGCTCCCCTCCCAAATGCAACCATAACTCTCTAGTTCCCACCAGATATCTCATGACTCTCTTGGCTGCCTCCCAATCCCTCTTCCTAGGATCATTAAGACTCCTACTGAGTACACCAACTGCCGCCGCTATGTCCGGCCTGGTACAATTCATAAAATAGATTAAGCTTCCTACGACCTGTCTATAAGGGATAGACTTCATGAACTCTCTCTCCTCTGGACTCATCTGATCGTCTAAGATCATCACTCCTCCTTCTACACTCCCATCACTTACTTTTTTCAAGTCCATGGGAGTGGTACAACTGTTAGCATTTTCCATCTGGAATTTTTCAAGCATATTACCTATTGCTTCTTTCTGAGTAAGTCTGATAATCTTCTTCCCCCTATCTCTCTCCATTTGGATCCCCAAAATATATTTTGCCTCCCCTAAATCCTTCATATCAAATCTGCCCCTAAGATCTTTCTTTAGCCTATTGATATTCTCCAAAGACTTACTTAACACAAGCAGATCATCCACATAAATTGCAATAAAAATGACACCATTCTCATCTTCAAACATATAGATAGAATGGTCAGAGCTGATCCGGATGTATCCCAGATCGGTGAGAAACTCATCTAGTTTCTTATTCCACTGTCGCGGAGCCTGTTTCAGTCCATATAAGGATTTTATGAGCCTGCACACTTTGCTCTCTTCTCCTTCTTCCACAAACCCCTCGGGTTGCCTCATAAAAATTTCTTCTTCTAACTCACCATTAAGAAAAGCAGTCTTAATGTCCATCTGGTGAATTTCCATGTCTTCCGCTGCTGCCAGACTAAGGAGAATCCTTACCGATGGGAACCGAACAACTGGAGCAAAGGTCTCCTCATAGTCAATCCCCTCTTTTTGGGTGAACCCCTTTGCTACCAATCGAGCCTTATACCTCTCAATTGTATTATCTGGGTTCAGTTTTAGTTTAAATACCCATTTACATCCAATAGGTTTTCTGTCTGGAGGGCAATCCGCTAGTTCCCAAGTATTTGCTTCCATGATAGAAGCAATCTCATCATTTATGGCTCTAATCCATCTTTCTTTCTCTGGACTATTCACTGCCTCTAAGTAAGACTGAGGCTCATCTGGGTGAGATAGCTTAGTTACCTTATGAGCAGCTTGTTTTTCCTGTATCCTTTTGCTGCTCCTCCTTCCTCCCTCAAACTCCGAAGCTGGAATGGATGGAAGTCTTGGATTTCTTCTTATTGTCTCATCGGCTCCCCTGTCCATGGAAACCAGTTCTTGTCCCGCTTCTTCTATCTCCTCGAAGTCCATGGGAGTATGCGAGGTTTCTGGTGAGTCTCCTGTATCTTCGATCTCCCCTGAACCTGTAATCATGGTGTCACCTATGTCCCTTTCGGGGACGACCGAGTTCTCCTCACTTTCGGACTCAAATCTGATTCTTATCTTCTTTGTATATTTGAAGGGGTCAAATGACTTTCCTTCATCCATGACAACTAAGTGTTTGACCAGAATGATATCTTTCTTTGCTAAGTCATAGACTCTATATCCCTTAACATCCTCATCATATCCCACAAAGTATCCTGGTTTTCCCTTAGCATCTAGTTTCCAGTTTTTCCTATCCGTGTCAAGACTGTAAACTTGGCTACCAAATACTTTAAGGTGTGAGATATCTGGTTTCCTTCCAACCCATCTCTCATATGGTGTCACTCCCTTTACAGCTGAGGTAAGGACTCTATTTTTAATGTAGTTGGCACAGTTCATTGCCTCTGCCCAAAATCTCTTTCCTATTTTCTTGTCTGCCAACATACTGCATGCACTATCTCCTAGTGTTCTATTCAACCTCTCAGCTACCCCATTTTGTTCCGGGTTATATGGTACGGTTTTCTGGTGTTGCACTCCCTCATCTCTCAGATATTCCTCAAACTGGTTAGAGGTATATTCCCCCCCATTATCACTCCTTATCCTCTTAATAGGGGTTTCATGCAATTTCTCACTCCATGCTTTATATTCTTTGAAGTAAGTGGATGCTTCAGACTTATTTTTCAGAAAGTAGACTCTAGAGTATCTAGACCAATCATCAGTTATTGTCATCATGAATCTCTTTCCTCCAACCGAAGGTACTTTTGCAGGTCCCCAAATATCTGTGTGGACCAAATCTAACACTTTCTCACCTCTATATGTGGCGGCTTTGGGAAAGGGGAGTCTGTGAGCCTTTCCTTGAGCACAACCACTACAATCATCCATCATTTCATTATCCCCAAACTCAATGCCATCTACTACCCCAAGCTTTTTCATTTCCCTTAACCTATCAAAATGCACATGCCCCAACCGCTTATGCCAAATCATCACCTTAGGAACACCAACATAGTAAGCATTCTTCTTTTCATTACTCAAGTTAAGCCTAAACATTCCTTGGCTACCCTTATCTGCTGTGAAGTAAACTTCATTCCCATACTTAGCTGTAAAGACTCCCTTTCTGGTGAAGGTATCAAACTCTTTGTCATCTAACACAGACGTAGAGACAAGATTTTTACTCAGCTGAGGAATGTAAAGTACATCTGAGAATGTAAGTATAGAGGTCTTACCCTCTACTAAGACTTTCAGATCTACTGATCCCACTAGATCTGTAGTAACCACTCTCCCATCCCCATACTCTATCTCTACAGTAGGAATCTTTCGTAGCTTAGTGAAGAGTTTTTTATCACGACACATATGCATGGATGCACCTGAGTCGATGATCCATCCTTCCTGTGGAGCTTCCCGAATTGCTCCAAGGGCACACTTCTGCCTCCGAGGGATCTCCTTCTCCTTCAGACTCTCGTCAAGAAGGAGCTCCCCATCATCCTCAGATGACTCATCCTCGGTTTCTCCTGAAACTTTTGTAACCACAAGTGCCTTTTTCTTCCCTCCGGAAGAACCCCCTCCACGGTTTTCTTGGAGCCTCAGCTCCGACAACTTGACACAATCTGCAATAAAGTGTCCCGGCTTTTTGCAAAAATGACAAAGACCCTTTGGGTGCCTCTGTCCCCCAGAATTATCTCTTTCCCCTCTATAAGGTTTCTTCGGATCCTTCCCCCATCGGTCCCCTCCTGCTGCTAGAGCTTGAATGCTCTTTCCTCCTCTCCTAATCTCCATTGTGTTTTCCTGCACAAGTATCATCCTGACTACTGTGTTCCATTTCCATGAACTATCAGGCATTCCTTGTACTCGGTACACTATGTTTTCGAACTCATCTGGTAATTTTATGATAAGGGTGTTCACTTTCATTTTCATTGTACCTGTCCACCCAGCACTTTCCATTTCCATATACAAACAAGAAAGATCATTACAGTAATCTAACATCTTTCCTCCTTTGTAAGTGTAACTCAATAGTTTTTGCTCAGCCAATTGGAGCTCTTGAATAGTTCCAGCTCTATAAATCTCCACCAAGCTTTCCCACAATTCCTTGGCCTTGTAAATGTGAAGATGAGGAGTGGCCAAACCTTGAGTGAGGTGTCTCAAAATGAAGTTCTTGGCAGCCATGTTTACATCCTCCCACATTTGAGTATCGTTCTCCACGGTCTTCAAGGTCGCCGTCCCCGATACTGTGGCAATAGGAGTGAGGGGTGTCTCCTTCCCTTTCTCCTTTTCGGACACACTGCTGTCCCCATCATCTGCTTCCTCCGCTGAGGCAGCCGTTGTTGCAGAAAACCTTACTCCCCCAAATCCTGGTGGAGTTCCCGAAGGTGGACGTTTCACTTGTCCACTGACGATACCCTAGTATCGTTTTTCACACAACGCTCCCATCATCATGGCTTCCCAATAGATGAACCCAGATCCATTGAAGGTGGGCACCCTAGAGGGTGGGCCCATAACCTGCAATTCTGTGTCCTCCATTGGACTACAGAATACAGGAAGCCTCTAGATAGTATTTAGCTAACCCACTTTAAGCCACAACCACTTCTGCCTCAGAAGGCAAACTGACAATTTGACTGCACCCCTGTGTAGCCTGGACTCCCCTGAGTCCGTAGCAAAAAGAATCACTGAAAACGGCCAACCAGGCGATAAGTTATGAGGCAGCAAAAATGCCAATTTGTACAAACTCTCAAAGGGAGAGATGACTATCTACCTAAATTTTCTAAGTCCTGATTCTCTCTAATAACTCCTATCTACTGAAGTACGGACCAATCAGATTACTGTATCGTACACAAAAAGTACTACTGCCGATGTACCTTTTGTACGGCCTATGTACGACAAGGCTATTAAGTGGACGCGTGTCCGCTTTTCACTCGTCCGTACATTCCTCGGAATTCCTATGACCGAATGTCATCTCTCCACGTGGCTCCAGGTCATGCCACGTCACAAAACGCCAAAATGACCACTCCGGGATTTCGGCGATGATGTGCGCCGTTGGATTTTGTGCCAAACGCAATCTTAGCCGTAATAAATGCTTGCGTGACATTTGTTCCGATGTCGATATAAAATGCGTAGTATCCGTTTCGAATTAGCGTCGTACGACGTACTTTATATAACTGAATCTATGTACGCCGTATAAAGTTCTAGTTAAATGAATTTTAGTCACGCAAACAAAAATATATATCTATCACATACCATCGTACTTAGCTTTGGTCCTAGTCTTTTAGGATAAAGCTGACCGCTACCGGTCAACTTGACGAACCGCAGGTACCGGGATCAAACCTCAGGTCCGTCAAGTATATTTTTAGTAACCTACTAAAAATAGCTGTCTGTTGAACTAAGGCAGCCATGGATCAACCTCTCTCTCTTACCTTCAGTGACTACAACAAGTATGGGAGTTAGAGAGCGGAGGTGGAGGCAGGCTGCCCGTCTTTTTTCTTTCCTTTTTATAAAGACATATTTAAACCTAGAAAATACTCTAGAAATCTATAAATTTCAACAGTTGGCACTATCCTCTCTTTTGGTGGTTTGTTCTTTCGCTATTTGAAACTAAAAAGAGTATGGTCGGATTCGTACGACGGAACTGAGGGGTGAGGGAGAATCATATTTGTCTTCGGAGCAATTTGGAGAGGTTTCCTCTTCTGAGTTTTGTCATCGTTGCACTCTGGGGTATGTGAGCTTGCTTCACCATTATCAATGATTACTATCTTTATTTCTATTCTCTGAGGCAAGTGATATTGTTTACTATGAAAGAGCCGATTTTTATTGTTTCTATATTTCTGCGTGGGAGTTATTTGCGCATTGTTGTGGTCGTCCTTGGTTTCTGTTCTGAGTTCTTATGGGCCGATTTGGCGACTCGCATTCTCTTTTCCATACTTCCGAGAGTGCTCATGGGTGTAGCATTTAGTGGGATTGCGATGGATTAACAAAAAATTTGGGGGATTACAGGGTACCTTTTTTTTTTACTTGCTTCCTCATTATCACCTATATATTTCCCTGGGGGGGAAGGGACAGAGAAGAGCACAATCACGCATTTGGGGACGCATCAGCATTTGGGGTGGATTGTCGTGTTGTTCTACAACTACCGGTGCAGGTGGAGGAGCAGTAGTAGTAGTAGAAGTAGACATGATACACTCTCAGAAGCTATCAAAAACCCTACCAAACAGCTATTCTTAAGTGCTCACCAATTATTATACAAACATCCAAACTTCACAAGACTCTATCAAAATATAGAGTAGCATAAACAGTGATAACTCCCAAAGTTTCAGCACAATTAACTTGACAACACTCAAGATATAATACTCAGAAGTTTCCCAAAAACTGTCTGCAGTTTTACTACTTCGAAGTCTGGATGCAAAATATGTTATGAGTCCTAAGTATTATACTTGTGTGGAACTGGCAACACCAGTGTACTTGAGAGGTACATCAAACCACCAAGCTACCACTAATCTGTCAAGTTACCATTGAGCTATCAATAAGCTACCACTGAGCTATCACTAAGCTACCACTAAGTTACCCACTAAGTAACCACTGAGTTCCCACTAAGTTGACTAGAATCGTATCTATCGCAGTTGCTCTATCCTGTACAGAATCACATTAAGAATATCATACGCTGCGTTGTCCGTACGGACCATATCAAATATAATCGTGGTTGCGTTGTCCTGACAATGTTGCAGCTTCGCTGCTGCGCTGCTCTGCTGTATAGCAGCTGCTCTGCTGTATAGCTGCTGCTTTGTTGTATAGCAGCTGCGCTGCTCTGTTGTATAGCAGCTGTGCTGCTCTATCTATATAGCAGCTGCGCTGCTTTGTCTGTATAGCAGCTGCGCTGCTTTGAGACTGAAAGCTTTCCAAAAAGACGACACTCCCCTAAAGCTTTATACTCAGTATCCCGGCGCAGTTGCGGTTATAAACTAGCGCAGCATAGCAATAAAGCAAATAGCAAGTCACCTTGTCCCACTAAATCACAATGGGGATTTATCGCAGAGTGGCAGTATAGCAGTGCAGCAATTCAACTATTCACTTAATCCCACTGCGTCCCTACAATACTTCAGCTTAGGAGCAGGAAGGTGCTTTAGTGAGCATATCAACAATCATTTTTGCATTGGAAAATAACATAATTTAAGCACTCTAGATAACACTTTTTCTCTTACAAAGTGTAATCGTACATCCATGTGCTTGCTTTTGATGTGATGACTCGGGTTAGAGGCAATGGCAATGGCAGCCTGGCTATCACACCTGATCACCTGTGGACCAACTTACATGTATCCTAGTTCTTAAAATATGGATTTTACCCATAAGAGTTCTTTGAGGGCCGAGCTTGCTGCCATATACTTTGACTCCATTGTCGACTATGCTGTAACCTTTTGAAGTTTGCTGCTCCAGCAGCAAGTACCGTTCCCAATTTGTAGAACAAATCCCGTGGTGGATTTCCGGCTTCGTATGTTGCCATAGCTTGCATCAATCCATGTTTGCTGCTTGACTTCTCCTCCGCCTAGAGTGAGTTTGAGATTTTTAGTTCCTGCCAAATATTTTAAGACTCTCCTTGCTGCATCAAGATCAGATTTTCTCGGATTTTCTAGACTCCTGCTCAGTACCACGACTGCTGCAGCAATGTCAAGACGGGTACAGTTCATGAAATATATTAAACTTCCCACTATCTGTCTATAAGGTATTATTCTCATAGGATCATTCTCCCCTGACTCTAAATACTCGCTAACAATGACACCTGGTTCTGTCTCTTCTCCCTCTAACTTCTGCCGAAACTCCATTGGAGTTAAACATCCTTTTGCCCCCCGCATTCCGTACTCATCTAACATGTTTCCAATGGCCTCTTTTTGAGTCAATTTTATTATTTTCTTATTTTTGTCCCTCTCTACCTGGATACCCAAAATATATTTTGCCTCACCGAGGTCTTTCATCTCGAACCGTGAGTTTAGAGCTGTTTTAATTTTGTTAATTTCAGCCATTGATTTGCAAATTAATAGCAAATCATCTACATACACTGCTATATATACTATTTCATTATCACCCTTTAGAACGTAGATAGAGTGATTAGAACTTATCCTTTGAAATCCTAGGCTAGTCAAGAATTCATCAAGCTTTAGATTCCACTGTCTGGGGGCCTGTTTTAGGCCGTACAAAGATTTTAGCAACTTGCATACTAAGTGCTCTTTTCCTGGTTACACATACTTTTCAGGCTGCTGCATGTAAATGGTCTCTTCTAGTTCTCCGTGCAAAAAGGCCGTCTTTACATCCATCTGATGTATTTCCATTTCTTCTATAGCAGCTACAGACAGCAAAATTCTAACTATCGGAAATCTTACAACCAGAGAAAAAGTTTCTTCAAAATCGATTCCTTCCTTTTGATTATACCCCTTTGCCACAAGTCTGGCCTTATAACGTTCAATGGTGTTATCAGGATTTAACTTCACCTTGAATACCCATTTGCTGCCGATCGATTTTCGGTCTGGAGGAAGGTCCACAAGCTCCCATGTTTGAGCCTCCATGATGGACTTCATTTTGTCGTTTGCTGCCTCGATCTAGTGATTCCTTTCTGGTGATGAGAATGCCTCCTGAATGGTCAAAGCTCCCCTGAGGCTGCCGAGTAGGCAAAGTGAGAGCTTGCTTGCAGACGGCTGCTTGATCTTCTTCCCCCGGAAATTATGAGGCTGAGATTGTCCGATGCCGTGCGTTGCGCTGATTGCGCTGGTTGCGATCTGTGCGTTCTGATTGCAGTTGGTCCGTTTGGATCTGAATTTGTTGAGGAACTTGAAGAGATTCAGACTCCATAGTCACCACCGGAGTTTGTGGAATCTGCGGGACAATATCATGCATGCAATCTAAAATGACATATTCCTGTACCTTTTGTTGCCTTTGCTGCTCTGTCATTTTAAATAAATCTATGGAGTCTAGTTCATCTTTAACAATGATGTTCCTTGCTACAACTATTTTCTGCCCTCAAACACAAAGACTCTATAACCTTTTGAGTGATCATCATATCCTAACAGAATACCCGTTAATCCCTTCGGTTCCATTTTCCATCTATCTTGAGAAGTATCCAATATAAAGCATTGACTACCAAAGACCTTGAAATGGCTAACATTTGGTTTGTTTCCTGTCCAAATCTCGTAAGGAGTAGTTCCTACCGATCTTGATCCTATCCTATTCTTAATATAAACTGCACAATTTAGAGCCTCAGCCCAGAATTTCGAATCCACATTTTTATCTGCGAGCATCGACCTAGAGCTCTCCGTGAGAGTTCTATTCAGTCTTTCCGACACCCCGTTTTGTTTCGGTGAATATGGAACAGTCAATAGATGACTTATTCCCTCCTCGAGTAAAAAGGCTTCAAATTCCTTTGATGTATTTTACCACCATTGTCCGATCTAAGCTGCAAAATAGGTAAATTATGAAGCTTTTCAGCCCATGCTTTATAGTGTTTGAAATGACCAAACACTTCACTCTTCTCCTTTATGAAGTAAACTTTTGTAAACCTGGAAATATCATATGTGAAGGTGACCATATATTTCATCCCCGTGGCAGATGGAACCTTCGCCGGACCAAAGACATCTGAATGAATTTGTTGTAAGAGTTTCTGTGACCGATGCTCAGACTCTTTAGGAAATGGCAATCTGTGGATTTTGCCTAAAGCGCAACCATCACAAGTTTTGACCGGCTCATTTGTGATTGATACACCCTCTATTTTTCCATCAAGGACCATTTTCCTCAAACTATCATAGTTTACATGGCCTGATCTTTTTTGCCACAACTCATCTGAGTGCAAAACACCGGAGTACAGAACATCATTCTCCTTGGTATTAGCCATATCCATGCGATACATCTTGCTACTATCTCTAGTACCAGTAACCGCAACCTTGCCAATTTTGCTAACAACCTGCCGACCATTTTTCAAATTAACCTCAAAGCCTTTACTCTCTACCAACACGTAGAAAACAGATTTTTCTTAAAGTCAGGTAAAAATAAGACATTGTGAAAAGTCCATTCAATTGCTTTTCCTTCTACATCAACTAGTAAGGACACATCACCCACAGCACGAGTCTGGACACTCATTCCACAAGCATAATAAATATTTTTCTCCGGCGTTGTTTTCAGATTTTTGAAGATGGCCTTGTTCCAGCACATGTGGGCTGACGCTCCTGTATCCATTATCCATCCAGGGTCCTTCGCGCCCTCCATTGCAGCCGCCATAGCGAATAGATCCGTATCATCTTCCGTAGAAACCGTCAAAGTCTCGTTTTTGAGAGACGAAGAAGCCGAAAATAGTGCATTTCCACGAGGTGTATGCCCCGTGAAGCCTTTGTAAAATGGGCTTTGTTGCCATCCCGGCCTCTATAAACCTGTATCGTTAGCTTTTTTAAGATTAGGACAGAATTTGTATCCATGACCTCTCTCAGTACAATAAAAGCATGCATTGTTTGATTGTCTATTTCCTCCTTGATTAAACTGTCTGAACTGATTAAATTGATTCCTTTGCTGATTAAACTGTCATTTTCTCTCAAAGTCCGAATTAAATGCCTCTACTTGCTCAACATTGAGAATATTAGACGTAGCTTCCTCTTCTAGTAAAATATTGATGGCTAACTGTAAAGTCCAACTAGCTTTATCTTTTTCTTTGAGCATGTCAGATGCTCCTTTCATACTACGAGGGAGACCCCTCATGAGCAATGCTGCCTGTTGAAAAAGAGGAAACACCCCACCTGCACAAGCATGTGCATCTACAAGGATACGAAATTTGTTAGAATATTGAGCCATTGTACCGCCAGTGTACTTATAGTCCCAAATTTTTCCAACCAATAGAAGCTCTTCCTGGACATTAGCCTTTTCATAATCACTTTTAAGTGATTTCCAGATATCAATTGCTTTTTTCATTTTTATCCTAGACATAGCTAAGTCCTTAGATATACAAAATTTCAGAATAGAACGAGCTTGCTTATTTTTCTTAGACCATGACGGATCAGATTCATCCAGCGAACCATCCAAGATATCTAAAAGATTAACATTTTCAAAATGTGTCTCCACCATATCCGCCCAGTAAACATACTTATCCTCGGAAAAGATAGGAATTCTTGATGACAAGCCCATGACCTGTTGTTCTAGAACTACCAGTGCAGGTGGAGGAGCAGGAGTAGTAGTAGAAGTAGACATGATACACTCTCAGAAGCTATCAAGAATCCTACCAAACAGCTGTTCTTAAGTGCTCACCAATTTTTATACAAGCATCCAAACTTCACAAAACTCTATCAAAATATAGAGTAGCATAAACAGTGATAACTCCCAAAGTTTCAGCATAATTGACCAAACAACACTCAAGATATAATACTCAGAAGTTTCCCTAAAACTGTCTGCAGTTTTACTACTTGGAAGTTTGGATGCATAATATGTTATGAGTCCTAAGTCTTATACTTGTGTTATACTGGCAAGACTAGTGTACTTGAGAGGTACATCAAACCACCAAGCTACCAGTAATCTGTCAAACTACCATTGAGCTATCACTAAACTACCACTGAGCTATCACTAAGCTACCACTGAGTTACCCACTAAATAATCACTGAGTTCCCACTAAGTTGACTAGAATCGTTTCTATCGCAGTTGCTCTATCCTGTACAGAATCACATTAAGAATATCAGACGCTGCGTTGTCCGTACGGACCATATCAAATATAATCGTGGTTGCGTTGTCCTGACTGTGTTGCAGCTTCGCTGCTGCGCTGCTCTGCTGCTGCGCTGCTCTGCTGTATAACTCTTGCTCTGCTGTATAGCAGCTGCTCTGCTGTATAGCAACTGCTCTGCTGTATAGCAGCTGCGCTGCTCTGTTGTATAGCAGTTGCGCTGCTCTTTCTGTATAGCAGCTGCGCTGCTTTGTCTATAAATCAGCTGCGTTGCTCTGAGACTGAAAGCTTTCCAAAAAGACAACACTCCCCTAAAGCTTTAGACTCAGTATCGCCGCGCAGCTGCGGTGATAAACTAGCGCAGCATCGCAGCATAGCAATATAGCAATTAGCAAGTCACCTAGTCCCACTACATCACAATGGTGGATTTATCGCAGAGTGGCAGTATAGCAGTGCAGCAATTCAACTATTCACTTAATCCCACTGCGTCCCTACAATACTTCAGCTTAGGAGCAGGAAGGGCTTTAGTGACGGTGAGACGCTATTTAGGTGGTAACACTACATCACCCTGATCCACTGAACGATTAACGATATAACGATACGACGCTACGACGCGATCAAATAGTGGCGTCGACGCGCCGCTATGACTCAGATTTCGAAATCCCCTCACAACAGAAAAACCTTTCGAAAGTCAGAGTCTCGTTGCGTCGACTAAATATCTGTTTCGTCGCGTCGACGATATGTCTTTCTCGTCGCGTTGACGATATGTTGTCT
>JBBHKE010003041.1:0-49540 GCA_037447655.1 Zygnema cylindricum | reverse complement strand
TGTATAAACCTGTATCGTTAGCTTTTTTAAGCTTAGGACAGAATTTGTATCCATGACCTCTCTCACTACAAAAAGAGCATGCATTGTTTGATTGTCTATTTCCACCTCGATTAAATTGTCTGAACTGATTAAATTGATTCGTTTGCTGATTAAACTGTCCTTTTCTCTCAAAGTCCAAATTAAAGGCCTCTACTTGCTCAACATTGAGAATATTAGACGTAGCTTCCTCTTCTAGTAAAATATTGATGGCTAACTGCAAAGTCCAGCTAGCTTTATCTTTTTGTTTGTGCATGTCAGATGCTCCTTTCATATTACGAGGGAGACCCCTCATGAGCAATGCTGCTTGTTGAAAAGGAGGAAACACCCCACCTGCACAAGCATGTGCATCTACAAGGATACGAAATTTGTTAGAATATTGAGCCATTGTACCGCCAGTGTACTTATAGTCCCAAATTTTTCCAGCCAATAGAAGCTCTTCCTGGACATTGGCCTCTTCATAATCACTTTTAAGTGATTTCCAGATATCAATTGTTTTTTTCATTTTTATCCTAGACATAGCTAAGTCCTCAGATATACAAAATTTCAGAATAGAACGAGCTTGCGTATTTTTCTTGGACCATGACGGATCAGATTCATCCAGCGAACCATCCAAGATATCTAAAAGATTAACATTTTCAAAGTGTGTCTCCACCATATCCGCCCAGTAAACATACTTATCCCCGGAAAAGATAGGAATTCTTGATGACAGGCCCATAACCCGTTGTTCTACAACCACCGGTGCAGGTAGAGGAGTAGTAGTAGAAGTAGACATGATACACTCTCAAAAGCTATCAAGAATCCTACCAAACAACTGTTCTTAAGTGCTCACCAATTCTTATACAACCATCCAAACTTCACAAAACTCTATCAGAATATAGAGTAGCATAAACAGTGATAACTCCCAAAGTTTTAGAACAATTGACTTGACAACACTTAAGATATAATACTCAGAAGTTTCCCAAAAACTGTCTGCAGTTTTACTACTTGGAAGTCTGGATACATAATATGTTATGAGTCCTAAGTCTTATACTTGTGTTGAACAGGCAACACCAGTGTACTTGATAGGTACATCAAACCACCAAGCTACCACTAATCTGTCAAGCTACCACTGAGCTATCACTAAGCTACCACTGAGCTACCACTAAGCTACCTAGAATCGTATCTATCGCAATTGCTCTATCCTGTACAGAATCACATTAAGAATATCAGACGCAGCGTTGTCCGTACGGACCATATCAAATATAATCATGGTTGCGTTGTCCTGTCTGTGTTGCAGCTTCGCTGCTGCGCTGCTCTGCAATATAGCAGCTGCTCTGCTGTATAGCAGCTGCTCTGCTGTATAGCAGCTGCTCTGCTGTATAGCAGCTGCTCTGCTGTATAGCAGCTGCTCTGCTGTATAGCAGCTGCTCTGCTGTATAGCAGTTGCTCTGCTGTATAGCAGCTGCTCTGCTGTATAGCAGCTGCTCTGCTGTATAGCAGCTGCTCTGCTGTATAGCAGCTGCTCTGTTGTATAGCAGCTGCTCTGCTGTTTAGCAGCTGCTCTGCTGTATAGCAGCTGTGCTGCTCTGTCTGTATAGCAGCTGCGCTGCTTTGTCTGTAAAGCAGCTGCGCTGCTCTGAGACTGAAAGCTTTCCAAAAAAGACAACACAGTACAGTTGCGCTACATCTTTCGTACATTTACGTGCAATGTTTATACATAGCCGTACTTCTTAGGGTTTTATATGGGGGATTTTAGTGCTCTTAGGGTACATTGTCGTACGTTCCTTTATATTTTAGTACGGGTGACAAAGATTTGCCGTATTATTAGCTTTGTAGGGTACACTTTCCGTGTAATTCCGTACATTTATGTTAGTTGTCCGTACCTTTAAAGATTCTTTAAGGATTTTCTAGCATTTCCCTTTCCGTGCATCTTTGTACATGTCCGTACAGAGAAATCTATACTAATTTTATCAAACGTATAAAATCGCGAATACTACGTAAAAATCGGGAAAAGGCCCAAATCCGTACGAATTGAGCATCTATGGTTCAAGAGCTACACCGCTCGTCGTTATTAGCATTAAAGATTTAGGGACGTTAATGCTATTTATTTTTTGGACACAATCACAAATTAGCGTCATTAACACTAAATAGGCGTTTACGTCATTTTTTTTTAACACTAATAACGATAGCTGGGTTCACCGCTCAGCGTTATTTGTGGTCATAACACTAAGGGTAACCTTCCATCAAGCGAAAAGTGGGGTTGTTTACTGGGGAAAGTACCTTTCCATACGAAGGCGTACTGCTTTTTATTTTTTTTAAACAAAAGATGTTTACTAAATGTTTGTTGAGATTCTCGAGACTTCTTGGCGAAAATCTCCACCGTCTGATTTTCAATTTTCGACGCAAATACCCCTTGTTTCCATAACCTGGCTAGTCTCCTACGACTGTCCTCAGGAGGACACTTAGCGTTTACTGGACGCGTATTTTGGTCCACTTGTAATGTCAGAGTCGATCCATGACGGACGTGAAGTTATAAAGTTACATGTGGCAAATGGCTTGTACCTTCTGCAATCAAAGCCACCCTGTTCGACGACAAAAAAACCTTGGTTGTAGGACATCCTGTTACCCCTCCTTCATAAATGTGCACAATCAAGTACAGCGATAATACATTCACATACAAATGGTACATTCTTGGACATTTGTACAAACATCAATTTGGCAGCGGTTTCCGTGGCTGTTGCTACGACGTCAATCCTAAACGTTCAACCCTAAACGACAACCCTGAACGTTCAGATTGTACGTTACAGAAGCGCGACACTACTAGATATTTTAATCGGCATCTGTCCATACACATACGCAGTTTTGATTGTCCTTTAAGAATGATGATTATTCCCGGGCGGTTCAACAGGATCTACGTGGTATCAGTGTAGTCTATCACGTCAGCAATTTTAGGTTCACTGGCACGACCTGATGGAGGTGAGTTACAAATATTACTGCCAGTAAACGTGTTCGTACGATTACTGGGAACAACTGATGGAAGGTTACCCTAACTAATACACTATTATTTAAGGGCGTGGAATACGATCTGCAATAGTTCTTCGCACTAAGTTAGGGCACTTTCCCATGTAACCGAAACTTTAATCTTGTAACTTTGTTTCTAGCGAAGATTCTCCGTACATCTTTATGAGCATTCCGATGTAATCGCATATAACTTGTTACTTCAAAAAGTGACAAGCGTAGACGTGTACGAAACATGTGACACATAAACGGTACACAAAATGTTGCGAAACTTCCACTCAAATTCGATTTCAGACGTCCACCCGCACGTTGAACAGTTTCCGTCACTTCAAAAATATATGCACGCCACACTGTCGACGTGGAGGTATTGCAGCTGTTTAGGGTTTGTTACATTGTGACGTCACGCGCGTCATGCTCAACCATGACAGCGCCCACGTCACAATTTCTAAAACTTTCCGCCATGATTTTCCGATTGTTGTTTTTTGTCTTTTCCTACTCTACTTGCCATCAAAATATGCTCAAAGATAGTCAAAAGAAATCGTTTTCATAGATCTTTCATTAGATACCTTTCTTGCCTTTTTTCATTGCAAGAATTGTGAGATATAAGCATTAGTGGAAGAGGGAGAGAGAGAGAGGCCCTTTCACGGACTTCGCTTTTGCGAAATGGCGTCCGTTGGTCAAGACCCCTCCACTGCCTCTGTACGGAAAAAGGTGCACGGAAAAAAGTACGTACAGGCTGTAAACGTGCAGTCTGATTTTTTTTGAGGAAAATTTTGTCAAAAACCTCCGGCGCGTGCGAAATTATATGCATATTCGGCCACGTCGTGGAACTTTATTTAAAATCACCTCGCGAGGTGATTTTATTAAAGTTTGAAGATGATCTGAAAGTGGGTCGAAACTCGCTAAACGATAAAGTGAATCGCGATAGACGACAAACTGCGGTCCAGCTAAAGTTTTAATGGAACGTAACTTGTACGGTTGTCATTTGAATTTTTTGGTACGGCTGCAGATTTTTTCCTTTTTTTCCAAAGTTACAAAGGAAAACGACAGAAAATAACTGTAACTTTAGCACATGGGAAAGTGCCCTTAGTATTGTTCATTCTGATTTCTCAATAACGCTAATAAATCTTGAGTAATGCTAACCGCAGTGACAATTTTTGCTGCGCGCAGTGACAACGGCTTTTCAAAAATAATACCTTTTGATACAGATTGGTACAGGTTGGTACACATAGGTACGGCAGTTGCAGTAACACACCGTTAAGAAGGAAGAAACCAAAGTTCTGTCATTGAAATATGGAACAGAAGATCAAAAGAGGGTACAGTTAAAACTGCAGGAGTTGCACCTTCGAACATCATCAGCAACCACCTGTAGTGTTGACAGTTGCTTAGAAGATCATGGTGCAAGTCCGACACATTTTCATATCCCAACATCCTTAATGAAAGAGGACTCAAATTTATCCCAAGACCGTTAGCTTGTACACCAACAAACTCCACATTGCTTGCAGACACAAGGTACAATGCTCATCAGTTCAACTATGCAAAGTGTGCCTCACGACATTCGACTTCTAAAAACATTTAAGACCAACCATAACATGAAGGGAATACGAAAGCTGAAACACAAACTTTCAGTGGGAAGAATAAAGAGGAACAGATACAAAAACAATCAATTAAGGCCTCTGCCTAAGTAAACTCACATGGTTGAACAAAACTCCGCACACAATCTAAGAGAAAAAATGGAGATGATTAAAAATGACTAAGAAACTGTCATAAACGATGTCATTCAAAACAAAGTTTCCTAAAAAATATAACCATTTCCTGGTTTCTAGATCTACCTGACTCACACATTTACAACTGGCTAAAACTCATCTCAACATTGTTAACACTTTATAGATCTAACAAAGCAAAAGTAAATACCGTGTTCAACTGGTAGTGCATCTCTAAACACTAAACCTGGATTGAAAGTAATTACATTAGTCTCATTTGGACAGAGCCAGCTACAGTTGCCATTAACAATGAACAGCAGAGTCAGACATGCTTAGCAAGATCTGTACCCAAATTTTATTTTGACGTTTATGGCAGTCAGCCTTATGAGGATCAATCAGCTGCGACTTATTGAGATTAAGCCCTTCTAGCATAAGCTAAATGAAGGCATGGTCTTTCAGCAGAAATTTATTTTGGATAATTTCTAAAAAGAAAACCCTCGAAAGATGGTTCCTTCGAATGAATAGGACAACGCTAAGTACTGCTGGAAACAATCAGCATCGGTACAAATATGGCCGAGGACGATAGAAGAAGTACAATAGGACAGCCTTTATTTGGTTGGGAGATCTCGAATTAAAAATACCTGGAAGCAAATAGAAAATGACCTGCACTGTCAGTCGACCAACATAATCAATGACTAACAAATCTACTCAAACTTTTCCAGTAGGATGTAAAAACAGCAAGATAAGATAGCAAATAACTCCATGAAAGCTGCTGCTGAAACGCACCGTTTCTATTGCCCGTAATTCGGAGTGCATATGCCATCAATACAGATCTGGCCGGGCGGACATGGAAAACATCCTCCGCAAGTGTTCCTATCGTTGAGATCAACGCATTTACCCTCACAGCAGCCATGGGCAATACCATCCGTACTCGTACCGCAAGATCTTCCACAGCCTCCGCAAGCTCTCCAGTCATTGATGATGCTCAGACATGATTTACTGCAACATTCCAAGAAGCTTGTCAGGAACATGAAAACCTCGAGACTGCGAATAGTCAGAAATGTTCGCACAAGGAACCTAGGACAGGAGCAGATCTAAAAGCAGAAAAGCAGAAATGAAAAGGATAATGTCAGATTTCCAATAGTCAATAAAACATACCTGCAACAGGTGGTCGCTGTTGGATCAATGAGAATCCTCGGGTTAAATTTAGGATCGAGACAACGTGTTTTATTCTTGTGGCACCGCTTTCCAACGCCGGGGGGATGGCGTCCGACACCAGGAGGGTGACGTCCGACACCAGGTGGATGCCGTCCAACACCAGGTGGATGCCGTCCAACACCAGGTGGATGCCCTCCAACACCGGGTGGTTGTCGCCGTCCACCGCCTTCATTTTCGGAGCCAGGAGGAACCTTGCTAGGAGGGCTCTTGATGGGAGGGCTCTTGCTAGGAGGACTCTTGCTAGGAGGACTCTTGCTAGGAGGAGAAAGGTCTTTCGACGGAGGAGAATTATCCTTGGAAGGAGGAGAACGGTCTTTGGAGGGAGGTGGACTCTTTCCCACACGAGGAGGATGATGCCCGACTCCAGGAGGATGATGCCCGACTCCAGGAGGATGATGCCCGACTCCAGGAGGATGATGCCCGACTCCAGGAGGATGATGCCCGACTCCAGGAGGATGATGCCCGACACCTGGAGGGTGATGTCCGACACCGGGAGGGTGATGACCAACTCCAGGCGGATGGTGGCCAACAACCTGGTCGAAGTCATTTGGAAGATCGGTCTGACTATGACGGCCTTGGCGGGGAGGATGATGGCCGACGCCAGGAGGGTGTTTGCCGACTCGGAAAGTTCCAGATAGCCTGGGCACTCCTGATGACGAGCAAGGCTTTCCCTGAGAGTCATATTCGGCTCCATTCAGACAAGGATCACCAGCTACTAAACGAGAAATAAGGCCTTCCCCTTGGAATACAGATCGCCTTTCAGGTATTAGAGACGACCTCTTATCAGCAAATACATCTGCTCCCATACCAGAGAATCCGAACTTCGCTTCTACATGATTGACTAAAGCAGGAACTAAACTTAAAAGAACAACAGCAACAGCAGCCACTAATAGGGACTGCATCTGCGCCATGGCGGCGTCAGTCTGCAAACCCAACCCCCCTGCGGACCTCCTGCTGCTCTTTCACTCAAATGCTGCGCCTTCAGCTAAGAGCGGCAACTAGATCTAAATTCCTGCTGGTCCTGCACAACCAAGAATAGAAAAGCTTGATTGATGCCACGGCTAGAGCTCCTACTGATTTCAGACCGCTGGCGAAAGTCTTAAGTAGAGAACCGACTACTGCTCATGCGCAACCACGAACCGTTCCCAGACCTTTCTCAGCACGGACAAAGGTTGAACCGTACCAAGGCTCCACCTTCGATAATTAGGACAAAGATGAATCGAACGGCCTCAGTGAGGTACGATCTAATCGATGGCACAACGCTGCTCCGCGAGCGCGGGTTCGGAGTTTGTGGTCTCTCCTTCGGCAGAGTAATTGTCAGAAAATAGGCGCGGCACTGGCGCACAGAGTCCAGATGTAAAATATCGACGGTCAACATTAGCAGAAGAAGGGCGGCTGGAGTGAGCCCCACTGCCACGTTTCTGCACGTGAGAAGAGTGTAGAAGAGTCGGCAAAAAAATTCAAAAATAATCGTGAAATTTTCATTTATTTTCATTCAGACAAAAGCAATCGCCACATTCTGTTCCGAGGACGTAATGACTTAGCGCACGTCGCACAAGAACATGCCGAAAAAACAAAAAAGGTAACAATAATACATAACAGTAAAACTGTAGAACTAGAACGGCAAAGCTCCCATAAATCCTTCGCGGTAAACAATTTTCGTACAATTAATGTCGGTCAAAATTATGTCAAGTTTTAAGAGTCTGCCCAATAGAAGGACGAATCTACACCTGCTGGGCTAATTATTTTACACGCGAGCATTAAATAAAAAAAATACAAAATCTATAACCTACAGATTTGTACCAGCTGTGTACGTGTTGGACATACGGGAAAAACCAAGAATCGGAAAACAACAATAAAGCCAAAATCACAGGAATAGAACGGGAAAGCGGCAGCAACCGGGAAAAACCAAGACTCGCAAAACAACAATAAAGCCAAAATCACAGGATTTAACGGGAAAGCGGCAGCGAGGACTATCCTCAATTTGATGCATATGTGCAGGTTCAGTTGCTACAGTTCAGTAGCTTCTGATTATACGTGGATTGCTGTAAATGGTCAACTACTTCGTAATCTACGTAAAATGTCTACAATCGAATGTCCGGATTCTACGCGGGCCCTGCTACAGTACAGTACAGTACACCGTCAATCGCTATTAGAGTAAAGGAATAAATAGCGTAAAAAAAAAAATTAGTGTTATTAACACTAATCGGGAATTTATTTATTTAGAAAAAAAAGATATATACTAATTAATCACTAACTGTAATTTGAGTTGTCCAGAATAATAAATACGCGCCCTTAAAATGTCTACACTAATACGTGTATTTTTTCAAATTCTGACAATTCGTACGCCGTCGCGTTGTTCACACGGTCGACGGACGAACATATGAGAACGTGATTTTTTTCGATGAGTTTGCGTCTCTTTCTTCTAGTGCACATTCACATGTGTGCGCAATAATGTTAAGTGTCTTTTTATGCCTTTGTAATTCAAAAAGAACCATTTCGTACAGAGATACCATGTCCGTACGCCACACTATTTCCATCGAGTTGTACTTCCCTTATTAACGCTAATTGAAAAAAAAACCCTAATTAGAATAATGGAAAAAATAGAATTATGGATTGTATTTAAGGTTTTTTTTTTTGAAAAAAGGGCACCGAATTGGCGTTATATACTCTAGTGTACAGTACACCGTGAATCGTTATTCGCGTAAAGGTTTCTTTAGCGTGTAGGAACAATTACCGTTATTTACGCTAATTGAGAATTTGGATTTTTTCAAAAAAAACATACATACTGGATATTTACTTATACTAATTTGGATTTAAAAAATAATAAACACCCGCCCCAAACTTGTTTACACTAATATAGGTTCTTTTTAAAATCTGACAAATCGTACACAAATCGTACGTTCACACGGTCGAAACGCGGTTACTGGACGAATATGTGAGAACGTGATTTTTGACAACCCGATTGCATCCCCTTTTTAGAGCGCATATTCTCATGCGTCCGTGGTTACTAAAACCCATTAATTATACTTTCTCACTTAAAAAGTTACATTTTTGTACGGTCTGACACTGACCGTACAACACTCTATTTAGATGATAAAAATTGGAAAAGCACCCTAAATGGCGTAAAAGAAAAAACAGAATAATTTATGTTGTTTAAGAATTTGGGGAAAAAAAAAGGTACCTTAAATAGCGTCCATTACGCCAATACCGATTCACGGTGTACTGTACTGTACAGTACACCGCCAATCGCTATTAGAGTCAAGGATTAGATAGCGTCAAAAAACAATTAGTGTTATTGATTTTAATTTAGTACCTGAGACGTTGCAGATTATGGTCCACGTACTTAAATAGCGTTATTAATTGTATTTCAGGTTTTTTTTTTTTTTAAAAGGGCACCAAATTGGCGTTATATACTCTAATAGCGATTGACGATGTACTTTACTGTACACCGCCAATCGCTATTAGAGTAAATAACGCTAATTCGGTGCCCTTTTTTATTTTTTAAACCTGAAATACAATCCATAATTATATTTTTTCCTTTACGCCTTTTAGGGTTCTTTTTTTAATTAGCGTTAATAAGGGAAGTACACTGCGATGTTTATAGTGTGGTGTACAGACAGGGTTTTTCCGTACCAAAATGTACTTTTTGAAATAAAAATGTACACGCACGTATGTGAATGTGCACTGGAAAAAGAGACAAAAACTCGAATATTCAGATTTTGGCGTACGAATTGTCAGATTTTGTACGGGCACATATTGTGACGTAGACATCGACACGGCGGGTGTTTATTATTCGACAAAACCCAAATTAGAGTTAGTGATTAATTAGTATATATGTTTTTTTTTATTCTTTTTTTCCTAATTAACGTTAATAACACTAAATTTTTTTACGCTATTTATTCCTTTACTCTAATAGCGATTGGCGGTGTACCGTCCATGGCAAACCTAACTCCTGAGGCATGTACTTCGGAATAAAGAGGAACTATTGGAGAAACAGGAAGTCTTTTTATGCAAGTTCAACAACTTAGATTTAAGTGAATCTAGCTTATCGTCTGAGCCATTAAGAGTTGAGCCAATTTGTCTTGTGCCGTAATGGACTGTACTGTACTGAATCTTGCGTTTTTAGGAGTGAAGGTCGTGTGTGAAAGGGTCCACGTCGCCTTTCACTCCTTTCACTCCAATTTCGCTTTACGACGCCTCGCGCCGCACGGCGCGTCGCAGGTATAAATATGTTTAGGGTTTTTTTCTCATTCGTGTTTTTTTTATATAAAAAAAAACACAACCAACAACCCTATGACCCTATTAATCTGCGGTACCCGGGCGGTATTTTGCAGAGTGTGAAAGGCAAGGGGCATTTCGTAATGTGAAAGAGGGTTTCACACCTTTCACACCACGGGCGAGAAAAATAACGAACCTTACTTATACTAGTTCCCGCGAACCCAAACATTCACTGGACCTCGTAGTATAGTAAAGAAAGTCCTCGTAGAAAACCCGGTTATTTCGCTTGAAGACGCCACGTGTAGAATGCAAGTTTCACCAGTCGTACTTTTTGACAAACATATTGACAATTTTGGCTCAATTTTGAGAAATAAGTAATGATAACAACCTAAAAAGTTAAAGAAATGAAAGAGACCAAGCAGCCAGATACAATTAAACAAGTACATTACTCGAAAATTCACATGCTGACTCTCTAAAAACGTTTTTTCAAATGTTACAACGTTGCATATATGACTCGACGGTTATGCTTTTAGGGGTATCTTTTTAAACCCACCACTGGTGTAACGTGTGGTGTTCTTTGCATTGCATTTCAATTTACCTGGTATTTTTTGTCCCAAATCTCATCACATTCTTTATTTTTCTTTAATTTTCACTTTTTGGGTGGCTTGTTTGTCGCGTAGACAACCACTTGGGAAATCTTGACGAATATTGGAAATTCGACATTTTGTACCTTAGTACTGACAAAAATGTACTGCGAGGACGCTAATAATTACAGTACAATACACCGTGAATCGTTATTAGCCTTATGTACTCTATATCAGCACCCCTAAATTTTGACATTGATACCTGAAATTCAATTAACAAACATAATTTTTCCTTGACGTTAATTACGGTTCTTGTAAATTAGCGTTGACGATCATACCGTACTTATTTCATGAATTGTGTGGTGTACGGAAGGTGTTTGTTCCTACAACACTGTACTTCGTTACCGAAAATCGTACAGAAATGGTAGTTAACTAATGTCGGTTGCATACAGGACTGCGCTTAGAATAAACTTGGAGTCGAGTTTGCGACAAACTCTTTCGCAAACCCAAATTATAATTATGGATTAATTATAGTAAATGGACGCGACATTGTCAGATTTTGTACTCCTACCAATTTTACTGTTTTTTTAATGACGGCAGATCTAGATCCGTTTTTAACCTAAATCAGAGTTATGGAGAAAATACAATTAAACATTTTTTTAAAAAAAATGCAATATCCAAATTAGTAGTGTTGGGTATCGGGTAAATTCATATCGCGATAATCTCGATATTCGATATATCGAATATCGATCGAGGAGGATCCTCGATATATCGTACCGAGACCAACATAAATCATCGCAATATATATCGCGATATATATAATTTTTTAAATATATATATACATATATTTTTTATACAATATATTTGTTTAGCGGAAAAGTGAAATTGTCTAATACGCCACGTAAGCTGTGATTTTCGTTCCGTGACTTAAAGGTAGACGCCGCAAAATGTAACCGACAAAAAAACACTAATTTTGAAATTCTAATGATTAATTATTTGGGGTATGGTTACACGAGGAGGTCTCAATAATAGTACGGACAGCAAAATTTATGTATTACAGAGGCCTCGGGTACATTGCGTATCTTTTGTAAATAAGTTTTACATACGTGTTTTGATATGAGTGGTTCCACACAAGGTGACAGCCAAATCTCAAAAATCATTGAGTATCTGGAAACCGACCTTTTTCGTCTAGAAAATCGTACTTGCGTATGACCTGCGTGTACTTCACAAGTGTACCTCGTCAATGTACCTCAGAGATCTCTTCACTCCGCTGACTTTCAGGAAAAAGCCGTATTTCTTTCCGGCAAAGATTTTACAGTCACTTTGTCCGAAGTCACGAGACTTTGAAAACCTGTGGGATTTTTTTTTTTTTTTTTTTTTTTTTAGCTTCGATATATCGACGATACGATATATCGCGATAATTTGCAATTCGATATATCGAAGCGATATATCGATTATCGGGTACCTGATATTCGATATATATCGAATATCGGCAAACGGTCCTCGATACCCAACACTACAAATTAGTATTAATAACACTAATTAATTATTGACACTTATAATTTCTAAACGATAATAACGATTCACGGCGTATTTTTGTAAATTTGCCTGAAATATTTTTCCCGCGTAGCTCTAAAGAGATTTGGCCGGCTTCCACGGCCGGCAATTTGCTCCTTTGAAGGTACTCAACTTCCGGAATTTCGGCTCAGTCCACTTGGCCCGGTGCGGCTCGTCTCAGTCCGGTTCAAAAGACGTTCGGAATCTAAAGACTACAACATAATCTTAGAAAACCTCGAAATCGTCAAATTTAACGGACTCTTTGTATTGACTTCGGACAATCAAAGGCTATATTATATATATAAAAAAAAAAGTTGACATGCCTCCAAATGTATTTATTAGCTAAGGGTGAAGTTCCATCGAACGAAAAGTGAGGTTGTTTACAGAAATCCGGACCTCTCCGTACTACTTCGTACCACTTATTTTGTTTTTATGAGCGAACAACATTATAGAGAATCTTGGTAGTATTCTCTAAAGGTTTGAGGTAACAATGACCGTTGGATATCAATTCGTGAAGCATTCGCTTCACTTCGAGGAGGTCGATTGTTAGTTACAAAAATTGAAAAGTCGCGACACGCTGGATGATAAAGATACGTGTCGCGATGGACAACCAATGGAATTCAAAAAATTTGCACATGATATGTACTTTTCCAAAATCCAAGCGAAAATGCAAAAGTAATTTCGTAACGCTCTTTCTATCAATGCTCATTCGTCACACTATTTTTGGCAACGCTCATTCGTCACGCGAAAAAACAGGAATCGTCAAAAAATGAGCTGGTGTCTAACAAGACGTTTGCAAAGAGTATAAAAGTTGTGCTGTACGATGACCTGGTACGCACGTACATGGTATGCAAAATGAAGATTTTAAGTCAAAATTGGTCGGTGTGAAAATCTTTGACGATATTCAATATACGATCTTAGCTTACGTGGTACCACTCAATATTAAACACGTGGATTTCAGGCCCTAGACGACAGAACATCCGTTCAAAATGTAGCATCCTGTAATATTGGCCGTTCAATGACAAAATTTCCTCATGGAACACAGGCCTAACAAAGTAAAATTTGAACACAATCGTTTTAACATTTTTTTTCTCAACGTTGGAAAACAGAAACCAATTGCAACAAAAAACAGCAGTGAAAAAAAAAGCAAACCTTGCCATATAGTTAGGCACGCTTAGGGCATCTGCCCATTAGGCCACCGCATACGTCATTTTACGGTTGATTTTAATGATTCTTCGATTTACTGCTGTAGGATTTTCGATCTGGACATTCATAAAAATCCCAATCATAGAAAGCCACCCTGAATTAACCGCTTTGGGTCCCAATGGGCCGAAGCCCTTCTAAGTGCCAATTCTATAACTTAAATAGGAAAAAACCAAGTTTAACCTTCGGGAAAGGTTTAAATCAGCGTCTAGACCGTTTAAACTTCCATTGACCGTTCTTTGCTTTTGCGGCCTAAAGTTGTGGATTGCGGCACAGGTGTGGCAGCTTTGTCAGAAAGGACATATTAAAAGTGCAATTGAACCAACCACTGTAGGTAGAACGCAAGTCAAAATTGCTTGCGTCATTAACCTGGACCCAGAAATAACGCCAAATTACCTTCATTTTGTCGTGGACTCACGGTAACCCCCACTTTCTCATCGGCCGGATTCATATTGTTATCTAATGTGACAGAGTGACAAGGAAAACTCGGTCGGCAGCATGTGGAGCTACATTTCTGGCAAAAAAACAAAATCGGAAAGTCCAAGAAATGAACATGTTCGTCAGACCTTTGAAAGTCCAAATTATAACTCTTTCTGCGAACTCAGCAAGATTCAAAATCCAGAAAAAAAGGATGAAAATCAAGATTTTTCAAAAGGAAATGACAACAGGACCCAATAAATTGGCAATCTGGTCCCAGCGTAATTTTCGTACGGCCCTGTGGCTGTCGCCAGCAGAGAACAGAAACCTTTTTGTTATGCGGCTGTACGTAAAATGACAACAGTGACGTACAGGGAGAGAGAAGCGTTTCCAACATGGACACCGCCAATCGTTATAAGCGTTGTGTACACTAATTCCGTCCAGCTTTTTTTTTTTATTCTCCATTAGCGTAGTTCATTCTATTTTTTTCTGTATTCTATTTAGGGTTAACTTTCAGGTACCGTACAAAACGCTAGTACGTCATCATATAATTAGTATGGTGTACGGATAGTACCAGGCCGTACAGAATTGTACTTTCTTAAGTAAAAAGGTACAATTTATTATATTTAATAGCTGCGGACGCATGAGAATGTGCGGTCTTAGAAGGGGTTCAATCCGGGTCCTAAAAAATTACGTTCCCACTTATTAGACCAACAACCGTATTGTCAACGATGTGAACGTCAAACAAATTCGTCTGTGGAAAGTCATTTTTTCAGTAAATGAACGTAATTGATGCAATGTCGCGACGCCGTAAAACTGTAACCTATATATATATACAATGTCAACACCGAGTAGGTTTTTTGTAAGCCCTTATAGTTACTATTAATGCTATTTTATAGTTATGGTCCATTTAGCCTAAAAGTTTATTGTATTAAGGTGAATATGGTCCCATTTAGTATAAATGTCCATTGTAATATGGTGTCGAACACAAAAAAAAGTAAACGTTTATGTTAATACAGGGTTGATGTGCCAAAAAATAATAAATTAAGGCTATTATTTGTATTTTTTAGAATAAAACAACATCATTAAGCGTTGGTGATATTTGGGGATAGGAAACGCCAAATGCGGACAATCCATAAAAAATAGAATATGTTTTTGGCGAATCACAACCAACCGTTTTTTGGTGGGATTTGTACGGCGTTATTTTGACAAATATTTTATTTTGTTCACCGCGAAGCAGACGAACGCTCCGCCGCCTGCTCCACATTTCATCCATGGGTTCCACCCTATCAACCAACCATTTCCTCGTCCAACCACTCTGTCTCTTCCATATCTCCTTAACTTTATGGTGAATAGCGTTCCCTCTTCCGGTTTGTGTGTCTCTCACCTTCCCCTTGCTCCGCATCCCCCTCCCCCCTCCCCCTCTTTCCTCGCTCTCAACCTATGTTGCAATCACTCTATTTTCTCCTCTCCCTCTCTCTCCTTCTCAGTGTGTCGCTTTAATTGTTTACATGTTCTCCACTTGTATTGTTATCCCCTTTCCTTCTCCCCCTTCTCCTCTACCTCTCTGCCCTTGCCTCTTTCTCTTCCAATCTCCCTTTTCCCTCTCCCTCTCCCCCTCTCTCCCTTTGAATCTGCTTCTCCCTATCCGTGAATCCCACTCTCTCCCTATATTATTATATCTTTCCCTCCTCACACTGAAGGTGTCTATTGCACCCCTCCCAATGTGTCTACCTTCTCCCCCCTCCCCACCCCCCCCTTCAAATGCCGCCCCTTCGACCTCAATCTATTCCATCCCCTTTTCGTAGATCTCTCGAATTTGTTTCTACGTAGCTATTTTTTTTTAAACCTTTTGTTGTATTTTGTTTCATTTGTTTGTTTTGCTCTCATTCGAAGTATGTTGGTTGTGGTTGCTAATTTTGTTGTCTTTTTGGAAAGCTTTCAGTCTCAGAGCAGCGCAGCTGCTATACAGACAGAGCAGGGCAGCTGCTATACAGATAGAGCAGCGCAGCTGCTATACAGACAGAGCAGTGCAGCTGCTATACAGCAGAGCAGCGCAGCAGCGAAGCTGCAACACAGACAGGAAAACGCAACCACGATTATATTTGATATAGTCCGTACGGACAACGTAGCGTTTGATATTCTTAATGTGATTCTGTACAGGATTGAGCAAATGCGATAGATACGATTCTAGTCAACTTAGTGGGGAACTCAGTGGTAACTTAGTGGGTAACTCAGTGGTAGCTTAGTGATAGCTCAGTGGTAGCTTAGTGATAGCTCAGTGGTAGCTTGACAGATTAGTGGTAGCTTGGAGGTGTGATGTACCTCTCAAGTACACTGGTGTTGCCAGTTCAACACAAGTATAAGACCTAGGACACATAACGTATTATGTATCTAGACTTCTAAATAGTAAAACTGCAGAAATTATTGGGAAACTTTTGAGTATTTTATCTTGAGTGTTGTCGGGTGAATTGTGCTGAAACTTTGGGAGTTATCACTGTTTATGCTACTCTATATTGTGATAGAGTTTTGTGAGGATTGGATGCTTGTATAAGAATTGGTGAGCACTTAAGAACAGTTGTTTGGTAGGATTCTTGATAGCTTTTGAGAGTGTATCATGTCTACTTCTACTACTAATGCTGCTCCTCCACCTGTATAGGTGGTTGTAGAACAACAGGTTATGGGCTTGTCATCAAGAATTCCTATCTTTTCCGGAGATAAGTATGTTTACTGGGCGGATATGGTGGAGACACATTTTGATAATGTCAATCTTTTAGATATCTTGGATGGTTCGCTGGATGAATTTGATCCGTCATGGTCTAAGAAAAATACGCAAACTCGTTCTATTCTGAAATTTTGTATATATGAGGACTTAGCTATGTCTTGGATAAAAATGAAAAAAACAATTGATATCTGGAAATCACTTAAAAGTGATTATGAAAAGGCCAATGTCTTGGAAGAGCTTCTATTGGCTGGAAAAATTTGGGACTATAAGTACACTGGCGATACAATGGCTGAATATTCTAACAAATTTCGTATCCTTGTAGATGCATATGTTTGTGCAGGTGGGGTGTTTCCTCCTTTTCAACAGGCAGCATTGCTCATGAGGGGTCTCCCTCGTAGTATGAAAGGAGCATCTGACATGCTCAAACAAAAAGATAAAGCTAGCTGGACTTTACAGTTAGCCATCAATATTTTACTAGAAGAGGAAGCTACATCTAATATTCTCAATGTTGAGCAAGTAGAGGCTTTTAATTCAGACTTTGAGAGAAAATGATAGTTTAATCAGCAAAGGAATCAGTTTATTCAGTTGAGACAGTTTAATCAAGGTGGAAATAGACAATCAAACAATGCATGTTTTTATTGTAGTGGGAGAGGTCATGGATACATATTCTGTTCTTAGCTTAAAAAAGCTAACGATACAGGTTTATACAGGCCGGGATGGCAACCATGCCCGTTTTATAAAGGCTTCACGGGGCCTACACCTCGTGGAAATGCACTATTTTCGGCTTCTTCGTCTCTCGAAACGAGACTTTGACGGTTTCTACGGAGGATGATGCTGTTTTATTCGCTATGGCGGCTGCGATGGAGGGCACGAAGGACCCTGGATGGATAATGGATACAGGAGCGTCAGCCCACATGTGCTAGAACAAGGCCATCTTCAAAAATCTGAAAACAACGCCGGAGAAAAATATTTATTATGCTTGTGGAATGAGTGTCCAGACTCGTGCTGTGGGTGATGTGTCCTTACTAGTTGATGTAGAAGGAAAAGCAATTGAAAGGACTCTTCACAATGTCTTATTTGTGCCTAAGGGAGCCATGGATAGGCTTAATGCTCTTCCACAGCGTCAGTGGAATATAGCTATAGCAATTCAGTTTATTTTAAGCAAAGAAGCAAAACAGATTTCATAAAGAGGTCGTATGAAGTCTGTGCACGTACTAGCTTACCAGATCATAAACTCTAAAAATGGCAGTGGCAGAGTAACTGGTCCTAAAAGGTCACCTTTAATATGTTATTACTATGATGAAAAACAACATGTTTTCAGAATGTGTAATGCCTACAACAGAGCGAAAGCCACAAGAAGTTTTCAATCTGGCTGGGACGAAAGTTGGGGTCCATATCCATCAGGTGGAAGACCAAGTGCTCTCTTCATCGGAGTTAAGGAGGAGGCCGTGAGCTCCTTTCTCGACAACAGTGAAAAAAAATACTTTGCAATGGCACAAGCAACTGAAGGCGTGGAGGAAGACAATCAATAATGGACTCCAGTTTTTCTGCCCACATGTGCCACAATCGCCATCTGTTTGAGAGTATTCAATCTATTTCACCCATCAAAATTTATTTTACTGATGATACATTTGTTTAGTCAAAAGCAAAGGGTTGGGTGTCACTTATGTTTAACGTGGATAGTAAACATGTGGAAAGGGTCTTGGAAGATGTGCTGCATGCACCAGCTTCTAAATGAAAATTTTCTCTACGTTAGTGGTGTTAATGAAATCTTTTAAAACTATATCTGAGAATGGGAAAAAGACAGTACGAATGGGAAAATAGTTGTAGAAGGATTTGATAAAAGAAACAATTTGTAACGATTGAGTCTTGCAAATGATAATGACAATGATGTTATGTACTCAAGTGTAATCCATGATTGAGATTTATGGCATAAGCATTTAGGAGATGTGAGTTATGGTAGATTAAAAAAGATGGTAAATCAAAAAATGGTGGAATGTGTAAAAATTAGTCAAAAACCATCATCAAAAGTGATGGTTGTGCAATGGGAAAAATTCATAAGTTACCTTTCCATTCCAAATCTTATCAAAGAAGTAGCAGGGTGCTAAAAGCAATTTATTCAAATGTATGTGGGCCATCTAGGTACCCATCTGTTAGAGGTGTTAAGTTTATGCTTACCTTTACATTTGACTATTGTAGATTTACTACAGTATACTTTCTGAAAAGTAAGGATGAAGTCTTTACAAAATTTAACAAGTATAAGGCTTGGGTTGAAAACCTGCATGAGAAAAAGAAAGCAGGATTCAGATTTGATAATAGAGGGGGGTACAATTCAAATGAGTTCGAATAATTCTTAAAATTGCATAGAATCTCACTTCAGCTAACTGCTCCTTATTCTTTGAACAAAACGGTGTTTCAGAGAAGAGAATAGAACCTTATCAAAGTGTGCCAGGATATTGATGGCTGATATAAACATAGATTTCAAATTTTGGCAGAGGCCATGAATTGTGCCGCCTATGAGCAAAATAGGTTAGAAACAAGGGCAGTAAATGATAAAACTCCCTACAAATTGTAAACAGGACAAAAACAAGATGTAAGTCACTTCAAAGTTTTTGGAAGTAAGATTTTTATGCTTGATAATGATCTGTGAAATTGGAAGTTAAATCCAAGAGGTATACCAAGGCTATTTCTAAGGTATGATGATCATGCCAAAGGTTATAGGGTGTATGACAATAAAAAAAATAGAGTTGTTGTAGCCACAAACATCATAGAGAAAGATGAAAGAAAAGGAGTAGATATGTTTCATGAGCGTATAGATTAGAAGAAAGATAGAAGTGTTAATCATATTTTTTTGGAAGAAAATCCTATGTTTTTTAAAAAAAGTGCAAAAAATGCATCTACACCAACTCAGAGTGACTTGCAACAAACAAAACCATCTCCTCCACATGAAACATGACTTGTTATGCTTGAAAGAGTTGCAAATTCTCCTCTCCCTCAAGCTGAAATTGAATTACAAGCAGAATCACATGTATCGAGGAGGAGGACCTGGCCATCTATACCAGCGACCACATATCCAGGTGGATTAAAGCGAAGTGCGGGACTCAAGGGAGCGAATTCAGCCTTTGCTCACTTAGCACACATCGAAGAGCCTTTAATGTTGACGAATGCCTTTTCGAGTAATGAAGGGGAACACAGAGTGGAAACACTCAATGAAGAAATGAAGTTCATCATGGAGGCCGAAACATAGGATGTGCTGGAACCCCTTGCATGAAGAAAGGTTATTCGAAGTTAATGGGTGTTTAAATTAAAATTGATCTCAGATAATACTATAGACACGTATAAGGCCTGCTTTGTTGCTAAGGGATATAATCAAAGGAGGGGATAGATTATGAAGAAACTTTTTCACCCGTTGTAAGGTTTCCATCTGTCCGCATCTTATTTACATTAGCTGCCATAGAGGATTTTGACATCCACCAAATGGATGTCAAAATTGCGTTTTTGCATGGTGATTTAGATGCGGTCATCGTTATGAAGCAACTAGAGGTTTATGAGGAAGCAAGAAAAGAAAATCTTGTGTGCAGACTTTTAAAATCATTGTATGGCCTAAAACAAGCCCCTAGTCAATGGAACAGAAAGTTAGATGAGTTCTTAACGAATTAGGATTTACAAGAATTAGCTCACATCATTCAGTATATGTGATGTGTGGTGATAATCCTGATGAGGTGATATTCATTGCTGTGTATGTTGATGACTCGCTTCTAATTAGTAGGAACAAAGAAAGAATTGCTAGAGTAAAACACGCTCTTAATTCAAAATTTGAATTGAAAGATTTGTGTGAGGCTAAATACATTCTTGTAATACAAGTTGAAAGAGATAGAGAAAAGAAAATCATTAGGCTAACACAAAAAGAAGTAATAGGAAACATGTTGGAAAAATTCGGCTTGGCTGATGCCAAAGGATGTGCAACTCCTATGGAGTATAAGCAAAAACTTGAAGGAATGGAGCATGAGTTTGGAGTCATAATAGATGAGGAACTCAGTGCAGAAGAGCAAAAATTTATGTCCCAAGTACCCTACAAACAAGTAGTAGTAAGTCTAATTTACTTTACGAATTGTACTAGGCCTGATATAGCTGCAGCTGTTGGTGTATTGAGCAAAAGTCAGCAAAATCCATGAAAGAGAGACTGGGAGGTTGCAAAAAGGGTATTAAGGTATCTTGTTGGGACTAGAAATCTTTGGCTTACTTTGGGAGGGGACAAGGTTAGCATTAATACTTGGAGTGATGCTAGCTATGGCGATGTGCGTAGTAGAAAGTCTACAACTGGGTATGTCATTCAGATTGGAAGTGGAACTTGTAGTTGGAGTAGTAAACTTCAAAAGGTCACGGCTCACTCTACTATGGAAGCCGAATACATGGTTTCGAGCACAGCCTTGAAAGAGTTGTTATGGATTAAGGCATTTCTTCAAGAATTGGGTTTTAAGCAACATGGGACACAAATAATGTGGTGCGACAATCAAACAACCATTTCTCTGGCTACAAACCCAAGTCACCATTTTAAGAGTAAACATATGGACATTTGGCAACATTTGGTACGAGGGAAAGTTTTTGCAAAAGTGGTTAAACTTTGTTATTTGCCTGATGAAAAAATGGTTGTGGAGATGTTAAAAAAAGCTCTTCGTGCTCCTAAATTGGAGTACTGCAGAAAAGCATGTGGTCTAAGTGAGTAAGTCTTCTAAAGCTTAAGGGGAGTATTGAAAAGTAAGCTTAAGTAAGTCTTAGAAATTTGAGTCAAGGACTTAGAATATTTTTGGAATACCAACTTTTAAATTTTGACAAAATTTAGTGGGGATTTTTTTGTAGTATCTACACGAATTGATATCTTTAAGTTAATTAGTGTGTAGGGCCGCCAATGAATGTAGACGTGATAAGAATCATCCGGATTTTTAGGGTATAGATATTGTTAGTGGACAATTCTGGTCCAAACACTTAGATTTTTGTCAGTAGGGTGTCTGGTGAACCATGTACATACGTTTTTGATGTTTTCTAGATCTTTTAGATGTTTTTTAGATCTTTTAGATGTTTTCAAGATCTTTTGAGTATTTAGTTCAATTAGGATTGATCAATTCAACACAGAATGTACATTCTACACAAGAATTAAGGAAATGAGAGCACTGAGTGCAGTTTAAGGTGTTTTATGCTCTAAAGTCTTTGATTTCGTTGTGGTATATGTTTGTCTGGTTGAAAGACCTATTTCATTTAGAGTTACGTATCTTACAATATAGATCTAGTCAAATAGGTATTTCTCTTTGGTTTTGCTTTTGCTGTCATGTCTGATAATGGCTCCATCCTTGCTAGCCCAAGTGCTCCTCATGCACCTGCTGCTGGGACGAATATACCAGCTGATGCGAGTGTGATGCCGAGTGCGAGTGGATCACAATCAAGTCAAAATGCCCATGACCTTCAACACATACCTGCCGTACAACTAACAATATGACACAACTAGTATTGTGCGTATACTCGAAAACACAAGGTTTGTCATATTGAACATATTCTACATTAAGCAACTAATGAGCTAAACCACAAACATGTGTTTTACAAATATGTACACCGACATCCAATCCACAGTGCGACGTAGGATTATCATGAATATTTTCCTTGCTTACTTTGCATTTATGAGTGGTCTTCGTCCACCGTCCACATGTTGATATTTGAGTATTTTCTAGGTCTGTATTAGGATAGAAAAAGAGCTGAGGCGGTCTGCCTCTAACTCCCCTTTCCAAGCCCCCACACTTGTTGTAGTCACTGAAGGCTGGATAGGGAGCTAGAGCCATGGCTGCCTAGGCTCTCTAGAGAAGACAGGGGGTAAATTAGGTAGACTTACCAAAAGTTAGTTGACGGACCCAGGAATTGATCCTGGTACCTACCGTCCGTCAATTCGCATTAGCCGTTAGCTCTAGCCGTTATGTCTAGAACACATATTACGATATATAGGGTTTGACAAATATATAAATCGTTATATGTAGATTAATCCGTTTTACGGCTAATAGATACTTCGTACATAGATACAGTTTAATTTAGTACGAAGTACGGTATGGGGGACGAACGGATACCGCGCATTTGTTTCTATAGCGAAACAAATACCGCGCATTTGTTTTGACAGCGAAACAAATACCGCGCATTTGTTTCGACAGCGAAACAAATATCGCGCATTTGTTTCGATAGCGAAACAAATACCGCGCGTCGAATTTCAGCGGCTAGGATAATAGCCGGTTTTGATCGGACGGCCACGATAGGCGCCGCGATCACGGAAAAGGCATTTTTGGCGTTTTACGGTCTTTGTCACGTCAGGTGACACGTGGCGTGATAACATTGGACTACGGGAATTCCGAAGATTACAGGAACTAATCCTGATTTGACACGTGTCGACATTTTGGCCATGTCGTACAATGGCCGTACAGAAAGTACACTGGCACCTGTACTTTTCTGTACGACACAGTAATTTGATTGGTGCCGTACTTCAGTAGATAGAGTTTTAGAGAGGGTATAGGACTTAGAAAATTTTGGGTAGGTAGCTGCGTATCCCAGAGAGCACCCTGTATAAATGACAAACTTTGGCCAGCCATAACTATCAATTTACCTGACCAATTTCAGTGATTCTTTTTGTTGCGGACTCACGGGAGTCTAGGCTACACAGGGGTGTAGTCGGTCAAAGTTTTTGTCTGCCAGGGTGGCTGTATTTCTAAGGGAAAGTCAAAGTGGGTGAATGTGTCCAAATCTCATATTCTAACTTTACATTCTGTGGTGGAACTGAGCACACCGAAAGTGTTATTTCACAAGGGTGAATATATATTGGGGTTCTGACTGTCAAGGGGTCAGTCATTTGGGTTTATATCAACTTGGAGTCGGCACTATCTAGATTAGCTTCTTTTGGATCTGCATACTCTGAGGGCCAATGGAGGTCTTAGAGTTTTAGGTTATGGGCCCACCATCTAGGGTGCCTATGTTCGATGGAACAGACTTCACTTATTCGGAGTTTACAATGGCGGGATTGCTTTTCGAGAAGCACTTATGGGGAATTTTTTCGGGACAAGTGAGATGTCCGCCACCTGGCTTTGGAGGAGCTTACTATGGAGATTCATCTGAGGCTGCCCAGAATATCATCCGGAGCTCAGATGCAACGGAAGGTGAAGGGAAGAATCTTTCCGTGGATGGGGAAATAGGGGAGAAGGAAAAAGGGACACCTATGGTGAGCGGAGCTAGGCTCTCAGCTATGGTACCATATGTAAGGATTAAAACTGAAGAAAATGACAGAAAAGTATGGGAATACAAAAACACTATAGCAAAACATCTCATACTTAGATATGTGTCTAAGTCGATAGCTATCACTATTTTAAGTCTAACCAAGTCTTCAGAGATATAGGAAGTACTAATTCAGATTTATAAGAGTGAGACTATTCACAGGCAGCAATTAGTAAAACAGGAAATAGATGCCTATGTTTATAAAGGCGGTAGCATGATAGAGTTTTGCAATGATATTGCTGCGTTATATGTTGAGCTAGCTAGTGCGGGATATGTAGAATCTGAGGAGAGTAAGATTTATACACTACTTATGAAACTCCCAAGTGAGTACGAAAACATTATTTATCGTATGCAGGCAATGGATGGCTCCTCATGGACTTGGAGCTTTACCATGGGGATAATTCTTGTGAGGGAAAGCACTTTGGAGCTTCGTAGGGGAAAGGACAGGGTCAATGCATTCTCAGCTGATGGTGATTGGCGGAAGCGTGATGAGAGGAACGGCGGTGACGAGCGGAAGCGTGATGAGAGGAACGGTGGTGACGAGCAGAAGCATGATGAGAGGAAGAAAGACAAAGGTAAACCTTATCGGAACTTTGGTGGAAAAAGAGGGAGAAGAAAAGACACGGGAGCTTTGAAAAAAAGGGTTTGTTTCTTTTGTAGGGAACCGGGTCATTATATGGAGGAATGCCCTTGTTTGGAAAAACTTAGAAGTTGGAATGTGGATGAGGAGGACGAAGAGGAAGAGGAGAAAGAGGATGAAGAAAAATTGGAGCTTCTTCACATCGGTAGAATGGGGAAGAGAGAAAAGTACACGGAAATTGGACGAAGGCAACAGTGTGATTTTGGAGGTATAAGGGAAGTTATGAGAGAGGAGATACTGGAAGAAGTTCAAAATATTGAGGATAGTTTCATAGATATTTTGGAAACAGAAAACTGGTCGGAAAGGGAGATTTCAACGGATTCCGAGGACAAGGGAGAATTAATTCTAGAGGGGGTTTTAAAGGATAGGGGAGAAGAGAAATATTTATTGGGAATTAAAATAGAAAGTGATAGTGGAAAGAATTCCATGGGAGACAGTGAGGGAAGTTCAGAAAATGGGGTAATTATCATGGATAAAAATATGATTACGGAAGATGTAGATCTTATGAGGAACTTAGTGGGGACTAGTGGTTTTTGGGAATATTTGGAGGTGGATGGATTTTACATCACTACTTGGTGTGATGTCTCTTGTGAAGTTGTGCCTGTGAAAGGGTTATCATCCAGGTATGTGTTGAAGGTTGGAGATGGGGCTGGTTGTTTGAATTTCAAGAGGGAAAGTGGATTTAGTGTGGATGGAAAAGGGAAGAGGTGGATAAAATCTTTGCTCGGATTTAAGAAAAATGGGATGTTAAATAAAATGTGTTATACAATTATCATTTCAGTTCATTTAATGCACTGTGTTAAATACTTAAGTTTTATGAAAGGAAAAGGAAAAAGGAAAAAGAAAAAGAAAAAGGGGAGGGGGTGTTTGTTTACTTGTTTGTGGAAGTTAAAAGAAAAATAGAGTAGCAAATAAGGGGAGTGTTGATATTTGAGTATTTTCTAGGTCTGTATTAGGATAGAAAAAGAGCTGAGGCGGTCTGCCTCTAACTCCCCTTTCCAAGCCCCCACACTTGTTGTAGTCACTGAAGGCTGGATATGGAGCTAGAGCCATGGCTGCCTAGGCTCTCTAGAGAAGACAGGGGGTAAATTAGGTAGACTTACCAAAAGTTAGTTGACGGAACCAGGAATTGTTCGTGGTACCTACCGTCCGTCAATTCGCATTAGCGTTAGCTCTAGCCGTTATGTCTAGAACGGATATTACGATATATAGGGTTTGACAAATATATAAATCGTTATATGTAGATTAATCCGTTTTACGGCTAATAGATACTTCGTACATAAATACAGTTTAATTTAGTACGAAGTACGGTATGGGGGACGAACGGATACCGCGCATTTGTTTCTATAGCGAAACAAATACCGCGCATTTGTTTCGACAGCGAAACAAATACCGCGCATTTGTTTCGATAGCGAAACAAATACCGCGCGTCGAATTTCAGCCGCTAGGATAATAGCCGATTTTGATCGGACAGCCACGATAGGCGCCGCGATCACGGAAAAGGCATTTTTGGCGTTTTACGGTCTTTGTCACGTCAAGTGACACGTGGCGTGATAACATTGGACTACGGGAATTTCGGAGATTACAGGAACTAATCCTGATTTGACACGTGTCGACATTTTGGCCATGTCGTACAATGGCCGTACAGAAAGTACACCGGCACCTGTACTTTTCTGTACGACACAGTAATTTGATTGGTGCCGTACTTCAGTAGATAGAGTTTTAGAGAGGGTATAGGACTTAGAAAATTTTGGGTAGGCAGCTGCCTATCCCAGAGAGCACCCTGTATAAATGACAAACTTTGGCCAGCCATAACTATCAATTTACCTGACCAATTTCAGTGATTCTTTTTGTTGCGGACTCACGGGAGTCTAGGCTACACAGGGGTGTAGTCGGTCAAAGTTTTTGTCTGCCAGGGTGGCTGTATTTCTAAGGGAAAGTCAAAGTGGGTGAATGTGTCCAAATCTCATATTCTAACTTTGCATTCTGTGGTGGAACTGAGCACACAGAAAGTGTTATTTCACAGGGGTGAATATATAGTGGGGTTTTGACTGTGAAGGGGTCAGTCATTTGTGTTTATATCAACTTGGAGTCGGCACTATCTAGATTAGCTTCTTTTGGATCTGCATACTCTGAGGGCCAATGGAGGTCTCAGAGTTTCACCACACACTAAATTTGTCAGCGTAGATGTGCCTCCACACGTCTCCGTGGTTCTCATGTATATCCGTATTCACACAGAAGATACTTCGGAATGTATGCCCCAACGCGACGACGTGTCTCCATGCAATTAATGACATCGAGAACTCTAAACTTCATTGTTTCACTAATTCAGGTTCATACTGAACCTCACACACCAAATTCTTCTAAGTCTTCAAACTCTCTCTCACATTATGAGGCATAAACATGACTTAAGCTTTCCAATAGAAGAAAAACCATGGTTGATAGTTTATTTAAAAAAAAGTTGTGAGCGTTAACAATGTAAAGTGTTTTTTCCAATATTTTTGTAACCACAAACACACAGTTATCTTATAAACATGGTTCGGAGTTTATTTTACCTCTTTTGCGAACAATAAGTGTTGCATGTTACAAATATCTTTGTTAGCGCAAACCCAAATTTGGGTTTTTTTTTTACTGTTTTTGTGTGCGTTAACAATAAACTTTGTTTAGTACTATTTTTTTTTCCGTTCAAGTCATGGTTGTAGCAGCTTGCCCATACACGTTTCATCGCACGAACTACATTATCTCGTACATAGTTAAACTCCAAAAATTAATACAACATTTTAAACAAGGTTAAAATCCGAATAAATTTGTGTTAACTGTTGTTCTGAGACAACTGCTGGCACTGAAGATGAAGAAGATGCAGTTGTAGTCATCGTAGAACAAATCAAGAGAGGAAGCTTCCACAAATACCGATGGCTGAATAGCTACTTTGACAGACTATAACTTTCAGAAAATGGTCCAATCGTCTTGAAAAATTGCCACACTGTAGATAACATACAAAAAAACATACACACCAAATTTCAATCAATTCCGCTCACAGATCTGTGAGATATGTAGAAATGAAATTACATAAAACTGAGTGTACATTTTTCATATCATTTGTTCCTAAAAATCAAATTCACTAAGTCCTACTTCTATACACCGAAACTACACTAAGCTGTACGGAGGCATTCCAGCCGTACATCTAACATTTTATCACAAATATTTACACCGAAGTTCAGACAACGTAAAGTGATAATGATCTAGTTACGCCTCGTCACTATTTGTTGGCGGCGGTCCGATTAGAGGATTTGGCACCGTAGAACTGACTTCACGAAATCCCGTGGTCATGTCGAATTTCCGTACGTCCACGGATGACATACTCACGCATTCTCCCAAGTGACGACGTGTGTCCCAAGTGTGAATGAACTGTGAACTCCCAACTTCACCACACATTTTTTTAAAATTACTGAACTATCAACCAAAAAAGCTCAAGTCTTGAACAGCTCACTCTCCCTCATAGCTAAGGCATAGAGAGGACTAAAGCTTTCTAAAAACAACATTAACTGATGCATATTGAAGTAATATTATTCAATAACGCTGATATATTGATCAATTCATTCAGGGTATATTTGTTTTATTATTGTTATATTTGATGCATCAATGTTTAATCAACATCTCGATATCAAAAAAAACTTTAGGGTTGGAAAAAAAGAGTAAATGTGGGAGTAAGGGGGATAGGTAAGAGGAAAGGGGAGGAAAAACAAGGATACGGTGTTGTTTTAAAAGCTTTGTCCTCAGTAGATAGAGCTGTGAGAGGAGACTTAACACTTAGAATATTTTTTGATAAGTTTAATACAAAGCTTACCTTAAATAGTGTGACAATGAAGTATTACTCTAGAGTATTTTGTACGGTCATATTAGACACGCTTCGACACTTCAGATAACGCAAAAAGTGCGGAATGGACCTAAACACATGTCGCCTATTGAACGAATAACTTCGACAGATCGGGCGGACGGGAAATGAATCGGACATTCGGGAACACAATTGTGAAGGGCATATACTGGAGGTCAAATTCTATCAAGTTAACGGTTTAGATTCGTGTTGGGACCAAAAGTGACGAGATGCCTCATAACCAATCTAGATATCCGTACGAGATTACCACAGCAGGTTAGACATATTGGACGGCTGCAGACTAAGCAAGCAACATTATGAGTCCAGCGTCAAATTGTAAATACCTGAAGAATCAGTTTTTGTAGCTTAGTGGTTTATCAAATAGTGTTTCACTATTTAGTTTTTAGGGTAGTTGAAATTAGGTTTTTGGAAGTATATTGAAGTACCTTGTCCTACTATAGTACAGTAGTGCTATTCAGGGTACAGTCGTTTGATAGGCTTGCTAATAAGCAGTAGATGCTCACTCAATGTATAAAGTTTATGACTTAGAATTATTTTTGTATCTAGTTTTCGGAATATAGGAAATTTAAAGGCAGTTTTTGCAAAAATTTCAACTCTCATATCTTATGGTTTACTCCATCAATTCTACTCCAATTTTGGGAATTGGAAGTGTGCATGATGTTTTAAATATTTACTAAATTTGGTTGGAATTGAAGGTGTGATTTGATTTTATAGTGTCAAGAAAAGTGTTGTATTGTTTCATTCTTATTACCCTCTGTTACGAATCATTTCTACATCTACAACTACTGTTGCAGCTCCACCTGTGCCAACAGTCATAGAACAACAGGTTATGGGCATGTCTTGAAGAATTCCTATATTTAATGGGCAAAAATATGCTTACTGGGCGGATATGGTTAAGTCACACTTTTAAAATGCAAGTTTGCTAGATATTTCTGGACGGATAACTTGATGAAGGTGATCCCACGTGGGCGAAGAAGAACTCACAAGCTCGAAATAATCTCAAACTATGTCTCTCGAAAAACATGGTCATGTTTTGAATCAAGATGAAAAAGGCAATCGACATATGGAAATCTCTTAAGTATTCTTATGAAAAAGCGAATGTTCAAGAGGAACTCTAGCTAGCGGGAAAGATATAGGACTACAAATACTCGGGGGGAACAATGGCCGAGTATACAGATAATTTCAGAGCTCTTATTGATGCTCATGCTTGTGCTGGTGGTATTTTTCTTAAGTTCTAGCAAGCTCCTTTAATCATCAAAGGTCTTCCTAGCAGTATGAAAGATGCATCTGTTGAACTGAAAAAGCATGACAAATCTAACAAGACACTTCAGTTAGCTATTTATATCATTCTGGAGGAGGAGTCTACGTCAAAGATGCTTAAAGGAGAGAAGCAATAAGAGGCATTTATCACAGACTTTGGCAAAAAAAAAACATTTTAATAAAGCAAGAAATTCAATTAATCAGCAAAGAAATCAACTAAATCAGAATCAGGGTGGGTTTAAACAGTTTAATCAAGGGCAGAATAGACAATCTTTTACTTCTTGTTTTTATTTTTTGGAAAAAGGTCAAAGATATAGGTACTATCCTAAACTCAAAAAGGCAAATGAGACAGGTTTATATAGGTCAGGTTGGCAACAAAGTCAATTTAACCAGAGCTATTCTGAATAATAGTTACAAAACAACTCATTATTTTCTTCATCTGTCACTTAAGAAGATGAGTCTTTGAGCTTTATTGAGCAGGATGATTTAGAGTTATTTGCAATGGCGGCAGCAACGGAGGGCTCAAAGGACGTCAAATGGATCATGGACATCGGTGCATCGGCTCATATGTGTTTGAACTAGGCACTTCTTACAAATCTAAAATCGGCATAAAAAATAATATTTACAATGCTTTTGGCATGAGTGTCCAGATATGTGCTTAGGGTGATGATTTATTGCTAGTAGATGTAGGAGGAAAGTCTGTGGAGAGAACACTTCATAATGTCTTATATGTTCCGTACTTTAAAAAGAATATGTTTTCCACTTCTTTGGTTGAAAGCAAAGGAATTGAGGTCACCCTTAAAAGGGTTGGGTAGGTTGTAAGCAAGCTACGAAAGATAGCACTCTCAAGAACTAGAGATGAAAGCAGATTGTATCGCATGGACATGGCTGGTTTTAAGGAAAACAATGTTCTCTACTCTAGTGTAATATCTACAAATGAATTATGGCATAAGAGGCTAGGATATGTTAACTATGACAGTTTGACAAAAATGGTGAAAACTGGAAAAATAGAGGAAGTTTCTCTCATTGATCAGCCAGTTAAAACTTGTGATGGCTGCTTTTTAGAAAAGATACATAAATTGCCTTTTCCACATGAATCAGATGATAGATCTACGATAGTTTTGTAGCTACTTCACTCGGATGTTTTGGGACCTGCTCAGGTGCCCATTGCTGGGGCGGTTCCCTTTATAATCACCTTTACAGATGACTTCTCCAAATTCACAAAAGCTTACTTCATGAAAGAAAATAGTGAAGTGTTCGGACACTTCAAACACTACAAAGATTGGGCGGAAAATTGCATGGTGTTCCGATTTTGGAATAAGATCAGACAATGGGGGAGAGAATATGTCAAAGGAGGTCAATTTTTTTTTGCTAAATGAGGGTATATGTGGCCAGCTCATAGTTCCTCACACTCCTCAGCAGAGTGGTGTTGAGGAAAAATTAAACAGGACCATTACAGAATGTGCTAGATCTATGCAAGCTGATAAAAATCTAGATTTGAAATTTTAGGCTGTGGCCCTTAACTGTGCAATTTATATCAAAAATAGAATCGGTTCTAGGTCGGTTAGTACTACACCCTTTAAAATTTGGACAGGTAGAAAGTCTGATGTTAGTCATTTCAGAGTTTTTGGAAGGAATTTTTTTGTTTTGAACACATTACCAAATACTTGGAAAATGTAACCGAAATGTTTACCAGGTATTCTTATCGGGTATGATGATAACTCAAAGAGCTATAGAGTATATGCTCTAGATAAGCGGAAAGTTATTGTATCTAGAACATCATTATCAAAGATGAGGAAGTTTCATGTGATCTATTTAACATGACAGAAAAACAGGCTGAGGAAAAATCACAAGAATGTGTCATTTATGATATAAACAGAACAGTATATTTTCTAGCATCTCAGCATCCTCTTATAGAACTAGTGTCTTCGGATCCTTAAATTCATCTTTGACTCAGATGGAGCAGGCTGAACCGCTCGAAGAGCAACAGCGACAAGTCACAAGACCAACAAAGAACACTAGACATCCATCGCTCTCCTCCTCATAATTTTCGAAGGGAAGGAGATCTAGCAGCCGTCTACAATCCGGATCACACTTTGCCAACTCTGCCAACCTAGGAGAACTTCAGACTATCGGGAATGCCTACTCCTCACCCGAAAGAAACGAATGGACTGAGGCGGCAAACAATCAAATGAAGTCTATAATGTAGGCTCAAATGTGGGAGTTAGTTGATCTTCCTCCGGACGGGAAAATCTTTGGCAACAAATGGGTATTCAAATTTAAACTAAACCATGATGGCACCATTGAAAGGCACAAGGACAGACTTGTAGCAAAAGGCTAGAATCAAAAAGTAGGAATTGACTTTGGGGTGACCTTCTCTCCAGTGGTAAGGTTTCCAACTGTTAGAAATTCTGCTAAGTTTAGCTGCAATTGAAAACATGGAACTGCACAAATGGACGTTAAGACAGCTTTTCTTCATGGAGAGATGGAAGAAACTATCTATATGCAACAACCAAAAATGAATGTAGAGAAAGGAAAAGAAAAATTAGTCAGTAAACTGATGAAATCTTTGTATAGGCTGAGACAGGTCCCTAGATAATTCAACTTGAAGTTAGATGAGTTCATCACTAAATTAGGCTTTAAGAGAATCAGTTCACATCATTCTGTATATCTTCTATAAGAGAAGGATGTTGTACTTTATATTGCTGTTTATGTAGATTATTTGTTGCTTATTAGCAAATCTATGGATGAAATAAATCGCATTTAGAGAGCCTTAAGATCCAGATTTGAGATGAACAACCTCGGTGAGGCCAAATACATTTTAGGGATAGAACTAGAGAGAGATAAAAATAAAAGACATATCATGTTAACTCAAAAGGAGGCTTTTGGTTCCATGCTCAAAAAAATTGATATGAAAGAGGCGAAAGGATGTGTCACTCCTATGGAATCAGACAAAAATTAGAAGGATTTTATTCTAATTTTGGTATTCTTGTTGATGAGAGCTTAGAGTCAGGGGAGGAGGATTTCATGGCCTCAAAACCATACAGATATGTAATTAGTGGTCTTATCTACTTTACGAACTGCACGAGGCCCGATGTTGCAGCTTCTGTTGGAGCCTTAAGTAGAAGTTTGCAGAATCTAACAAACGCAGACTAAGAAGCTGCAAAAAGTACTCTGAGGTATTTCGCATGGACTCGGAACCTTACACTTGTCCTTGGAGGAGGAGAAGTCAAGGTGCCTACCTGGAGCGATGCGAACTATGGCGATATGCCCAGCAAAAAATCAACCACTAGATTTGTCTTGAAGATTGGGAACAAAAACTTGCTCCTTTTCGAGTAATCGAGGGGACCATAGGGTGGAAGCAGTTAATAAAGAATTGAAGTCTATCATGGAGGCCCAAACATGGAATCTAGTGGAACTCCTTGCAGGAAAAAAGGTTATTGGAAGTTAATGGGTGTTTAAATTAAAATTGAACCTTGATAACACCATAGACACGTATAAGGCTTGCTTGGTTCCTAAGGGATAAAATCAAAGGAGGGGATAGATTATCAAAGGAGTGGAACTCCTATGGAGTATAAGAACAAACTTGAAGGATCGGAGCATGATTTTGGAGTCATAATAGATGAGGAACTCATTCCATCAGAGCAAAAATATTATGTCCTAAGTACCCTACAGACAAATAGTAGGAAGTCTAATTTTCTTCATGAATTGCACTAGGGCCAATATAGCTACAGCTGTTGGTGTATTGAGCAGAAGATTACAAAATCCACGAAAGAGAGATTGGGTGGCTGCAAAAAGGGTCTTAAGATATCTTGTTGGGACTAGGAATCTTTGGCTTAAATTGGGAAGGGATAAGGTTGGGCATTTATACTTGGAGCGATTGTAGCTATATGGATGTGCGTAGTAGGAAATCTACAACTGGGTAAGTTATTCAGATTTGAAGTAGAACTTGTAGTTGGAGTAGTTGAAAAAGTCACAGCTTAATCCACTATAGAGGCTGAATATATGCTACAAGTGCAACCTTAAAAGAATTGCTTTCGATTAATGCATATCTTCAAGAGATGCGTTTTACACAACAGAAGATTCAAATAATGTGGTGCGACAATCAGCCACCCATTTCTGTGGCTACAAATCCAAATCACCATATTAAGAGTAAGCATATGGACATTCGCCTACATTTAGTACGAGAGAAAATATTGGCAAAATTGGTCAAACTTTGCACTTTGCCTGATGAGAAAATGGTGGCAGACATGTTGACAAAGCCCTTCCTACTCCTAAGCATGAGTACTACAAAAAAACATGTGGTCTAAGTGAGCAAGTCTTTTAAAGCTTAGGGGGATTATTGGAATGCAAGCTTTAGTAAGTCTTAAAAATTGGAGTCTATGACTTAAAACATTTTTGGACTTAGATTGTCCAATATTGACCACATTTAGTGTGGATTTTTGTAATATCTACATAGGTCAATTTTAAGAGTAAACAAATATGCACGGCTGCCAAATGAATATAGACGTGAAACATGTCTCATAGATTTTTATGGTATAGATATTGTGACAAGACCATTTTGGACCAAACACTTAGAATTTTGTAAGTAGATATTTTGGTCAACCCTGTACATACGTTTTAGATGTTTTTGAGATCTTTAGATTATTTAGTTCAATTAGGATTGATCAATTCGATATAGAATGTACATTCTACACAGAGTTAAAGAAATGAGAGCACTAGGTGCACTTTAAGGTGTGTTGTGTTCTATTGTCTTTGATTTACTTCTGGTATATGTTTGTTTGGTTGAAAGATTTCTTTCATTTGTAGTTACATATCTTACAATATTGATCTAGTCTAATAAGTATTCCTCTTTGGGTCTGCTTCTGCTAACGTGTATCATAATGGCTCAGCTCTTGGTGCAAGTGCTCCTATTAGCGATTGTACTCCACCTGCTCTTCCAAGGCCGAATATCCCAGCTACTGCAAGTGTGACTCCTAGTGGGAGTGGATCACAACCGAGTCAAAATGCCTATGACCTTCAACAACTTTTAATTCAAAATTTTAAAAAATATCTTTGGAATACAGGTTGAAAGAGATAAAGTAAAGAAAATAATTAGGTTAACTCAGAAAGAAGCGATAGGAAACATGTTCGAAAATATTGGCTTGGCTGATGCCAAAGGTTTTGCAACTCCTATAGAGTTTAAGCAAAAACTTGAAGGAATGGAGCACTAGTTAAAGTCATTATAGATGAGGAACTCAGTATGTAAGAGAAAAAAAATTTGTCTCAAGTACCTTACAGACAAGTAGTAGAAAGTTTGATTTACATCATGAATTATACTAGGCTCGATATAGCTGTACCTATTGGTGTATTGAGCACAATTCTACAAAATCAACGAAGGAGAGACTGGGAGGCAACAAAAAAGGTGTTAAGGTATCTTGTTGGGATTAGAAATCTTTGGCTTACTTTGGGAGGGGACAAGGTTGGCATTAATACTTAGAGTAATGCTAGATCAGGTGATGTGTCTAGTAGGAAGTCTACAACTGGGTTTGTCATTCAGATTGGAAATGGAGCTTGTAGTTGGAGTAATAAACTTCAAAAAGTCACGGCTCAATCTACTATGGAATCTGAATACATGGCTGCGAACACAGCCTTGAAAAAGCTGTTGGTTTGAAGCAATTCCAGCCATAAAAGTCCCCTCAGAAGCACCACAGACTACCCAAAAACAACCTACTTTGATTCAACTCAGATTTTTACAGAATTACCAAAAAACGCTGAAACTTCACAAAAAGATATTTCCTAGGCCACTTAGTATCCGCACAAAGTTTCATATAAATGTACCAATCATAATTCCCGCATCACCCAGTCAAAGTTGCAGAAAAACAGTCTGCCAAAACTTTGATAAACTTAACCAACTTCACAATGAAGCCCCAAGCAAATCAGACCCAAAAAAGGTCTGCAAATCTGCCAGAGTATTTCCAATACAAGGAGGAACACACATGCAAAATTTCAGATAATTTTGCCAATAGAACTAAGAGCAATTCTCAGATGAAATTCCTAAAAATGAGCAGAAACAGTTTTTGTCCAAAAAGTTCCTAAGTCCAAAAATGACTAAGTCCTACATATACATGTTGTTTTGAAAAGTCAGTTTCGTGCGTACGAGACAGTTTGCCCGTAACTGCTAATTGGATTTAATATGGAGGTTTGAATAGATTCACGGATTGGGGGAGCGAACGGATTGATATAATTAAAGTGACGTAAAATACTCATTGAGTGGTGTGAACAAGCTGTGACAAATGGACGGCGGATCGCGAAGCAATCCGATGTAAAATAAACGGAATGTTGGAATAGGCGCCGCCAGTACTGCGGAGCTGCGACGCAGTTAAGTCAACGTAGCTGCGGCTATTTGTATGATCCGTACGGACAAGCGCAGCCAGCGCAACCAGCGCAGCCAGCGCAGCTAGCGCAGCTGCGGATAATATGACTAGGATAGATCTCGAGTAATGATGATTGTACGGTAGTGGTAGCTTAGTAGTTGCTTAGTGGTAGCTTGGTTTCTGACATACGAAGAGTACGGTGTAAATATTATGTACAACAGAGGTTTGTCCTTTTGACTAATTGGTTTATTAGAGTAGATACAATACGGCTGGTATGCCTCCGTACTCTGAGTATAACTTGCAGTACTTAGATTATTTTATGGATCGCAGTCAAGTTAATCAAAGTAATGGCAGACTGTTTTCTGCATCTTTGACCTTTTGGTGTGATCACTCTGATTGGTGCTTTCATATGAAACTTTGTGGAGTTATTCTATGATATAGAATATATATGTGTGTGAAGTTTCATTGTATTCTAGTATCTCTGTAAGATTCTGTGAACAGTCTAAGTGGTTAGTTTGTGAAGCTGTCAGCTACATTTGGGAAACTCTGAAGCTTATATCTTCTAGATGCCTTGGTGGATTTGGCTCTAACTTTGGGAGTTTACAGTGTATATGGTATACTGCATATTGGTGCAGTTTGAGATCATTTTGTTTGTTGTGGAGTAATCTGTGTCGTCTGAAACACAGCTGTTTTTGAGGTAGTCTGTGGGTGTTTCCGTGAGTAATCCATGGCTGAAATAGGCTATGGACAACAGGTTATGGGCCCACACCCATGGCTACCTATATTTGATGGATCAAAATATCACTACTGGAAGTGTGCGCTCGAGAGCTACTTCAAGATGATGGAACTAATGGACGTGGTGGATGGTACCTTGGTCGAAACGTCAAATGGATGGAAAAGTAAAAATCATGAGTGTCTAAGGGTTATTAAGAACTCATTGACACCGGATTTAGTAATGTCATACATAAGTGTTAAAAAGGCAGCTGAATTATGGAAGTGCTTAGAAAGTATGTATGTAAAGACTTCGTTATATCATTGGTTTAGTAGTGTTACCAAAATAGTTGAACACAAGTATGTAGGAGGTAGTATGGAGAAACACTATATTGACTTACAAGTATTATTTGCAGAAAATGATTTGGCAGGAGGCAACTTTACAGATGCTCAACAAGCTATCTTGTTAATGAGAAGTCTACCTAAAGAATATAAGAGTGCACTAGATCGATTGACTTTAATTGATAAAAATGATTGGAGCGTAACTGTAGCTAGACGAGTTATTTTAGATGAAGAGGCTAATAGAAGGGTCTTATCAAGTGAATGGAATATAAAGGAATCTAAGTCTCAGTTTCAGAAAATTAAAAGTAATAGTGAGTTCGTAGATCGACCAAAGAATTGTTTTTACTGTAATAATTTAGGACATACTTTCAGGGTATGTCCATCGTATAAAAGTGCATGTGTTACAGGAAATTTCAGAGATGGATGGGACAACAACCTAGTTCATACCCCAACAAGAAAGGAATCAAGTGCTTTCGTGAGTCAAGGACAAGACTCGACAGATGACAAAGGGCATGCACCATGTGTTGACGAATTTATTTATTTACCGACCTTTTGTGTTGTTCGGAATGAGGAGAAAGAGGTGACAGAAAAGGATCCGATTACTTTCAATATGTCTTATGACAGATTGGTGGGTGACATAAACTTACTAAAGGAAGAGGCAACTAGAATACGAGAAGTCGATAGAAGTGAAACGCACATGGAAGCGGAAGAAATTGGAAAAATTATTATCACCAAAAACAGTAAGGAAACAGACGAGTGTGAAAAAGACTCGGGTTGTGTGACTTCTTCTTGTGATAAACTGGTGTATGAGAATAGCATAGAGGGAGAAGAGATTCATGAAGTAAGGGGAGTTAACATAGTAAACTTAAAATTGATTGAAGAATATTTCTTAGAAAAAGATAACACTAAAATACAAACAGAACTTAGAGAAAGAGAAGAAGTTAATGATCAGATAGGAAAGTGTGAATTGACACAAAAAGGGGAATTAACATCGGAAGTGGAAAACATTGTGGGTTTAAAATTATTGAAATTCAGAAAAAACCGAGGAAGAGTGTTCAGAAAATAAGGCTAAGGAAGATAGTTCATGAGAGCCGAAAAAGTCATAGCTTAAAAAAGAATCGTAGGAAGAGGAAAGTGCAGCTAACTGAAAAGAAGGTCAGACGGAAAATATTGAATATATATACACTTCAGAAAAGTTCCATATCTATGAAAAGAAACCAAAAATCAGTAAGAAAAACTACACTATATAGAGGTAGAGGGAAGGGAAACCATGGAAATTTTTTGAACAGATCAGATAGTCATAAGAAACCAAGAAAGAGAGATAGATTGCGGAAAAATAGTTGGAGAACAAGCATGTTACGAAATCGATCACACCGAAGAACACAACCGGAAACAGTGAGGGGAAATGTAACGGGAAAATGGGAAGACTTGAATGAATTTACAGGAAATTTCATGAGAATTTGGTGTAGTAGCGTCAGTAACATACATCTAAGGAAGTGGATGGCGTGGAACTATTTAACCATAGAGAATGTGCAACAATTGTTCGATAAAAGTGTGTAGGTGGTTGATTTTCGGCAAATTTAATAACATGGCTAAGTGACGAAGACAAGTGGAAATACGGATTTACTGGAGAGATGTTATTACCATAGTGAAGGGACAGTTTTGCATTTATGGCGTAAGGGGAGCTATTACAGGACACTATTTGCAAGGTGGTAGTTTTCAAAAAGGCGAATGGGAACTGGCAGAAGGCAGCAAGTGCAATGGCGACGTCGGCAAAGCAGTGGTAATGTGTTGTTTTTGCTAAAATCTTTATATGATGAACAGTGGAGGTTGATACAGAAATTTGAATATTTAAATATATATATATATATATTTTTTTTTATTCTTTCGTTTATCCATTAGAGTGGAAATATTTGCATACAGCATGAACTAATGAGTCTAAAGCTTTAGGGGAGTGTAGAGTTTAAATGCTTTAGTCTCAGTAGATGAGGCTATGAGGAGGAAGTTAAAGGCGAAAAAAGAGCAGCAGCTAGGACTGCGATGTCAAACTAGCGCAGCGTAGCAGCATAGCAGTACACGCTGCACTTTGTATTCATACTGCGCTGCGATGTCACACTAGCGCAGCGTAGCAGCATAGCAGTACACGCTGCATATTTATTTTTTTGGTGCACGAAACTAAATTTTCGGGGGAGTGTTGTTTTGAAAAGTCAGTTTCGTGCAAACGAGACAGTTTGCGCGTAACTGCTAATTGGATTTAATATGGAGGTTTGAATAGATTCACGGATTGGGGGAGCGAACGGATTGATATAATTAAAGTGATGTAAAATACTCATTGAGTGGTGTGAACAAGCTGTGACAAATGGACGGCGGATCGCGAAGCAATCCGATGTAAAATAAACGGAATGTTGGAATAGGCGCCGCCAGTACTGCGGAGCTGCGACGCAGTTAAGTCAACGTAGCTGCGGCTATTTGTATGATCCGTACGGACAAGCGCAGCCAGCGCAACCAGCGCAGCCAGCGCAGCTAGCGCAGCTGCGGATAATATGACTAGGATAGATCTCGAGTAATGATGATTGTACGGTAGTGGTAGCTTAGTAGTTGCTTAGTGGTAGCTTGGTTTCTGACATACGAAGAGTACGGTGTAAATATTATGTACAACAGAGGTTTGTCCTTTTGACTAATTGGTTTATTAGAGTAGATACAGTACGGCTGGTATGCCTCCGTACTCTGAGTATAACTTGCAGTACTTAGATTATTTTATGGATCGCAGTCAAGTTAATCAAAGTAATGGCAGACTGTTTTCTGCATCTTTGACCTTTTGGTGTGATCACTCTGATTGGTGCTTTCATATGAAACTTTGTGGAGTTATTCTATGATATAGAATATATATGTGTGTGAAGTTTCATTGTATTCTAGTATCTCTGTAAGATTCTGTGAACAGTCTAAGTTGTTAGTTTGTGAAGCTGTCAGCTACATTTGGGAAACTCTGAAGCTTATATCTTCTAGATGCCTTGGTGGATTTGGCTGTTACTTTGGGATTTTACAGTGTATATGGTATACTGCATATTGCTGCAGTTTGAGATCATTTTGTTTATTGTGGAGTAATCTGTGTCGTCTGAAACACAGCTGTTTTTGAGGTAGTCTGTGGGTGTTTCCGTGAGTAATCCATGGCTGAAATAGGCTATGGACAACAATACAAAGTGAACCTTTTTCATATACCTGTGAAAATAGACTTGTAAAATGTGTTGCATGTACCAGCTTTTAAAAGAATTTTTTTCTCTACGTCATTGGCAGAAAAAAAAAATTAACTATATCTGAGAATGAAAAAAAATTGTGAGTAAGAATGGGAAAATAGCTGCAGATGGATTTTCTAGAGGAAAAAATTTGTATCGATTGAGTCTTGCAAACGATAATGAAAATGATGTTATGTACTCAAGAGTAATCACTGATTTTGATTTATGGCATAAACAATTAGGACAAAAAATGGTGGAAGGTGTAAAATTAGTCAAAAACAAGCATTGTATGTATGTGATGGTTCTACAAGGGGAAAATTTTATAAGTTGCCTTTCCCTTCGCAAATTGATCATAGAAGTAGCAAGGTGCTAGAACTAATTTTTTCAGATGTACGGGGGTCATCTGAATACCCATCATGTTTACCTTACGGGGGTCATCTGGATACCCATCTCTAGGAGGTGTTAATTCATGTTTACCTTTACAAATGACCACTGTAGATTTACTACAATATATCTTCTGAAAAGTAAGGATGAAGTCTTTACAAATTTAAATGAGTATACGGCTTGGGTTGAAAACCTGCATGAGAGAAAGATAGCAAGTTTCAGGTCTCATAATGGAGGGGAGACATTTCTAATAAGTTTGCAAAATTCCTAAAATTGCATGGAATCTCACGTCAGCTAACTCTTCTTTATTCTCCATAACTCTTCTTTATTCTCCATAACAAAACGGTGTTTTAGAAGGGATGAATATGACCATATCAGAGTGTTCCAAGAAACTGATGGTTGATATGAACATAGATTTCAAATTTTTGGTAGAGGTTATGAATTATGTCGCCTATGTCAGAAATAGGCTAAAAACAAGGGCAGTAAAAGATAAAACTCCCTACAAAATGTGGACAGGACAAAAACCAGATGTAAGTCACTTGAAAGTTTTTGGAAATAAGATTTTCATACTTGATAATGATCCGTAGAAATGGAAGTTTAAGCCAAGAGGCATACCATGGCTATTTCTAGTGTATGATGATCATGCCAAAGGTTATACGGTGTATGATATTTAAAAAAATAGAGTGGTGGTAGCCAAAAACATTATAGCGAAGGATGAAGGAAAAGGAGTAGATGTGTTTAATGAGCGTATAGATGAGAAGAAAGATAGAAGTGTTAATTATGTTTTTTTGGAAGAAAATCCTATGTTTTTAAGAAAAAGTGCAAAAAATGCATCTACACCAACTTAGAGTGACTTCCAACATACAAAACCATCTCCTCCACCTGAAAAGGGACTTATTATGCTTGAAAGAGTTGCATAATCTCCTTTGCCTCAAGCTAAAAGCGAATGCTTGAAAGTGAAACTCTGTGTGCTCCATTGCCCACAGAAATTGCAGATGCAAAAGAAGTTAATCTAGGTAGTGCCGACTCCAAGTTGATATAAACCCAAATGACTAACCCTTTGACAGTCAAAAACGTATGATAGCTTCACCCCTGTGAAATAAGACTTTCTGTGTGCTGAATTCCACCATAAAATGCAAAGTTAGAATGTGAGTTTTGGACACATTCACCCACTTTGACTTTCCCTTAGAAATTCAGCCACCTTGCCAAGCAAAAACTCTGACCGACTACACTTTTGTGTAGCTTGGACTCCCTTGAGTGCACAGCAAAAAGAATCACTTAAAATGGTCAAGTTAATTGATAGTTATGAATGGTCAAAGATGACCTTTTGTACAAGAGCTCTTTCGGAGAGAGGCTGCTACCTACTAAAATTTCTAAGTCCTTATCCCTCTCTAAAACTCAATCTATTGACGTACGACACCAATCAAATTACTGTGTTGCAAATAAAAGTATATGTGCCAATGTCCTTTCTATACGGCCATTGTACAACATGGCCAAAATGTCGACAAGTGTTACATCAGGATTTTTTCCCGTAATCTCCGGAGTTGTCGAAATCCAATGTCATCACGCCACGTGTCATTTGACGTAGCGATAATCGTAAAACGCAAGAAATACCTCTTCCATGATCGCGGCGCCTATCGTGGCTGTCCGATCAAAACCGGCTATAAATCTAACCGTTGAAGTTAGACTCTTGGTATTTGTTTCGCGGTCGAAGCAAAAGCGCGATATCCGTTTCATAAAATACATTGAAAGCGTACTCCGTACTATCTAAAATGATATCCATGCACTACGTAATTATTCCTCGTTAAACGAATTAGTTTACGTGTAACTATATATATTTATCAAACCTCATATACCCTAGCATTGGTCTTAAACCTAACGGACAAAGCTAACGGCTAATCTGACGGACCATAGGTACCAAGATCAATTCTTGGGTCCATCAATAGTTTTAGTAAACCTATCTGTTTTCTGCTACCTGTCTCTCTATAAAGCTTTAGGCACCCATGGCTCTATCTCCCTACCCAGCCTTCAGTGACTACAACAAGTGTGGGGGCTTGGAGAAGGGAGTTAAAGGTAGACTGCCCTCTACCTTTTTCCTATCAAAATACAGACCTAGAAAATACTCAAATATCAACAAGTTGCAGATTCTCCTTTGCCTCAAGCTAAAAGGGAATCACAAGCACAATCACATGTATCAAGGAGGAGGACCCAGCCATCTATACCAGCGACCCAATTTCTAGGTGGAGTCAGGCGAAGTGCGCGACTCAGAGGAGAAAATGTAGCCTTTGCTCACTCAGCACACATCAAAAGCCTCTAACGTTGACGGAAGCTTTTTCAAGTATTCAAAAAGAACACTGGGTGGAAGCAGTTAATGAAGATATTAAGACCATCATGGAGGCCTAAACGGGGGATATGGTGGAACTTCCACCAATATGAAAGGCTATTGGAAGTAAATGGGTGTTTAAACTAAAATTGAACACAGATAATACCATAGACATGTATAAGGCTTACTTCGTTGCTAAGGGATATAATCAAAAGGAGAGGATAGATTAAAAAGAAACTTTTTAACTTGTTGTAAGGTTTTTATTTGTCCGCATTTTATTTACATTAGCAACCATAGAAGATTTTGACATCCACCAAATGGATGTCAAAACTGCCTTTTTGCATGGTTTTTTAGATGGGGTCATTGCAACCAAAGGGTTATGAGGAAGCAAGAAAAGAAAATTTTGTGTGCAGACTTTTAAAATCTTTGTATGGCCTAAAGCAGGCCCCGCGGCCGTGGAACAGAAAGTTAGATGAGTTCTTGACAGGATTAGGATTAACTAGAATTAGTTTTAATCATTCAGTATATGTGATGTGTGGTGATAATCCTGATGAGGTGATATTCCTTGCTTTGTATGTTGATGATGTGCTACTAAACAGTAGGAACAAAGAAGGAATTGTAAAAGAAAACTACGCTCTTAATTCACAATTTGAAATGAAGGATTTGGGTGAGGCAAAACATATCTTTGGAATACAGGTTGAAAGAGATAGAGAAAAGAAAATAATTAGGTTAACTCAAAAAGAAGTGATAAGAAACATGTTGGAAAAATTTGGCTTGGTTGATGAAAAAGGTTCTTCAACTCCTATGGAGTCTAAGCAAGAACTTGAAGGAATGGAGCATGAGTTTGGAGTCATAATAGATTAGGAACTCAGTATCAAAGAGCAAAAAATTATGTGTGAAGTACTTTACAAAGAAGTAGTATGAAGTCTGATTTACTTCATGGATTTTACTAGGCCCGATATAGTTGCACCTGTTGGTGAATTGAGCAGAAGTCACAAAAATCCACGACGGAGAGACTGGGAGGCAGCAAAAAGGGTGTTAAGGTATCATGTTGGGACTAGAAATCTTTGGCTAACTTTGGAAGGGGACAAGGTTGGCATTAGTACTTGAAGTGATGCTAGCTATGTTAATGTGCCTAGTAGGAAGTCTACAACTATGTGATTCAGATTAGAAGTGTAACTTGTAGTTTGAGTAGTAAACTTCGAAAAGTCACGGCTAAATCTACTATGGAAGCTAAATACATGGTTGCGAATGCAACCTTGAAAGAGCTGCTTTCGATTAAAGAATTTCTTCAAGAGTTGGGTTTTACACAACACAGGACACAAATAATGAGGTGCGACAATCATGCAGCCATTTTTGTGGCTACAAACCCAAGTCACCATTTTAAGAGTAAACATATGTACATTAGGCTACATTTGGTACGAGAGAAAGTATTTCCAAAAATTATCAAACTTTGCTATTTGCCTGATGAGAAAATGTATGCAGACATGCTGAAAAACACCATCCCAGCTCCCAAGTTGGAGTACTCCAAGAAAGCATGCGGTCTAAGTGAGTAAGTCTTCTAAAGCTTAAGGGGAGTATTGGAATGTAAGCTTTAGTAAGTCTTAGAAATTAGAGTGTAGGACTTAGAATATTATGGACCACCAACTATTCATTATTAACTCTATTTAGTGTGGCTTTTTAGTATCTACTCGAGTAGTTATCTTTGAGTAAATTAGTGTGTACGGTTGCCTATGAATGGAGATGTTATAAGTATCTCAAGGATATTTAGGGTGTAGATATTGTTACTAGACAATTGTAATCCAAGTACTTAGATTTTTGTCAGTAGATTTTCAAGTGAACCCTATACATACGTTTTAGATGTTTTCTAGATCTTTTGAGTATTTAGTTCAATTAGGAACAATGAGGTTGACACAAAATGTACATTCTACATTGAGTTAAAGAAATGAGAGAACAAAGTGCACTTTAAGTTGTGTTATGTTCTATTGTCCTTGATTTGGTTATGGTGTATGTTTGTTTGGTTGAAATACCTCTTTCATTTGGAGTTACATATCTTACACTATAGATCTAGTCTACTAGGCATTTCTCTTTGGGTTTGCTTCTGCTGTCATGTCTACAAGTGGCACAGTCCCTGCAGGCCCAAGTGCTCCTCCAGGTTTAGTCCCTGCTGGCCGAAGTGCTCCTCCCACACCTGCTGCTGGGACGAATATACCAGCTGGTGCGGGCTTGACGCCGAGTGCTAGTGGATCAGAATCAAGTCAGAGTGCCCATCACCTTTAACAGGAAAGGCAACTATTGAATTTTTCTTATGGCACAACCATCACATACATTTGATGCTGGTTTTTGACTAATTTTTACAACTTCCACCATTTTTTTATTTACCATCTTTTCTAATCTATCATAATTCACATGTCCTAAACGTTTATGCTATAAATCACAATCACTGATTACACTTGAGTACATAACATCATTGTCATTATCATTTGCAAGACTCAATCGATACAAATTGTTTCCTCACCAAATCCCTTTGTAGCTATTTTCCCATTCTTACCCATTGTCATTTCCCATTCTCAGATATAGTTTTAAAACCTTTCTTTTCTACCAATGACGAAGAGAAAAAAATCTTTTAAAAGCAGGGACATGCAACACATCTTCCAAGACCCTCTTTACAAGTTTTCCATTGACGTTCAACATAAGTGACACCCTCCCCTTTCCTTTCGACTCAACAAACATATCATCACTAAAATAAATTTTGATGGGTGAAATAGATTGAATACTCTCAAACAGATGGTGATTGCGGCACATGTGGGTAGATGCACTGGTGTCCATTATCCATTCGTCTTCTTCCACGCCTTTCGTTGCTTGTGCCATCGCAAAGTATTTCTTTTCACTCTTGTCGCGAAAGCTGCTCACGTCCTCCTCCTTAAGTTCGTTGAAGAGAGTAGTTGATCGTCCACTTGATTGAGATGGAACCCGCCTTAGCCTAAGCCAATAATTACGTTTTGTCACGCAAACACCGTATAAAGTGCATAATTAACACTTTACTATGGATTACGATTTGCGACCCTTATCTTTTAGTTCCAGTTTCCTCAAAACCCGCAGGCTGCTTCATTTACATGACCTCATCTAAATCACCATGTAAAAAGGCAGTTTTTACATCCATTTGATGGATGTCAAAATTCTATATGGCAGCTAATGTAAGTAAGATGAGACAGATGGAAACCTTACAACCGGTGAAAAAGTTTCCTCATAATCTATCCCCTCATTTTGATTATATCCCTTAGCAACCAAGCGAGCCTTATACCTGTCTATGGTATTATCTGGGTTCAATTTTAATTTAAACACCCATTTATTTCCAATAGCCTTTCATCTTGGAGGAAGTTCCACCATATCCCAAGTTTGGGCCTCCATGATGGACTTTATTTCCTCATTGAGGACTTCCACCCAATGTTCCTTTTCATTACTCAAAAAAAGCTTCTTTCAATGTTAGAGGCTCTTCTATTTCTGTTGAATGAGCAAAGGCTGCATTTTCTCCCTTGAGTCGTGCACTTCACCTAACTCCACCTAGAAATTGTGATGTTGGTATAGATGTTTGGGTCCTCCTCCTCGATACATGTGATTCTTCTTGTGATTCAGTTTCAGCTTGAGGTAGAGGAAAGTCTGCAACTCTTTCGGGCATAATACTTCGAGTTTCTGGTGGAGAAGATGACTGCAAGTCACTTTGAGCTAATGTAGATGCATTTTCTATATTTTTCTTGAAAAACATGTGATTTTCCTCTAAAAAGATATAATCAACACTTCGATCTTTCTTTTCATCTGTATGCTGACTAAATACATCTATTTCTTTTCCCTCATCCTTCATTATGATGTTTCTGGCTACCACAACTCTATTTCTCTTAATTTCATATACTTTATATCCCTTGGCATGATCATCATACCCTTAAAATATGCCTGGTATGCCTTTTCGCTCTAATTTCCATTTTTGTGGATCATTATCTAGCAAGAATATCTTACTTCCAAAAACTTTGAAGTGACTTACATCTGGTTTTTGTCCTGTCCACATTTCGTAAGGTATTTTATCCTTTAATGCCCTTGTTTTTAGCGTATTTCTCACATAAGCTGCACAATTCATAGCCTCTGCCCAAAATTTGAAATCTATGTCCATATCAACCATCATTGTCCTAGCACACTCTGATATGGTCATATTCATCCTCTCTGAAACACCGTTTGTTCCGGAGAATAAGGAACGGTTAGCTGACGTGAGATACCATGCAATTTTAGGAATTCTGCAAACTCATTAGAAATGTACTCCCCTCTATTATCAGATTTGAATCCCATTATCTTTCTCTCATGTAGGTTTTCAACCCAAGCCTTATACTCCTTAAATTTTGAAAAAACTTCATCCTTACTTTTGAAAAAATAAGCTGTAGTAAATCTACTATAGTCATCAGTAAAGGTAAACATAAACTTAGCACCTCCCACAGATGAATACTTAGATGGCCCCCATACATGTGAATAAATTTGTTACAGCACCCTGCTACTTCTATGATCAGTTTGCGAAGGGAAAGGCAACTTGTGATTTTTTCCCATTGCACAACCATCACATAGATTTGATGCTGGTTTTTGACTAATTTTTACACCTTCCACCATTTTTTGATTTACCATCTTTTCTAATCTATCATAATTCACATGTCCTAAACGTTTATGCTATAAATCACAATCACTGATTACACTTGAGTACATAACATCATTGTCATTATCATTTGCAAGACTCAATCGATACAAATTGTTTCCTCACCAAATCCCTTTGTAGCTATTTTCCCATTCTTACCCATTGTCATTTCCCATTCTCAGATATAGTTTTAAAACCTTTCTTTTCTACCAATGACGAAGAGAAAAAAATCTTTTAAAAGCAGGGACATGCAACACATCTTCCAAGACCCTCTTTACAAGTTTTCCATTGACGTTCAACATAAGTGACACCCTCCCCTTTCCTTTCGACTCAACAAACATATCATCACTAAAATAAATTTTGATGGGTGAAATAGATTGAATACTCTCAAACAGATGGTGATTGCGGCACATGTGGGTAGATGCACTGGTGTCCATTATCCATTCGTCTTCTTCCACGCCTTTCGTTGCTTGTGCCATCGCAAAGTATTTCTTTTCACTCTTGTCGCGAAAGCTGCTCACGTCCTCCTCCTTAAGTTCGTTGAAGAGAGTAGTTGATCGTCCACTTGATTGAGATGGAACCCGCCTTAGCCTAAGCCAATAATTACGTTTTGTCACGCAAACACCGTATAAAGTGCATAATTAACACTTTACTATGGATTACGATTTGCGACCCTTATCTTTTAGTAAGATTCGCGAAATGAATAGTGTTAGTACACCGCCAATCGTTATTTGCGTAGAAGTATCTTTAGTGTATATGAATAATTAGCATGGTTTACGCTAATTAAGAATTTGAAAAATTTGAAAAAAAACATACATTCTAATTGTTTTATAATTCTAATTTGGATCTTTGAAAAAAAAAATTGTCGGTAGCAAACATGCTTACACTTATATAGGTAATTGTGCAAAATTTGACAAATCGTACACAAATCGTTTGTTCACACAGTCGAAACGTGGTTGTTGGACGAATATGTGCGAACGTGATATTTGACATCCCGATTTTATCCCTTTTTTAGAGCGCATATTCTCATTTGTTCGCGGTTACTAAAACTCATTAATTATGCTTTTTCACTTTAAAAGGTACAATTTTGTACGGTCTGACACGTACCGTACACCATACTGTTTAAACGACAACGTACTTTCGTTTTGTACGGTACTTGGAAAATAACCCTAAATGGCGTACAGAAAAAAATAGAATAAGCTACGTTATTTGAGAATAAATAAAAAGAAAGCGCGATGGAATTAGCGTACACTACGCTAATAGCGATTGGCCGTGTACCGTGTCAAATTTGCGACGCTAATCATGATGTCACATACTTCCACGCTACCAAAAGTACAAATTACAATAATGTTGGAAAAAAAAGTTCAAAATTTCATTTTTTTTTTCGTTTTTTGCTTGACCGACCGTGACCGATTTTTATTTTTTTGTTCTGTGAATCTATCGCCCGAATCCGCCCGAACCCCAAAATTTGGCAACCGAATCCGTTCCGCAGCCGGCGCGGGCGGTCGGTAAACGGTCGGTCACGGTTTCGGTTGACCGTTTGCAACCTCTGATTCACATCTCTACGCCATGTACTATTTTGTTGTGTTGTGTATCGGTAAGGATTTGCTGATAACCGATATGGGTTTTTTTTCGGGGACCCGATAATCGATATATTGGTACGATATATTGCTATCGGTCTTATCGCCGATAAGTAGCCGATAATATCGGCTACTTATCGGCGATAATGCCGATAACGATAACTATCGGGGATAACTGTAC
>JBBHKE010003040.1:0-14731 GCA_037447655.1 Zygnema cylindricum | reverse complement strand
AAAGAGACACCTAAAATCCGGGTCCGCCGGATCCGCGCTAAAATAAAAAGTAAGTTCGCTAAGTTACAAGTATATGGGGTCGTACCCTAAGGCTGAGTTTTTTACTTATGTTAACCAATTGAAGGTGAAGTGTCACTATAGGTAACATTATTGGGGGTAAGGTATCACAGCAGTGGACCAATCTAAAGGTTTTGTTATAGTAAAGGTAGTTATTCTAAAAGTTCCTTAATTTACGGCCATTTAAAAGTTACTTACATTCTTGTTCAGTTTTGTTCGTTTTCCACTAGATTGGATCACATGCTGAACACTCATCGCCCTTCACTTATGGTGTGTCGCCATGTACTTGTGACTTTGCGAAGTTATTTTTTATATTAACGCATATTCTACATACACAATTTTCAAGTGTCCCAATGTGTAACAATGAAATAATTACTTAAAGGTGTGACGATTGTGTTCGTCGATGACAATGTCTACAATTTGTGATGACGTACGTTATTTTGTGTAACAGCTTTTGACATCGCATGTCTTTTCATGACATCGTAGACGTATTACATTTTAACCTGTGTCATTTCATATATGACTAAGATGGGCTTTGCCTTTGTGTAACAGTAATAGGGTATAGAACTTGTGCGTAAATGGGTATTTAAGTGTTACGAATATAGAGTTATGAATTTGATAGACGTCCGCAAAAGAATCGCACAATTTGGAGTTGTATTTCAAAAGTTATAGCGATTGGTGTGTTTTTATTTGCGTGGCTCTTTTTGGTTGGTAACACATAGATTAATATTCGATTCTTAAAATCTTGAAAGAATCTTCGAATGTAAAGTCTGAACGCAATATCTTTAACAGCGGGGATAATATTTGTACCAGCGGTGGTAATTAATGACTCGTACAGAGAGCATTGTAATGTGTTATCCAAAATTTCAAAACGCAACGACAAAATTATTGTCCAAAGAGGAAGTTCTTGTCCAAAATCTAAATTTTTCCAAGTCCAAAATTAGGGCTTGTTCCCATGTAACCGAAACTTTACAACGTTACTTTGGATTTTAGCGCAGATTTTACGGTGTACCTTTCAAAGTGTGCCTATGTCAATCATTACTTGCGCCTTCAGTACTTCAAACATGCGACAGTTGTAGACGTCTACAAAATGTGCGACAGTCTACGAAATGAAATGTAGACAACTACGAAACTACCAAACTTCCTAAAAAAGGCACGGTTGTAGAGGTCGACGCCAGTGACGCCAGATGTTTAGGGTTTTGTGACATGTCGCAATCATGTAATGTGACGTCATCAGTCACGTGATTTTCTGCCATGGTTCCCATTTCGTTTTCTTACCTTTATTATTCGATATGCCATCAAACCTAGACCAAAAATATTAAAAAAAATAAAAAATCTTTCATTTGATACTATTATTGTTGCATCTCGTGTACATACGAGAGAAAGAAGAGTGGTCGAGTGAGAAATATGGGGAAAGACGAGGACGACGCACAATTTTGCAAAGGACCTATGAATGAAAGTGGAGGTCCGAGACCCTAATGATTTTTTTCCCGTACATACTCGTCATTTTCGTACGTACATGCGCGTGACGGGCAAGGGAAAAAATATATTGTACTCATCGTCGTATAAATTTTTTAAAAACGTTTGACGCGTGCAATCATGGATTTCTATTCGGCAATATGGTAGTATTTTGATAAAAATCAGGTCGTGATTTGATTCCAGTGCAAGTGTGAAGATGAGATGAGCTAGAAGTAGGTCGCGATGATAATAACGCCAAATTGTTGTACCTTCCAAGTTCCAAGATGACGCAAAAAGTACTTGTGTTTTTGCTCATTTTACGTACGGCGTAATATTTTCTCGTTGCGAGTCCCATTTTCTGTGAAAACGACGGATAAAAACCCTTACTTGAACAAATGGGAACACGCCTTTAGCCTAAGTGGGAGCTAAGCTATGCTTAAACGAAACTAGCCTAAGTCTAGCCTACTTTACATGAACGAAACTACTTCAGATGTTGGCCAATAGGCGGCCAACATCGTCTGCTGTACGCGTAACAAAATCCACTGTCCGAGGGTGAAAACCCTTCCTATCTAAATGTATGTGTGAACCTACATGGGTTCACGACTTAAATGCGCCCTAATGAAAAAGCGCCAACGAAACGTCCATTGTACATGTAGGTAGTACGTCGAAAAAGTCCACTTGAGGTAAAAAAAGAGTACCAACAAAATCGAAGGTACAAGTGAAACGTAAGGTACAAATGAAAATGCGCGTACGTCTATTCCTATCATTTCGTACGACATCCAAACGATATCCCCGGACGTCCCTTCGAATCCTAGTTGTTCAATATGCGCATTTTTTTCCAGTTTCTACGTATTGTACGTGACTTTTCAAAAAATCGCAAAAAAACGTCTACTGTAAACTGAAAGTGCAATTTTACGGAAACATACAGACAAGTAACAGTCACTGTACGAATATTTACGGAAACTGTACGGAAATTTACGATAAGATTGGATTCACGTATCGGTACTTTCTGTTCAGTAAACTGATCAAAATGTACATAGAAATGTACGGAAATTTATCTTCACGTCCACGCACATTTCGAAAAAGAGACGTTGCGCCGTTCAACTATTTGAGCGCCATAAGTTCAAAATGTGTATAGGCGTTTTAATTCAACGTCCAGATGAGTTGAGCCAGGGACTACATATGCACCAAGTATCTGCTACGAAGATTGACCGTAACCGGTTTGATGTAGATTTTACGATATTTAGAAACCATGTGATAATTATTTAAATAAATGTTATTTTAACCGCTCATTTGACGGCAAGCTTCCCAATTGCGGTACATGTTCAATTCAAATTTTTGAACAAGCACAAATTTGTGGGGAAAAAAATTCATTAACGTTTTTTACGATTTTTTCAAATCGACCTCTCCAGTTTCTACGTATTGTACACGCGTTCGAATCGTGCGTAGAATACGTTTTGAACAACTATGCTTCGGATCGTGTACCTACGAAATAAACAAACAATCGCAGAAATTAGTCTTTGCTCAACAAGACATGTACGCGAATAGCGTACACTTCAAAAATATGTAAATCGCCAATATGAATCGAAGCGCGAGTGCTACAATCGTGCGTCCGTGCAAAAATCGTGCGTGTATACAACTGATATCATGCGCGCATACAACGGACACAATGCGGCATGACAATGGGTCAAAAATCAGAAGACTAAGGGCACTTTCCCATGTGCTAAAGCTATAGTTATTTTGTGTCGTTTTTCTCTATAACTTGGAAAAAAACGAAAAAATCTGAAGCCGTACCGAAAAATTAAAATTTCCACCTTACAAGTTGCGTTACCTTAAAACTTTACATGTGCAGTTTGTCGTCTAGCGCGATGCAGTTTGTCGTCTAGTGCAATTCTGTTTCCTCCATTGGACTACAGAATACAGGAAGCCTCTAGATAGTATTTAACTAACCCACTTCAAGCCACAACCACTGCTGCCCAAAATGTCAAACTGACAATTTGACTGCAGCCCTGTGCAGCCTGGACTCCCCTAAGTCCGTAGCAAAAAGTATCACTGAAAACGGCCAACCAGCTGATTAGTTATAGGGTGGCAAAGATGCTAATTTATACAAACTCTCAAAGAGAGAGAGGACTATCTACCTAATTTTTCCTAAGTCCTAGTTTTTCCTAGTTCTCTCTCACAACCCCTATCTACTGCCTGTACGAACCAATCAGAACATTGTACAGTACCAGAAAGTTCTACTGTCGATGTACTTTCTGTACGGCCTCTGTAAGACAAGGCTATTAGGCGGACGCGTGTCAATTTCCACTCGTCTGTACGTTCCTCAAAATTCCCGCGACCGAATGTCATACCTCCACGTGGCGCTAGGTCATGCCACATCACTAAATGCCAAAGTGACCATTCCAAGATTTCGGCGATGATGTGCGCCGTTAGATTTGACGCGAAATGGAATCTCGGCCGTAATAAATACTTGCGAAATATTTGTTTCGTTGTCGAAACAAAATGCGTTATATCCGTTTCAATTTAGTACAGTACTTCGTATTTTGTAAAACTGTATCTATGCGTGCCGTAAAGAATTTAAGTTAAATGATTTTTGTATAACAAAATAGTTTAAATATTAATGAAACCCTATATCTCCTAACGGACTTCCACGACAGACTGGTTAGAGCTAACGGCTACGCCGCGCTCTGCCGGTCAAGGGTTCGAGCCCTGCTAGACTCAACGTTTTTTGTTGAGAGTGACTTAAGTCACTCTTTAGTCCTTCCTATGGAGCTGAGGCATCCATGGATCCATCGCTCTCTCTCTCCTTCAGTGACTACAACAAGTATGGGGGAAAGAGAGAAGAGATGGAGGCAGGCTGCCTACATTTTGTTTATATGTTTTCTGCTAATTAATTTAGACCTAGAAAATACAATAAAACTTCTTATTTCAACATCAAGCGCGTTTCGACTCACTTTTGTGTCTTTTCAGCTAATCTTCAAACTATATTTAAAATCACCTTGCGAGGTGATTTTAAATATAGTTCCATGAGGTGAGGGAATATGCATATTCTGTCGCACGTTTCGGAAGTTTTTGACAATTTTTGTGCACGAAGTAGAAAAAAAACATAGAATTTGTGACGTCGACGCTTTCATAGTTGAGCATGACGTGTGTGACTTCACAATGTCACAAACCCTAAAACATGTGCAATGTCCACGTTGACAATGTGGCGGACAGACATTGCGAAGTGACAAAAACTGTACAGCTTGCGGGTGGATGTTTAAAATTGAAGCCGTGTGGATGTTTCGCAACCTTTTGTGTAACGTTGATTTGTCACATTCTTCGTACATGTCTACGCTTGTCACTTTATGAAGTAACAAGTTATTTGCGCTTACATGGGAATGCTCCGAAATCTGTACGGAGAATCTTCGCTTGAAACTAAGTTACAAGATTAAAGTTTCGGTTACATGGGAAAGTGCCCTAAGTTTGATGATGACGCAAATTCTACATCTATTTTTCCACTTTATTTTTTGTGTTGTAATCTAAGCGGTACGGCGGTAAGTTTTTAAGCAAAAACAAAAAATAAAACCCTTTATTCGGCACATGGGGGACACACTCTTACTAATATTAAAACGATTTTTCGCAATGAGAAGTGTAAAATAACGTTAATTAGACCCTATGACCTTTAAGCTGGGTACGGATATTGTTTATTAAAATGTGTTTGACATTTATGTACGATACACAATCGTACGAAATAAAAAGAATCAAATGCGATGGACTCAAGACTTTCCAAACCGTGATTGTTGCTTACAAAATTCACGCCGAGGAGAATGGTTCTTTTGGGAAAAGCGAGACGATGTACAATTCGCAATTTCTAAAAAGACATAACATAGCTCAGTAGGGTGAGGTTCAATGTGAAACGACGTCTCAGTTATGTTGAGCGTCTTAATATAAATTTATGTTGTTACGTGTGGCGTGGTGTGATAGGTTTGTTTTAATATAGTTTGGTTTGATTTCGCGTGCGTAGTACTTTAGGTTTGTACGGCGGTATAGTTGTTTCGTGCTGTACCGCGTACCTTATGTAGTTTCGGAGGTACCACTATTTGATTGGTGCGTCAGTGTACTTTCGGTACCACGTACGATTCGTAGTACTTGCTGTTTCGTGAGAGAGAGTATTTATGACTTAGTCGTTTGAGAGAAATCTATCTTTTGTAAGAGGGGAAATATTCCGCTGAAATATATTGTCTTTTACTGGAGTGATCTCTTCTTCCTATCTCTTGCTTCCGCACTACATCTTGTCTTCCTTATATCTTTGTGTGTTTCTATCTTTACAAGTGGTATCTGAGCTAATTTGCTCCTTTAAGAGATCTCAAGGTGGCAAGTCTTGCCGCCATGGGGGGAAAGAAGAAGAAGTCCTCATCCACACCTTCTCCTATTGCGGCTCCTAATCCGGATCTTCCGGATCTACCGGATCTGGCAGATTCGTCTCCAGATCAGAGTGTGAAAGATTTCGGCTTCGGAGGAGAGACGACTTTTGAAAGGGGCTCTCCCTCAAACCCACTTCCAAAAGAGGAGAAAGAGAAACAAGAAGGGGTGGTATTGACCGAAGATCGTCTCAATGAGTTGTTAAACGACTTTCTCACTCTTGTAGATCAACGGATCACGGACGCCAATTGAAAGGGGAAGTTTAAGGTGGAGGAGGAGGATCCGATTTTGAATACTTTTGAAGTGGCTTCGGATGGAGGGGTCGAGGATGACGATATTTTGAGGGAGGCTCTCCGAAAGGGGAAGTTTGTGATCGAGAACGACTCGGATCTCGAGTATGAATCCGATAACGAGTTACCAATCCCTTCCATGCCGGGGAAGATCGTCCTCTTTAACGGATCTAACTATCAAATATGGAAGAAATATTTCAAGGCGCAAATCATTCTCCGTCACCTTTGGAAGATCGTGAATGGAGAAGAAAAGATGCCGATCGACGATCCGAAGGCTCGCCGCCTTTGGAAGAAGAAAAATCTTGCGGCCATCACCGGCCTCATGCAATCTTGCACCGCTTCGGTGCATGATCATTTCCTTACCTAAATACGGCGCACGAGTGTTGGAAGGCGCTCGAAGGTCAATTTGAAAAGGGGCTCCAAAACTAGGGGCAATTTGCCTACACGGACTTTATCCAATTTAAGATAAAGTCTAACGAATCGATTGATGATGAGATCAAGCGATACAATATTATTGTGGAGCAACTCTTGAATAACGGCCAGACTATTATCGAGGAGGATAAAGTGATCGGTCTAAATAACGCCTTACCCGACAATCTTACTTACCTCAAGGAGATTCTTTGGGCACAAACAAATCCGAGTTACAAATTCATCGTGAATAATCTCAAAACCACCGAGAGAAATCGCGGAGGTCCTCCTAAAGCATCGACCTCGGGTGGATCTCTGAACGCATCCTCCGAAGAACCCGCGGATCTGAATTTTCTCCGTGGGGGAAGAGGGGGAAGGGGAAGAGGAGGCGGATCTAGGGGAAGGGGAAGAAGCACCGAAAGAAAGGGAAACTTTCCCGCTCAATCCTCCTTCCAAGATCAATCTTCTATCACTTGCTTTCGATGCAATAAACCTGGTCATATGTCCTCCTCTTGCCCGGACAAAGAAAAACTATGCCACAATTGCGGAAAATGGGGACATATTAGTCCCCAATGTTACGCAAGATCTGACGTCGGGGGCGGCCGCGGCGGTCGCGGCGGCGGCAACGCCAGATTTGGTGGACGTGGTGGCGGCCGATTTAATAGAGGGGGGCGCGGTGGACGTGGCGGGCGATTCGGCGGCCTTGGACACTTTGTCGGGGAAAATGATGAAAAGGAAGAAGGTCCTATCACCTTTTCCACGTTAAACGTCATTAACGAATCTACGTCTTTCGAAACGCAAAACGACAAGGAGTGGATTATTAACTCCGGCGCTTCGCATCACGTATGTACGGACGCCACGCTTTTCGACGAAATGCGCACTTTAACTGTACCTAAAAATATCACAGTGGCAAGTGGTCAAGTCATTTCTATTGGTACAGTTGGAACTGTACAACTTGACTTGATTTCGCTAGATCCAAATGGATCTGAGCGAATCTATGAGATCCAGCTAATAAATGTGCTTTATATTCCGGGCGGCTCAGCAAATCTTTTGAGCGTACCCCAAATCTAGAGATTTAGCTCAAGCGTGTACGCTTTGGGAGACTCGACAATCAAAATCGTACGATCTGAAGGAGTCACAATCGGTGATGGCGAATTATCTTACGCATTTCATAGTCGTCTTTTGTGGAGGCGACCGAAATTCAAACGTAATGATTACGACATCATAAGTTAGATCGCGGAAATTAAGGGAGATGTGATGTTATGGCATCATCGCATGTGCCATACGTCAGAACAAAATTTGAAACGAATGATCAAAGCCGGTTGCACGCGAGGCTTATGTTTAACGTCGAAGAAAAAGTCAACGGTTGTGACGAATGTAGTCAAGGGCGTCCGATCCGCAAACCCCATTCTAATAAAGACGCAAATTTTCGGTCAACTCACCCACTTGAAAAGGTACACGTGGATTTATGCGGCGATGTTAAAACTGAGATTTTTGGAGGAAACAAATATATCATGGTTATTGTCGACGATAATTCAAGGTTTACATGGGTTTATCTCCTCAAAAATAAATCCGATGCATCCGCAAAATTTGAGGAGTGGCATGTTATGGCCGAAAGGCAACGTGAACGGAAATTAAAGGCGGTTCCATCCGATAATGGCGGGAAGTTTAAGGCATTTGATCCGTATTGCAAGAAATGGGGGATTCGACAAGAATTTACGGCATTATACTCACCGGAATTGAATGGAATTGCCTAGCGCAAAAATCGCACACTTCAAGAAATGGTGCGCTCGATGATTCACGGATCGGGAAGGAATGAGTATTTATGGGGAGATGCTATCTTAACAGCCAATTATATTTGTAACCGTCGACTTACCTCTATTTCGGGTGACAAGACTCCTCACGAGTTATGGTATGGTCGAAAGCCCTCGTTACATCATTTACGAATTTGGGGGTGTCGTGCGACGGTGTACACCGAATCGGTAAAACGACGAGGTAAATTTTCTTCTCGTAGTTGGTTGGGAATTTTTGTGGGGTATAGCTCCAAAGGGAGTTTATACCGGGTTTATGATCCGATTCGTCATGTAATTGAAGAGAGACGTAATGTGGATTTCCATGAGGATCTTAAAGTTGCTATTTCTCGTTCCGAAAAATTCTCTACTAATCATGATTTTCTTGAAGTAAATGAGACTCTCTCTTTTCCTCACCTCGATGATTCGGATTCCAAAAAAATGAGGCGGATCCAATCGTCAATATTAAGAGGGGGAAAGCTAATTCCGAAACTCTTTCAGGCTCGTGTGCGTTTCCGGCACACCTTTATATCACCCAAGATCTCTAGACCCTTTTGCACCGGTACGGTCCTCAAAGTAGGAAGGAGGGAGTGCATACCGCCGGACAAAATCCTTCTGCTTACTAAAATGAACGGAACGCACTTTATTTCGCGCCTAATAGAGGGTGAACAACGGAGTTATTTCGCTTCAAAGATTTCCATTCTGTTACATGCTACCAGTTTCCACTTGTCCTTGTGGGGAAGTACATTGTGGACGCCACGTAGCTTTTGGGATAGACCTGTAGATTGTGCTGTTAACTGTCAGTAGGATGTTAGTTCAAGTCCACCAGACGGGCAGAGCATTTATTACGTTTGGTCAAAGTTAGGCGTTTCATGTCAATTCAGAACTTTGTGGCTCATGAGTGAATCATAGAAGGACATTTAGCTTAAAATCCAGCCAGAGCTAGTCGCCTAACTTTTTGCCCTAAGTGTAGTACAACGTGTTTGGTGTGATGTCCGTACGATAACAGTTTCTGGCCGTTGATTGGCTTCTTTAGTTGTTTTGACTTTGGCACTTGCAGTAGGTCAAACTTGGCTGGTATAAAGCACTTGGGGCCGAAAGAGGAAGGTTGCTTTTTCAGTATTGTCTCCTGAGAAAACCCCCAGAGAAATACAATAAATCTTTCTGTTGGAGAACTGTTGCGTTGTGTCGTGAACTCTATTGCCATCTTTGCTTTGGATTGTCTTTTGTGGAAATCGTAGCTCGGGTGGGTGGTTGGCACTATCCTCTGTTTTGGGCGGCTTTGGACTTTCGCTATTTAAAACTTAAAAGAGTCTGGTCAAATCCGCACGGCGGAACCGAGGGTTGAGGGAGAATCATATCAATCTTCGGGCAATTTGGAGAGGTTTTCTCTTATAAGATTGTGTGCGTTGCACTCCGGGGTATGTGTGCTTGCTTCACCATTTTCATTGATTCTTATATTTATTTCTATTTTCTAGGGCAAGGTGATATTGTTTAATCTGAAAGAGCCGATATTTATTGTTTTCTATATTTTTGCGTGGGAGTTATTTGCGCACTATTGTGATAACCTTGGTTTCTATCCGGAGTTTTGTGGACCGGATCGGATGAGTAGCATTCCCTTTCCATCCTTTGGATAGTATTCAGGAGTGTAGCATTTGGTGGGTTTCCGGCGGATAAGCACAGTACTGAAAAAGCCACCTGTCTCTTTAGGTTAAATAGGATAGGCGCTTAGGGCAGAATTCTTTCAAAAAGGGATTTAGCTCCTCTATCAGATCAGCTATGGGAGGAGAAGAAGTTTAGGATAGGGATCTTTCGGGAGTCAGACCGGAAGAGCAGGAAAGGCAAGAAGCAGTAGCAGAAGAGGAAGAGTCTCAGGTGCCCGAGGCAGCAGTTCCCTTTGCCTCCACCTTGAACATAGAGCAGTTTCTTTAGGGAATGATGCCTGAGGCTGTTACAGTTGAGACTCCTCCGAAACAGCCAGTGAAGCCACCCTCTCCTCCACCTCCACCTGTCTTCTCCCCCGAGAATTTCCCAACTTTGTTTGAGGCTGCCAGATCTAGGGCCACGGAGAAGTGGGAGAGGCTGACCTTATCTTCTAAATCATATAGGAAGGGCTTGGCACATAAGGAAGCGATCCCCGGTCACCCTCCCGAAATAGGACGCTATACCAGATTTAAGGCTCAGATAGCGGAGATGTACGTGGATCCCGAAATTATGGGGGACCCTAACCGGCCGGTCAAAAATAAATCTTAGCCTTTCACAATCTCCATGAGTTGAAGGTTAAGAAGGAGTTGGTGCAGAGGGTAACCAAGTGCGACCGAGCCAAAATCGTACGCCCAGTGGGAGGCGTAGTGGAAATATTGAGCAGTTCATTAGAAAGTGGTTCTTCAACCTCTGTCCGGGAACAACAGGGGATACCGTCAACTTCGCATTGGCACCCTACCCAATCTAAGGACACTGCAACCACTAGACCGTCCAAGGGCAAGGCAACCTCACGGACCCGGGCCGGGGAAGGGACTAGTAGGCGGGGTCTTTCGGAGCCCAAGAGAGTGCACCAATTTGATCATAGAGACAACAAGGGCAAATTCGCTCCTCGACCGAAAGATGAGCCGTTCTTCCCTTCCTCCTAAGTCTCTCCTAGCTCCCTGTCTCCATCAGTGCCGAGTTTCCGAAGGGTTGTGGCGTTCGAGACCTACAGATCCCGAAGTACCGCGCTTGGGGATTGCGGATCTCTGAGGTGTGGTGAGCAACACCCAAAAGTTAAATGATTTCCTGCGGTCTCAGAGTAAAGCTAAGACGGGGGCCGGACCCGTCACAGTAGACTCGGAGGCTCTTGAAGAGGAATGGAAAAAGGCACTGGAACAGAAATTAATCCTCATCCAGGAGGCTAAACGGAGGGCATGGGGGATCCTTAGTGGACACCTCGATTCCCCTCATAGAACAAGTTCCTCTGCGAGAGGACAACCCCTAGGCCAAGCCACTCCTCTTGCAACACAGGCTACGAGGACTCACCCGGGACCTAGACCGGAATCTCCCCTTCAGCGGGAAGGGGAAGGGACAATAGGGCCTAAGAAATAGGCGATGGATGTAGATCTACAGGGTAATTTGGCAACTGTTTCCACTGAGCATCCTACCTTGGTCTTGGTGGCGGGAACTTCCACTGTGGAGGCCGTGGCGCAACTACAACTTGACCAGAGGATACAAATTTTTCTCGGACTGTCCACTCCTCCGCCATCTCCACCTCACTCCTTTTCTCCTTCGCCCTCTATTTCTCCCGATGCAACCGTTCGTTGGTCTTCGGGACCGCCTGTTTTACCCTACAAATACGACGTCCCTGCCTACTCACCTCCTCACAGACGATCCCCATCTTCCAGCTCTGGAACCCCTCCTCGCGAAACTTCCAGAAGGCTGCCCTGGAGACAAACACCTTGTCCTCAAAGCCCCCAATCGTCTCCGTCCCCGCCACGACCAATCCCACCAAGATCAATGACCAAATCTCGTCTCCACATCCTTTCTGTGGCGAAGGTCCTAAGAGAAGAACAATACTCTGCTGGATATAAAGGAGTTTGAGATTCCACACCTCGTTTTTTAGCAAGACCATCTTCATTTGGGGGGGAGATCTCTGCAGATATGCCTGGAGGAGAAAGAGGTTCAGGCATAGAAGGAACAGAACCCGGAGCCAATTCAACAGTCCAGTTTGTCAGCCCCACCAGATCCGCCTCTCCACATTTCACCCAGCTAGCCGAGGAGGAAAAAGAATGGAGGACATAAGGATCTTTACGGGGGACTGTTTAGGAATCGCTTTTTTTGATTTTGAACTGCAGTGGAAATCTTTCATACAGTCCAAAATTAACAAATATAGGGGAGGGGCCATCCAAGGGAATTTTGAGACCACTCTTTTTCCTATGATGGTAAAATTTCTAGCCGGAGGAGCATTGGCCGACTATAAGGAGCGTCAACCCTCTCTAATGGCTCCTAACATCAAAATCTCATATCCGGCTCTTGACGCCGAAGTCTTAGACGCCGGCGTCAACCTGGCCACCGCTGCAACAGTCCCTCTCACCGCTACTTTCACTATGGACATGAAATTGCAGGCCCAAGGTAGGGCCTCTGTTAATCTCTGCAGGCCCAAGGTAGAGCCTATGTTAACCATCTGCAGGCCGTCGAAGCCGTTGAGGCAGCCACCCGGATGATGACAAACCCCACTCCTTGCACCGCTCTTCTGGACGCCAAGAGGCTCCTTTACACAGAAAGGAACGAAACTGCAATCAAGGTATTCATGGAATTCCGATGTTTGAAGAATGAAACACCGCAAACGCTGTTCAATCGCCTCTCGAGACTCTGTTAGAAAAGCAAGTTGTCTACCATTGACACCCCAGCCATGGCTACGAAATATAATGTCGCAGTTCGGAATTCGTTTGGACCAACAGGACAGGTAGCCTTCGACAATTAGAGTGCCAGTTAGGCAATCCACGACAAGAATCCCACGGCACAAGAAATTTCATTGGCTGCGATGAAGTTATATGATCATTTTGTAAACAGTGAGGCCAGAAAAATGGTTGTTAACGGCAAAGCACGAGCCAATTTCGCAGATTTCACGGGGGAATCCTCTCTTAACCAAGAGGACCATACAGAACTCCAAGCTTTTCGAAAGCTTAAGGGGAAACAGGAAGCCGAGACTAGATCCGAACGTGCAATGGGTGCCGATGAAAAAGGTTACTTGTAGAACTGCCTGAACTGCAACCAAACCGGTCACGGGTGGAAACGATGCCCCAAGAAGCTCAACCTGAAACTCCCTATCAAGCAAAATGAGTTTGAGAAAGAACGAGCAGAAAGAACCTAGAAGTAGCACAAACGCAGGCAAGGAGGAGGAGGAGGGGACCGCACGCGGGTCACCAAGGAAACTTAAATACCCACTCCTCGCTCCGAAACCTTCAAAATGTCTTAATCCCAATAAAGACAAATCAGACTTCCTAAATTTGATGATGCACAGATCTCTTATGAGTTAAGAGGGAAGTACATAACTGAGGGGTCAAAATGTGAGGCTTGTGGGTTCATGGGCCATAAACAGGGGCAATGTTTCCGGAAGAACGGTGTCCCAAAAGAAATGATGCAATATGCTTGGTTCACAGGCGATAGGGAAACAACCATTAATCCTCTACCATTGCAACTTTTGTATTCCTGGGGACTTCGATGTCCAGATGAACCAGGAACAAGTAACATGACGTCGGAACACATCATTATGTTGCAAAGCAATCAATTGTCCGCTATGGCAGCAGAATTGGCCGCTCTGCGCTTGGGATCAAAGGCCTGTACCCCGCCACCTCTAACGCAACCTCAAAAACTGCATAAACAGAAAGAAGAACTGCTACGAAAGCTGGCGGAGCTGAAACAGCCCACCACGTGGGGTGGAGATGATGATGACCTCATGGGTTAGGATATGGAGCCTCCAAAGGCTCATCATGCTAGGACGTTTCTGTCCAGAGCTTGGAACGTCGGGTTCGGGGACAATCCCAGGCAACTCGGCTCTACCACATCTTCACAGAGAAAGGATAAACAGCCGATGGAACCGAAGGACCACAGCCGCAAAGCCACCGGTCCTTTATCCTTCACACCGCGGGCTGTCCTGCTGAATAGTGACATTAGGCTGGGCCTGAAACCGAACCATCCGCCTCCTCCGGCTCCAAAGAAACTTCCTCCCGGTTTCAAGGGTTACAAGAAAATACAACTAGAAAAGGGTGTTTCAACAACGGAAACAGATCAGGAATGGTTCGACCGATACCTAGCTGAAAGACCCACAGAAAATCCACCAATTACACCTCCAACAGGAAACTCTGACGTAGAAGAGGAAGAAGCAGGGGGGGGGGAACAAGAGAAGTCAGAAGACGAGGACTAACCCATTTTATCGCCTATAGCTCACCCTCTTTCTTCCAAACTGGTAGTCATGTTGGTACGACACCTGATGCCCTACGCCTTGACCCACGTCCAAACACTAGCTTCCTCCCACAATTTGCCCGAAGAAATCCTCATTCATGCAATAGGGGAAGAGATTCACACTAGGAGAGAAAGGGTCGTGTTAGAAGAACCACCCAAGACAGTCTTCATGTCTGCAGAACCAAAAACATATATGTCGGATAGAGATTATAAGGCCCTGTTGGTGGCTCTTATTCTTAACAGGACAGGTAATTTTAAACTTAATAGTAACCGCGGGTATCAAGATGCAGTGGTGGATGCCGGAGCACTCCTTAACCTCATAACCACCTCAGCATTACAGAAAATGCCTGAGAAAATCATGCCAAAAATCAATCCCTGTGAAATATGCCT
>JBBHKE010003039.1:67301-85042 GCA_037447655.1 Zygnema cylindricum | reverse complement strand
AAAGGATTCCATCGGAGAGAGTGAGGAAAGTTCAGAAAATAGGGTGAGTATCATGGATAAAAATATGAGTACGGAAGATATTGATTTTATAAGGACTTAGTGGGGACTCTTGATTCAAGGATAAATTTGGGGGGTAATGGTTTTGACATCACTAATGGGAGTGATGTCGTCTATGAAGGTTTGTTTGTAAAAAAGTTAGCATCTCGGTGTGTGTTGCAGATTAGAGAGGGGGATAGCTGTTTGAATTGCAAGAGGGAAATTAGATTTTGTGTGGATGGAAAAGAGATGAGGTGGATAAAATATTTGCTCGGATTTATGAAAAGTGGGATGCTTAATAAAATGTGTGATCAACAAGATAGAATGTTTATTTCAGCTCAGCTAATGGACCTTTTAAAATATGACGGTATTGTCTTAGAGGTTTATGAAAACAAAAGGAAAAGGAAAAAGGAAAAAGGGGGAGGAGGTGTTTATTTTTTTTTGTGGTTGTTGAAAGGAAAATAGACTAGAAAATAAGGGGAGTGTTGATATTTGTGTATTTTATAGGTCTGTATTAGGATAGAAAAAGGCAGAGGTAGTCTGCCTCTAACTCCCCTCTCCAAGCCCCCACACTTGTTGAAGTCACTAAGGGCTGGATAGGGAGAAAGAGCCATGGTTGCCTAGGCCCTCTAGAGAAAACGGGGGGTAAATTAGGAGGATTTACCAGAAAGGTGCTTGACGGACTCAATAATTCATCCTGGTACCTATCGACCATCAAGACACCCGTAGCCATCAACGTTGTCCGTTAGGTCTATGACTAGTGCTAAGGTATATAGGGTTTGATAGTTATTTAAACAGTTACAAGTAGAGATTTCCATTTAACTGGATTATGCTTTTATAGGGCATAGAAACAGTTGTACTTTAAGTACCGGACGAAACAAATAGTACGAACATTTGTTTCGATGGTCCGTATTAATTGACGATATAAATCGGACGGCCGTGGTTAGCGCAAGCTTCGCGGAAAGGACAATTGGCGGTTTGCAGACGTCGCCACTTCGGATGACACGTGGTAACATCATACGGGTTTACGGAATCTCCAGAACGAAAGAAAACAAATTAGAATATGACAAATGTCACATTATGGTTGTGTCGTACAATGTCCATACAGAAAGTACTCCGACACCTGTACTTTCTTATACGGTACAGTCATGTGATTGGTCGATATTTCAATACTAGAGGGTTTAGAGAGGGGTTTAGGACTTAGATAATGTTGGGTGGGTAGCCGCCTCTCCCAGAGAGCATCTTGTATAGAAGGCTAACTTTGGCTAGCCATAATTATCAACGCAGTTGACCATTTTCAGTGATTCTTTTTGTTGCGAACTCAGAGGAGTCCAGGCTGTACAGGGGTGTAGTCGGTCAAAGTGTTTGCTTGCCAAGGTGGCTGCATTTCTAAGGGAAAGTCAAAGTGGGGAATGTTATCCAAAACTCATATTGTAACTTTGCATTCGGTGGTGGAACTAAACACACATAAAGACTTATTTCACACGGGTGAAGCTGTAATGGGGTTCTGATTTTCAATGGGTGAATCATTTGGGTTTATATAAACTTGGAGTGGGCACTATCTAGATTAGCTTCTTTGGACCTGCAAATTCTGTGTGGCAATGAAGCCTATAGAATTACACTTACAAAGTTTCAGCGCCATTGACCTGACAACACTCAAGATATAATACTCAAAAGTTTCTCAAATACTGTTTGCATTTTTACTACTTGGAAGTCTAGATGCATAAAATGCTCTACGTCATAAGTCTTATACTTGCAGTGAGTATCCACCCGGTGTTGTACCACTGATATAAATGTACCTGAGAGGTACGTCCAAAAACCAACCCGCCAATAAGAACTAAATATTCCTACTCCCCCCAACCTAATCTACCGCCGTACAATCAGTATTACTCAGAATCTATACTAAGTGATTGTAGAAATACTTGTCGCCTCAGTCATTTGTGATCCTCTTATTAATCGCGTCAGTTGACTTGATTCATATCAATCGTAGTTGCGTTGTCCCGTAACAGATTACGTTCATCTCATCCACGGATGCGTTGTCCCGCACCGGATCATATCCAAGATAATCGCAGCTTCGTTGTCCGTACGGATCACATCAAAAATATCCCGTAGCTGCGTTGTCTTGTTTGCGTCGCAGCTGCGCATCTGCGTTGTCTTGTCTACATCGCAGTTGCGTTTACCCGTTTCAATGAGCGACACGCGTACATAGGTGTTGGTGCCATTCCAAAATACATATACTTTACTCAAGTGACGACGCGTGTCCTTGTAAACCTTACGCTACAGATTACTATCTTTCTGATGTCACACTAATTTATTCAGACGTAAAGCTTTCCAAAATCAAGAGGAATCGAACGGATGACTTTCCTTGAGAAAATACGACCAGATGGCCAGCGCCGCGTGTCCTTGTAAACCTTACGCTACAGATTACTATCTTTCTGATGTCACACTAATTTATTCAGACGTAAAGCTTTCCAAAATCAACAGGAATCGAATGGATGACTTTCCTAAAGAAAATACGACCGGATGGCCAGCGTAAGCGCTGCCATCCCGAAATGGCTCTTTTGGCGGCTTATGGCAAAAAAGCCGACGAATTGACACGTGGCAGGTTTCCAATGGATCCTAAGGAAGAAAGGGACAAAGCCATGGCGTCGAATGTGAATAGTACTGCGTTTTAACTAGAGCAGTACTAAAGTCGTACGTATCTTATGCCGACTACTGTACTTTCAGCTTGTACAGACGATCTGATTGGTATGCATCTCAATAGATAGGGGTTGTGAGTAGGGTGCGTCGTGGGTATAACACGTGCACAATAGATAGGGGTTGTGAGTAGGGTGCGTCGTGGGTATAACACGTACAGTTGAGTGAATTGGCGGTACATTTATCTGTGCAGTCCATGTATATATTGCCAATGGTTATTGATATCGGTGTTATCGCCGATAAATAACCGATATCGGTTATTTATCGGCGATAAAACTGATAACGATATATCGTAGGAATATATTGATTATCGGCTTCCCGAAAAAAAGGCACATATCAGTTATCAGAAAATCCTTACCAATACACAACACTACCAAAAACATTATAATATATGTTAGTTAATATTATTGTTTTGTTAACTTTAGGTCATTCAACCCAAAGTAGTTACTAACACTCGTTTTTCCCTTGAACTAAACACTTCGTTATGATCATAGCTATTTACGTTGATTTTTGCTTCGACATTAAAACATAGAGCAATGGCAAATGATACAGGTTGACGTTAAAAAACGTTGGAAAGGCTCGTTGGAGGACTCTCCAAACCTCTTGATTTGATAATTTTTTGTTCCCAATCATAAAGGAAAGGAATTATACAAAGGTTCCACCATATTTATCGAATATGGGACAAAATCACCCGCAAAAGTCTCGATGAGCATAATCTTACAACTTGTAATCCAATGCTGCCAAACCTCCGTGATATTAATTTCACTCCTTAGAGTTATTGCTTCTCGAGGCACCATGCCCATATGAAATGTCCCATAAAAAAAACATGTGTCTTAGTCATTTCGTGAGGAACCACGTGCTCGAGGGCCATCCCACCACTATGGAGGAAAACTCAACTAGGGTGACGGAGAGTGCATGAGAAACATAACATTTTAAGGTGTGGCCCCTCTTGACACTTACGGTTGCGGTGTGTCCTACACAAAATAGCGCTCAACTGTACTCCGCCCTCCACGTGATAAACCAACTAAATGAATCCATTTAAAATTAACAAGTTGTTTATAAACAGAAGACGGACTCAAACAAAGTTGTTGGTGGGGCAAATTAAATCATAAATGATTCAAAAACATGATTTATCCACGTTGGCGATGCGTGCAGACTAATTGCAAACTTGAATGGTTGTTTGGTGTTATAAAATGTGTTATTACAATTGGAACATGCTCCCGGCATTAAGAGATGGAAAAGATGTTACTAGTAAAGTACCATTGCACGAGTAAAGACAAACGCTTCATGGAATGATAATAAACCTTCCTTTGATTTAGAGATTCACTAAGTAAGTATAATGACGTTGTCGACGGTAAAGTATGGTGACAAGTAAACGCCTCCAAAGTCAAATTATCAAGATTTGTTGTTGACATATACATTAACACTATTATTAAATTTAATTCGCAAAATAAATTTATGAGTTTAACTCAATGAAGGGAGAACTATCCTTTCATTCTATGAAAAGTCCCGTACGTAAGTGAGTGGTGGAACACCGTGAAAATAAGGTCATTAAAGTCTTTAATACAAGATATTAACAAAGGCGTCGGTGGTAAAGTTTGGGGGGGGGGGAGTTAGTGTTTAGTTGAACAAAGTGTCGAGATGGCAAAAGTGACTTACAATAGTGAAAGCTTGATGGAAGTTCAAGTTTGAGTTTGGGCTTGGGTTTTAAATAGTTTTGTGTATTGACCTTGCCAATATTTGATATATGCATAATGTTCTGTACGCGTATATATCGATATATCGAAAAGTTTAATATCACGATGTTTACCGATGTATCGTCTTGATATACCGATGTGTTTGTAACGCGATATATTAAGTCGTCACTATGTTCTAACTTTTTTTCAAATGTGCCCTCCCCTCCCTCGTGGCGCGCCACTTGAGATGGGGGGGAAATTTTCCTTACATACCGTACAACATTTCAGTACAGACCCCTACAACCTAAAATTATATCGCGATGATTTCTGTTGGTTGCGGAGCAATACATCGAGCTCTATGATTGTCCGATATTCAACCTATCGAATATCGATTTTATCGCGATAATTTTTATTCCCGATACACAAAAGGACAATAAAGTACATCGTGAATCGCTATTAGGTGTGAAATAATTCGTGTTTTCAACTCTTATTTGGATTTTTTGCGTTTCGAAAAAAAAAATACACTAATTTATTCACAACTCTAATTTGGGTACAGTTGCCTATAATGAATATGCGAATAAGATTTTTACACTAAAATAGGTATGAGTACAAATCTTACAAATCGTACATCGTCCCGTCAATTACTTTAATCGATCCATAACTCTAATTTAGGCAGGCTCGCGTATAATTAATACGCGATTGTTATTTTTTCACTAAAATAGGTACGATCTCATTTTGCCTTTTATTATGAGCAATGTTTTAACTGTGTTCGCTATTATTTTAGTCTACGTTTCGTACTTTATTACTTAGCATAATACCATTTTATACCGTCTAACACGTTTCGTAGACTACTCTATTCAAGATAACTTCATGTTAGAGTTCTTAACGTTGATTAACCAGTACCTTTATTAACGTAGAAAAACAATTAGTATTATTAATTCTTTTTAAGGTTTTAGTGTTAAAATTTGGGGTCGCCGAATTAGTGTTAATAACCCTAATAGCGATTCAAGATGTACACCGTGAATGGTTATTAGCCTTATGTACGCTATATCGGCGCCCGAAACTTTTGACATTGATAACTTAATTATTAGTGTTGTGTATCGGTAAGGATTTGTCGATATTCAATATAGACCTTTTTTCGGGTACTGATAATCGATATATTGGTACGATATATCGCTATCGGTATTATCGCCGATAAATACCTAATATTTATCGGTTTTATCGGCGATAACAACAATATCCATAACTAAAGGCGATATATGTACGGACCGTACACATAAATGTACGCTCATTATAATGAACTGTACGTCTTATTCCTCGGACGCGCTCTACTTACAACCCCTATCTACTGAGGTGTCTACTAATCAGATCTTGTTATTGTACATTTGTACAAGCACAAAAGGTACAGTAGCCGCCATCAGGTGTGTACCGTTTTGGTACGGATACAATAAAACGATGTACCTTTCACATCCGACGACATGGCTTTGTCCCTTTCATCCAAGCCGCCAAAAGAGCCATTATGGGATGTCGGCGCTCACGCTGGCCGTCGGTTTTCTCATTCCAAGTCGTCCGTTCGATTTTGGCGGCGCGCAGAATGTTGTTTTGCGTCTATTGTAATTTGTGTCCGCCGTCCCTTTTCGTTTCCATGTTTATCAGTTTGTCGGTACAATACCGTACGTTGCTGTAAAATTTCTGTTGAGTTAACTGGCCAGCGTTTTGTGTGCTGCGTATTTAGTAAATATTTCCAGTTAAACAGTTACGGAACAGATTCGAATACGTTGCATGCCACGCAATATAATGTAAATAGTATAATACACTATATAATAAGATACTATAGTATGCATACTATATATTGTTAAAGTTATCACCAATATAGATTTTTTTGGTCTCTGACTGATATATCGGTACCTCTGAGCGTTCGATAGCCGATAACTATCGGTATCAGTGTCATCGTGATAATTTGTTTTACCGATACACAACACTATTAAATAAAATAAATTACACTATTTAAAGACGTGGACCATGTTCAAATTTGTGTATTTTCTAGGTCTATATTGTGTAGATAATAGTGTTTTTCTTATGATATTTTTCTAGGGTGAAATAGAAAAGAAGCGGAGGCAGTCTGCCTGTAACTCCTCTCTCTAACCCGCACACTTGTCGTAGTCACTTAAGGCTGCAGAGGGAGCTAGAGTCATGGCTGCCTAAGTTGTCTAGAGAGACAGGTAGTAGAATCTGGATAGATTTACCAAAAGGGATTTGAAAGACCCATGAGTTGATCTTAGTACCGATCGTCCGTCAATCTACCGGTAGCCGTAGGTCTTATCCTATAAACTATGACCAATGCTGGGACATATAGGTTTCGATAAGTATTTTAATACGTACAATTACATAAATTCCTTTAACGCCGCGAACAGACATGTAACATAGACACAGTTTAAACGTACGTACGGCGTACGGTTCTACATTAAATGAATACCCCGCATTTGTTTCAACATCGAAATAAATACCGCGCATTGATTTTCGACGGCTGGATTTAAAAACCGATCTTGATCGAACGACAGGAATAAATGCCAAGATAGCGGAATGGGCATTTTGGCAGTTTTTGGTCATCGTCGCGTCAAATGACACGTGGCAGAATGACATTGGATTGCGGCAACTCCGGAGATTATGGGAACAAATCCGGATATGGCATGTGTCCACTTTTTGGCCATGTCGTACGATGGCCGTACACCGTCACCTTTACTTTTCTGTACAACACAGTATTGTGATTGGTGCCGTACGTCAATAGATAGAGTTTTAGAGAGAGATAGGACTTAGAAAGTTTAGCAGGTAGCCACCTTTCTCCGAGAGAGCTCTTTTAATAAGGGTCATCTTTGACCACTCATACCTTACTCCTCAAGGGAGCAAATTCAAAGATTCTCTTGAGATTCTCTTTGCTACGGACTCAAGGGAGTCCACGTTACACAGGGGTGTTGTTGTTCAGAGTCTTTGCCTGCCAAGGTGGCTACATTTCTAAGGGAAATTCAAAGTGGGTGAATGTGTTCAAAACTCATATTCCAGCTTTGCATTATGTGGTGGAATTGAGCACACAAAAAGTCTTACTTCACAGGGGTGAAGTTGTATTGGGGTTCTGATTGTCAAAGGGTCAATCATTTGGGTTTGTATCAACTTCAAGTCGGTTGTAACTAGATAAGCTTCTTTGGATCTGCGAATTTTGTGGGGGAATGGACCCCATATAGTTTCAGACCATAATCTGCGACGTCTCGTGACTCTAAATTAGAATGAATGACGCTAATTTTTTCTTTACGCTGATAATTTCTATACGCTAATAACATTTGAAGGTGTACTGTACACCGTGAATCGTAATTAGAGTAAACAACGCTAATTTGGTCGCCCTAAATTTTGACTCTATCACCTTAAATAGAGTAAATGATTCTAAATGTTCTAATTATAATATATATTCATTTTAAATAGTGTGGAGTACAAACGACGTCTGACCGTGCAAAAGTGTACTTTTATTAGTAAAAAGATACAAATAATGATTCAATGGAAACGCGCTCGCACGTGAAATCGCACTAAACAAAAAATCAGTCACATTAAAAAAAAGCTTTTTGCATAACTCTCGTCCGTCGACAACATCATTGTCAGTGTGAACATTAACTGACATTCACCGTGACAAATAGTACTAACGTCATAATGACGTCAAACTATATGGACAGACAGATTTTGTATACTATTTGTAATTTAGTGTTTATAATTACAGCGCGGATAATTATTGCCGACATAACCCAATATAGAGTACTTAAAACTTCCTCTGTGAAAAAGTTATATCACACAAGTTAGCGTTCATAACTCTAATAGTTTTTTTTTGTTTTTTTACTCTAATTTTTCTTTTCTCTAATAAAGATTCGCGATGTACTGTACAGTGCACCTTGAATCGTTATTAACGTATAGAAAGTATTAGTGTAAAGAAAAAATTAGCGTCATTCATTCTAATTTAGTGCCACGAGATGTGGCAAATTATGGTCCATGTCCTCAAATAGTGTAATTTACTATATTCATGGTATCAATGTCAAAATTTTGGGGTGCCGGTATAGCTTACATAAGGCTAATAACGATTCACGGTGTGTTGTACACCGCCAATCGCTATTAGCGTAGTGTACACTAATTCCGTCGCGCTTTTTTTTTTATTCTCCATAAGTGTAGCCTATTCCATTTTTTTTCTGTACGCTATTTACGGTTGTTTTCTAAGCAGAGTATTAAACGGAAGTACGTCATTGTTTAAATAGTGTGGTGTACGGTACGTGTCATACCGTACAAAATTGTACCTTTTTAAGTGAAAAAGTACAATTTATTATGTTTAGTAGCCGCGGACGCATAAGAATGTGCGGTCTAAAAATAGGATCAATCTGGGTCATAAAAAATGAAGTTTGCACATATTTGACCAACAACCACATGGTCAAGAGTGTGAATGTCAAATATATTTGCCTATGGAAATTTTTTTTTTCTAATAAATGAACGTAACTAAATGAAATGTCGAGCCGACGTATAACTGTAGTTTTTGATATATACGGTTTCAACTCCAAGTAGGTTTTTTTTATTAAATGAACGTAACTAAATGAAATGTCGCGCGCCGACGTATAACTGTAATTTTTGATATATACGGTTTCAACTCCAAGTAGGTTCATTGTAAGCAGATACAATGACTATTAATGATGTTTTATGGTTTTGGTTCATTTAGCGTAAAAGTTTATGGTATTAAGGTGATAAAGGTCCCATTTAGTATAAAAGTCTATTGTAATATGGTGCCGAACACAAAATACAGTAAACGTTTATGTTAATATAAGGTAGATGTGCCAAAAAACCACAAATTGGGGTTATTCATTGAATTAAATAGAATAACATAACAACATTTGGCGTCGGTGATATTTGGGGCAAAGAAACGCCAAATGCGGACACTCCCCAAGAAAAAAAAGATCTGTGTTCGACAAATCACAACCAACCGTTTTTTTTTCCATGTGGGACGGAATGCTTACGCCGTCATTTTGAGAAAATTTCAATCGTTTCACCAAGAAGCAGGCGAAAGCTCTGCCGCCTACTCCACTTTTCATCCATGGATTTTATTTCATGTACGTCATCGCTCCCTTTCTACTTCTTTTTTCTCACGCCATACATATCTCTCACTCTCCTTTTCACTCTCTCAATATGTCTCTACCTATCAGTTTCTCCCTCTCTTTTTCTCTCTCAAAATCTTCCTCCTCATCTCATTCTTACCTCTCACTAAGCCCTCTCTCCTCCCTATCAACCTGCCTCTTGTTCTTCCACCCACCCTGCCTTCTACATTTCTCCTTAAGCATATGATGAAAAATGCTCATTCTCCCGGTTTGTGTTTTCCTCTCACTCACCATTTACCTTGCCTCCCCATCTCCCCCTAGGTTTGCCCCCCTTCCCCCCTCCCTCGCCTTCTCTCTCCCTACCTCTGCCGCACTCTCTCATTTCTCCCCCTCCCCCTCTCTCCCCCTCAATGTTCCTCTCCTTATCCGTTAATCCCTCACTCTCCCTATATTTGTATCCCTCTTTTTTTCTTCTTCCCCTCATTCTCACCGCTCAAGAAGCCTATCCCGCCCCCTTTCAATCTGCTCCCTCTTTTACTTTTGATCTCCTTTCCCCTCCCCCCCTCCCCTTATCTCTCCCTTACTCTACCTCTCTCCCTCTCGATTTACCTCTTCCTATACGTTAACCCCGCTTCTCCCTATATTTGAATCCCTTTTTTTTCCTTATCCCCTCATTCTCACCACTCAAGAAGCATTTCCTGCTTATTCAATCTGCCTCCCTCCTTTACTTTTGATCTCCATTCCCTCTTCCTCTTTAGTCCCCTCTTACATTCTTTGACTCGCCATGTCTCTTGTCTCTTAATCTCCCCTTTGGTTTGTCTTCCCTCCCCCCCCCTCTTTCAAATGCGACACCCTCCCTTAATTATGTCCCTCTCATTCTCTCTCTCCCTCTCCCTTTTTTTAGCCCTGCTGAACTTTTTTCATGTAGATGTTTTGTTTTGTTTATCTTTTGTTTTATTGTGGTATATTTTTGTGGTTTGTTTTGCATTTATTTATTTTTGTGTTTTGTTTTGCATTTATTTATTTTTGTTTTTGATTGCGGTTTTGTTTATCATTTTATCTTTTTGTCTTATTTGCATTTTTGACGTACTCATTATTCCCTCTGCTTTTTGAACCAAAAGAGCATACAAATAAATTATAAAAAAACAGGTTTTGACGATATGAAAAGAAAGAGTGAGGAGAAAAAAGAGGGAGGTGAAGAAAGTAAGAGAGTAAAAGAGAGAGAGGAAAGAGGGGAAAAAAAGAGGGAAGATTTGAAAACAAGCCTAATACTATGTTAAATAACGGTGAAGAGTCAAAAGTAAGAGGGAGGGAAGGAGTTGCATGGATGTATACTGAAAGTGGTGGTTTGACTCAACAAGTGACAAAAGCAAATATAATATATAGAAAAATAGGGAGCACTATATTTTTATGTTTTTGCTGTATGTTACATTCAATATTTTTTCGAGATAAGTTTTCATTTTTTTCGTTGTTACTTATATCTCTTTACGGTTCCATAGCTATGGTTTGCATGTAGAATGGTGTATTTATGTACAACTTTTATGTGTTCGTGAAAGGAATATAAAAAAAATGAATTTTTCATTTATGTTTTTTGTTTATGTTATTCAGTTTTTGTTTTGGGTTATGTTGTTTACTTATGTTTTCGTTTTTTGATTTCTACATATGATGTTGCTTTATGTTAGTAAATTATGCTTTTGATTGTTAAAAAATGATGATGCGAGGTTATTTTGATAAAGAAAAAAAAATGTCACATGTGATTTATTTACGACCAAGATAAAAAAAAGACAAGAAAAAAAATGACGTTTGATTATTGTTTTTGATTTCGATGGACCAAACTTAAAAGAAAAAATCGATGTTTGGTTTATTAATTGTGAGGAAAAAAGAAAACATCGGTATATTTTAGCCAATTACATCTACGGTTTACTCCTTTAACCAACCTATGTATAGCTTCCAGGTTTTGGTACGAATTTACCATTTTTTGAACTTGAAAACTTTTCATATTATTACTCTCATTGCCCTTGAAAAAGAATAAAATAATGGAATTTTTGAAAGTTCTTCCGCTCAACGACGACACATTGTCGTTGCCGAATGGTGGACCTGAAGTTGTACTATTCAGCGATGACACATTGTTGTCGTTGGATGGTAGAACTTAAGTTTTATCATTCAGCGACAACACATTATCGTCGTTGGTTTGAGGTGTCGAATCTATACAATTCAGCGACGAGACAACTTTGAATTGTTTGTCTACACATTTCTTCACCTTTCTTTCAAACCTAGATTTGAGCAATTATGGATTTAAGTATTATATTTCACGTTTCTTCCATCCCTAAATCTTTTACATGCCTCCATTTCTCATTGCTTTCCCTCAAAAAAATTGAGGTTAGGATATCAAACTTGTTTTTTTCGTTATCTCCCCAAACTCTTTTCTCTTCTCTTCCCTTCCCTCTTCTTCTCTTTTTATCTCCCTTAATTCATTTTCTCTATCTCGCTCGTTTCCTCTTTATTCTTAAATATTATTTGCCTTCCTCCATCTTTCATTCGCCTCTCTCTTACCTTTCTTTGAAAAACTTTTCTGTAATTTTTTTGAACAATCTCCCCCCACACTCCCCCGCACACATGCACACATACAAACACACATTTTTTCATCCGCATCCTTTTTTCAGTTTCTGTAATAAATATACTAACATCTTACAAAGTCATTTTCAAAAACGTAATCTCAATCGAAAAGGAAATGTATTATATTTCATTGAAAATTAGTAAAAAAACACATAAAAAAATAATACTCGTCTCTACGCCTAAAAAATATAAGAAAGAGCCCAAAGGTTAAAACATATTAACCTACGATCCACGTCGAATATATCTCTAATCAAACTAAAAGTATACATATCACTTAAACAATTAATCTTTTCTAAAAACTCTATATTTATGCCCCGCTCATCGCACTTTAGATCAAGATTACAAAATCAAAATTTCCCTAATAATGCGAAAGGAACCTAATGCAATCGCATGGCGGTGGTTCATCCCCTCTTTATCTCCAATTTGATAGACTTATCGGACGAAATCCCGTGCCTACAATATAAAAAGTGAAACAAGAAGAGAATAAGAATGACAAATTTGGTTAGTAAAGGGCTAAAAACATAAAAAAATAAAAACACGAGTTTTGCGCTCGGATCGGATTAACGAGGAATGAGGGAGAGAGAGAAGGAGAACTAAATTAAAAGGGAGAGGAATAGAAAAAAGAAGATGGAGAGCAGAAGGAGAATGGAAAGAGGCAAATTGAGAGGGAGAGGAAAATAAAAAGGAAGAGGGAAACGGAGAGGGAGAATGGAAAAAAACAGATTGAGAGGGGGAGGGAAAGGCAAAGGGAGAGGCAAACCAAGAGAGAGAGGGAGAGGGAGAGGCAAACCGAGAGGGAGAGAGATAGGGTGACGTGGGTTGAAAGAGAGGAAAACGGTGAAAGAAAGGGAAAGGGAGAGGGAGAGGGAGAGGGAAAAGGAGAGGCGGATTAGGAGAGAGAGGGAGAGGGTGAGGGAGATGAAGAGGCAGAGTGAATGGGAGAGGGAGAGAGAAAGGCTGATTGAGAGGGAATGGAAGGGGGGAGAGTGTCATATTGAGGTTGAGAGGGATAGGGAGAGGAATAGAGGGAGAGGCAGATTGAGAGGGGGGGGGGAGAGGCAAACCAAAAGGAAGAGGTAGGGAAACCGAGAGGGAGAGAGAGAGGGAAACCGAGAGGGAGAGGGAAAGGGAGAGGGAGAGGAGAGGGAGAGGGAGAGGGATAAGAGAGGCGGATTGAGAGGGAGAGGGTGAGGCAAACAAAGAGAGAGGCAAAATGAGAGTGGGTGGGAGAGGGAGACTAAAAGGGAAATTGAGTGGGAGACGATTGGGAGGGGCGGACTGAAAGGGAGATGAAAAGGGAGAGGAAGAGGGAGAGGGAGTGGAAGATGAAAACTAAGTCGGAGAGGGTGAGGAAAAAGAAAAGAATGGGGGAGAGGGAGAGGGAGATATATATATATATATATATATATATATATATATATATATATATATATATATATATATATATATATATATATATATATATATATATATATATATATATATATATATATATATATATATATATATATATATATATATATATATATTGAGAACTAGGGCGAGAGATATGAAGGGAGAGGGAGAGATATATTAAGAGGGACAGCGAGAAGGACAAAAATATATCAGCGGCCCCATGAGGGACAAAAAAGGCCGGACAAATTGAGAAAGAAATAGAAGGTGGTGGAAGGGGAGGGAAAGAGAGTGGGAGAAGGGAAAAAGACAGAAGAAAACGGTTAATAACGCTGATTGGGGGGGAAAAGGACAAAGTGAGGGGGGTGATTAAGGGGAGTTAGAGTGAAAGGAGAGAAAAAGGAGAAAGAAAAGGATAGAGAGAGGATAGGGAGAGGGAGAGAGAAAAAAATTGTATGTAACTTGCACCATTTTTTGTTTCTTATGCTTTTGAGAAATACGTCTCCACCACGATGACATCCACGTCCCTTTTTGTTCTTCCGTGTTGAAAAGTGTAATAATGAAATGATAATACTAACCCTAAAAACTGAAAATTCCTAATAAAAGAAAAAACTAAGCTGAAAGTGGAGGCGAAACGTCCGATTTCTTGTCAAGGAAATGACAAGATTTGCAAAATGGTATGGCGTGGCTTGGATGTGACGACAAAGGAATAACTTTGTGGCTGTGATACATGTTGGAGTCGTAATGTTTACGTGGATATAAAAATGTCCACGTTGTTATTTTGGGCGACCAATCACAATATGCTTAAGACGAGGTGGTTGTTGAGATTGTAAATTTTGGAACAATATAGAATAAGAGTTTACTCTAATACGTCATAACATTAACGCTAATACCGGTCACAGGCCGGAGAGACAAACGGAAGTGCAACCATTTTAGAGTTAACACACATATTAGCATTAATTCACTCTAATTAAAAAAAAGCATCGCGACAGTATTAGCGTAAAGAGCCCTTATTAACGTACATTATCGAGATACAACGGACAAGCGACCAACTTTTTTTACAACAAACGTTGCGTAAACATTACAACCGTACAAATCACGCATCTTAAAATTGGACCAAAAATGTACGCTTTACGACGTAGCGCTGACGCTTAACAGCGGTAAAATAGTCTGACATGCACGTGTGAATCTTTTACGTGACAGCGTACGATTTCATAAAAAATTGTACGGTTACTTGTATTAATGTAAACATGTTTGTGAACGACATTTATTTTTCCAAAGACCCAAATTATAATTATTAAACAATCAGAATGTATGTTTTTTTTTTCGAATTTTTCAAATTCTTAATTAGCGTAAACCACTGTAATTATTCATGCACGTTAAAGAAACTTCTACGCTAATAGCGATTGGCGGTGTACAGTACACCGCGAATCGCTACTACACCGTGAATCGCTATTAGCGTAATGAAATAGATAGCGTAATGAAACATTTAGCGTTATCTACGCTAATTGGGAATGTCGTTTTTTTTGGAAATATTTTTTATCATAATTTTTCGTATACTCTAATTTGTAAACTGCTTTGTAAAAAATTTCGGTGTAGAATATCTCCACACTAAAATATGTGCATGTACGAAATTGTTCAAATCGTACGCCGTCGCGTTTTTTTTACATCCGCAAATGCCGGAAAATATTTACGCAATTACATGTTAGCGCGACTCCTTGACAGCGTGAATATCTTTTATGTACTTTTCTACTTGAAAAAGTACAAAAAAGTACGTCTCTGACAGACCGTACATCACACTATTTACGATGGCACTATATTAAAGTCATGAATCCTATTTTATGGAACACCTCGAATAACGTGTAGGAACATTTAGAATGTCTAATTCTATTTGAGAATTTGCCCAAAAAAACAGGGTACCTTAATTAGCGACCAACACGCTAATAGCGATTCACGGTGTAGTGTTAATGTTTTTTTTGCCACTTAAAACATATTTTCTCCGTACACGCTTGTCGGATTGTGGATCTGACGGTTGCGATTTAAAGGTAACATTCTCAGCTTCCGATTGGCCTCAAACTGAAATCGAACAAGTGTGTTCAATAGTTCAAAGGTAGGCTTTTTTATGGCAGGCCTTAGGTAGGCGCACAAAACTTTGCACAAAACTCGCGCAACGTAAGCATACTGTATGTGTGTGCGTCTTGCACACTCATGTACGAACGTCTGAATTTGACGTAAGATAAAAGTATAGCGCACGCCGCCGGACGGATTTTTTTAGCAAACTGACACGGCGTAGGATGACATTCCGTGGGAAAAAAAACCGGGAAAAAAAAACCAGGAAAATTCTCAAATAGCGTTATTTATTCTATTATTTTCATTACTCTAATTAGGGCTATTTTCCAAGTACCGTAAAAAATGAAAGTACGTTGTCTCTTAAATAGAGTGGTATACGGTCAATGTCAGACCGTATATAAATGCACCTTTTTAAGTTAAAACTACAATAAATTAGTTTTAGTAAACGCGGACGCATGAGAATGTGCGTTCTGAAAAGGGAAAAAAACCATGTCGTAAAAAATCCCGTTCACACATATTCGTCTGACAGCCGCGTTTCGACTGTGTGAACGCCAACGGGGTTGGTCCGTAGGTTTTGGTAATTTTTTTGGCAGTGTGGTAATTTTTTTTTTATCAACCCATACTGCTTGGTTGGTCAATTTGAGGCTTTATTTAATGTGGCCCTCAAAATTGCAGACGCTAATATGACAGATTGTCCTTTCGTAAGTTGTGTTACGGGCTTTTCATGTGATCTTCATCAATCGCCTACTTTGATCAACGACCGTCCGATCGTCCAAATCCGACGGTTTAAATAAAAAGTCCCTCAAAACTCACAAAAGTATTTTTTTTGTCCGATTTTTTTTCATAGTTTAGACATGTCGTTTAATTCTCTATCGATCGATGTGCAACTCAGCCCTGTTCCTATTTTATTTCATTTTGCGGCCAATACAATATGGGTCTTGAGGGTATATTGTATGTTTTGTGTACAATAGGCATATTGTATGGGCTTACGGACACCTACTTATGGTGTGTACGGAAAAAATATGTTTTAAGCGGGCGAAAAAGTTATTAACACTAATAGCGATACATCGTGTAGTGTACACCGTGTATGGCTATTAGTGTTCATAATTTGTCGCCACTAAAACATTTTTCTCCGTACACACATGCCCGATTGTCAATTTGAGACCGCCAATCGGAAGCTGGAAATCTTAAATGTCAATCGTAACCGTCGATCCACAATCCGACATGTGTGTACGGGGGAAAAGATGTTTTAAGTGGCAAAAAAAATATAAACACTAATAGCGATACACGGTGTAGTTTTAAAAGTGGAAGAAGCCCTCCAACATCGCGTCACCAATGCTTGTAGGAGGAAAGGGCTTACCGAGAACGCGTAGTCGCGTACCGGGTAGCGAGAAGTTGTTCGAACCGGCATTCCTCAGTGTTCGATTTTGTGTTAGCGAACAAGAAAAGCCGACTTCTTTCCGATTTAAGGTTACCCTTATACGCTACGCAACACTTGAAATTTCAAATATACCGTACTGAAGATAGGATCCCAATTCCCAAGTTCCTAGATCTGGTGGGTGTGCTTTGCACCCTTGTAGATGATACCTCTCCCCATGTGAAGTTCCATGAAATTTCCAGTATTTTCAAGTACGGCAGATAGTACGTGACGTAACTGCCTTTTCTCCACGTGGCGAGTGTTTAGGCGATTCGAAGTCGAAGGTTCTCTTTGTGAAATACTTTGCCGACTGTCATCTACACTCTCTTGCCTCGCAGACACCGCGAGTTTGCGCCTGATGCCTCAAACCGCGAGAGGTTGAGTTTGAGGCGAATCATCCGCTCATGTCATCATCTTTCACATATCTCTGTGCAGTTTTCAACTGTAACCTTTAAACTTTCATTGCCTCCGAGGGCTTCAAAACTTTGTGGATACCGGCGTTTGAGCGCCACAGACGCTCCGTTCTCTCACATCTACTGTCAGCCGTTTCATAAAGTGTTTCTCTTGGAAGCTGAAGCTTAGCGGATTTGTGAGCGGTGCACCTCTTTTCCGTCAATGCAGTGCATGATAGACGGCATGAACTTTTATGACCTTTAAAGTACCTTGAAGTGTACCCCTCTCCATAGTAGATGTTCCCACGTTTCGTGTGGGTGGTCTAGATCC
>JBBHKE010003039.1:0-67291 GCA_037447655.1 Zygnema cylindricum | reverse complement strand
TTTTTTTCAAATGTGCCCCCCCCCCCCCCGTGGCTTGCCCCTTGAAAAGGGGGGGGGGGGGGTTCCTTACATATCGTACAACATTTCAGTACAGACCCCTACCACCCAAAAAATGTATCGCGATGATTTTTGTTGGTTACAGAGCAATACATCGAGCTCTCTGACTGTCCTATATTTAATCTATCGAATGTCGAATTTATCGCGATAAGTTTTATTCCTGATACATAAAAGGACAACAAAGTACATCGTGAATCGCTATTAGGTGAGAATAGTTAGTGTAAAAAATCATTAGTGTTTTTAACTCTAATTTTTATTTTTTGCGTTTCGGAAAAAAACATTTTACTCTAATTTATCCATAACTCTAATTTGGGTACTGCTCGCCTATAATGAATTTGCAATTAAGATTTTTACACTAAAATAGGTTTGAGTACAAAATCTTACAGATCGTACACCGTTGCGTCATATTACTTTAATCGATCCATAACTCTAATTTAGGCTTTCTCCCGTATAATTAATACGCGATTAATATCTTTACACTAAAATAGGTACGATCTCATTTTGCCTTTTATTATGAGCGATGTTTTAAATGTGTTCGTTATTATTTTAATTCATATTTCGTACTTTATTACTTAGCATAATACCATTTTATACAGATTGACACGTTCCGTACACCACTTTATTCAAGATAACCTGAAATTAGAGTTCTTAACGTTGATTAACCAGTACCTTTATTAACGTAGAAAAACAATTAGTGTTATTTATTCTTTTTAAGGTTTTAGTGTCAAAATTTGGGGTTGTCGAATTAGTGTTAATAACGCTAATAGTCAGTGGTGGGTATCGAGGACCTTTTGTCGATATTCGATATATATATATATATATATATCGAATTTCAGGTACCTGATAATCGATATATCGCTTCGATATATATATTGACAATATATCACCGATATATATCGTATCGCCAATATATCTAGGCATTAATAAAAAAAAAAATCACAAGTCTCCAAAGTCACGTGCCTTCGGACATGGTGACCGTAAAATCTTTGCCGAAAAGAAATACGGTTTTTTCCTGAAAGTCAGCAGAGTGAAAGTCAGCAGAGTGAAGGAGATCTCTGAGGTACATTGACGCGGTACATTTGCGAAGTACACGTACATAATACGCAAGTACGGATTTCCATATGAAAGTGGTCGGTTTCCAAATCTTTGACGATTTTAGAGATTTGATCTTTAACTTACGTGGAACCACTCAAATCCAAACACGTATGTAAAAACTTATTTACAGACGATACGCGATGTAACCGAAGCCTCTATAATATAGAAATTTTGTTGTCCGTACTATTACACATACCTTCTCATGTAACCATGCCCCAAATAAGTAATTATATTAAATACATAATTATATTTTTTTTGTCAATTACATTTTGCGGCGTCTACCTTTAAGTCACGGAACGAAAATCACGTCGTACGTGGCGTATCAAACAATTTGTCTTTTTCGCTAATATTACAAATTATATAGATATATAAAATATTAATTTTTAAAAAATACTATATATCGCGATAATTTATGTTGGTCTCGGTACGATATATCGAGGATTCTGCTCGATCGATATTCGATATATCAAATATCGAGATTATCACGATATGAATTTACCCGATACCCAAAACTACTAATAGCGATTCAGAATGTACTGTACACCGCGATCGTAATTAGAGTAAGGGTGAAGTTCCATTACGACATTTTGTAATCGTACGGCCAACATTATAAGATGCTACACTTTGAACGAAGTTCCATTGCGCAGAGTTTGTAATCCACGTGTTAGCAAAAGAGTGGAGCCACGTAACTATAGATTTGATATTGAAATTTGTCAATGATTTTCACACCGACCAAAAATCTCCATTTGCGTAACTATGTACGTGCGTACCAGGTAATCGTTCAACACAACTTTTGTACTTTTTGCAGACGCCTTGTCAGATACCACCTCATTTTTTTAGGGTTCCAGTTTTTTCGCGTGACGAATGAGCGTTGCCAGAAATAGTGTGACGAATGGGCGATAATAAAAACAACGCGACGAAAGTGCGTTACGACATTTCGTTTGTATTTTCTGTTGGATTTTTGAATGCGTATATCGTGTGCAATTTTTTTTTATCCATTGGTCGCCTGCTTGACACGTATGCTCATTATCCAACGTGTCGCGGCTCAATTATTTTTGTAATCGGTTATGTACCTCGCGAGGTACATCACCAATTACATAAACTTTCGAAGCGAATGCTTCGCGAAAAAATATCCAACGTTTATTGTTAACTCCCAAACTTTTGGAGAATATTGGCAAGATTCTCTGTAAAGTTGTTTTCCTAATAAAAACAAAACAAGAGGTACGGCGTAGTACAAAGAGGTCCGAATTTCTCTAAACAACCTCACTTTTCGTCTAATGGAACTTCACTCTAAATAATGCTAATTCGATCGTCCTAAATTTCGACTCTATCACCTTAAATAGAGTGAATGATTCTAAAAATTTAATTTTACTATTTAAGGTAAGGTTTCATTAGCGTAAAACATATAATGTAGGTTCGTTTTAAATAGTGTGGAGTACGGACGACGTCTGACCTCGCAAAATTGTATTTTTATTAGTAAAAAGGTACAAATGGTGATTTAACAGAATCGCGCTCGCACGTGAAATCGCACTAAACAAATAAATCAGTCACATCGAATAAAGGTCGTTCGCATAACTCTCGTCCGTTGACAGCATTGTCGTCAGTGTGAACATTAATTGACATCCAGCGCGACAAATATTATTAACGTCATAATGACGTCAAAACTATACGGAATGATAGATTTTGTACGTCTACGTAATTTAGTGTTCATAATTATAGGGCGTATAATTATTGCCGACTTAACCCAATATAGAGTACTTAAATAAATTAGAGTAAACTTCCTCTGTGAAAAAGTTATATCACACAAATTAGAGTTCATAACTCTAATTGTTTTATTTTTGTTTTTTTACTCTAATTTTTTCTTAACTCTAATTACGATTCGCGGTGTACTGTAGAGTAGTGTTGGATATCGGGTAAATTCATAACGCGATAATATCGATATTCGATATATATCGAATATCGATCGAGCAAACTCTTCGATATATCGTACCGAAACCAACATAAATTATCGCGATATATATATCGCGATATATAGTATTTTTTCAAATTTAATATTTAATATTTTAATATAATATGCTATTTTAGCGAAAAAAAAAATTGTCTGATACGCCTTGTACGACGTGATTTTCGTTCCGTGACTTAAAGGTAGACGCCGCAAAATGTAACCGACAAAAAAGTACAAATTCTGTAATTCATATGATTACTTATTTGGGGTATAGTTACATGAGAAGGTCTCTGTAATAGTACGGACAGCAAACTTTCTGTATTACATAGGCCTCGATTAACATCGCGTATCTTCTGTAAACAAGTTTTTACATACGTGTTTTGATTTGAGTGGTTCCTTGTAAGCTGACGATCAAATCTCTAAAATCGTCAAAGATTTGAGAACCGACCATTTTCGTGTGTAAATCCGTGCTTGCGTATTATGTACGTGTACTTTGCAAGTGTACCGCGTCAAATGTACCTCACAGATCTCCTTCACTATGCTGACTTTCAGGAAAAAACCGTATTTATTTTCGGCAAAGATTTTACGGTCACCTTGTCCGAAGGCAAGTGACTTTGGAGACGTGAAAATTTTCATTTTTTGTTCATTTTAAATGCCTCGATATATCGGCTAAACATCGCGATATTTCGATAATCGATATATCGGGGCGATATATCGATTATCGGATACCTAAAATTCGGTACATATCGAATATCGGCAAGTGGTCCTCGATACCCAACACTACACCGCCAATCGCTATTAGCGTTGTGTACGCTAATCCCGTCCCGCTTTTTTTTGTTTTTATTCTCAAATAGAATTATCCACACTATTTAAAAAAAGCCCTAATTCCTAATTAGAGTAATCGATTTCTTCCAAAATTTCCAAATTCCCAATTAGCGTACACCACGCTAAATAATAGTATACGCTAATCAAACCTACACGCTAATAGCGATTGGCGGTGTACTGTACACTACACCGCGAATCGCTATTAGTGTTAGAGCGTTGTTCCATTAGGCGATCTCAGTAAACGTCGAAAATTCGTTTACTGAAGCGACCGTTCCATTGTGTCGGGTCAGTAACCGACATTTTATTTGCGTAGCACAGTTTTATTGGTCCACGTCGTAGATGAACGTGATTCTGGTAATCTTTACAGAATCTTTGAAAGCAAGTTGCGACCACATATTTTTATCAACGAAGGTAAAAAGTGACTCGTACGACGTATTGAATAAAATTTGTACGGGCGGACGAAACTTAGGATTTGTAAAAACGTACGAAAATGTCAGAATGGTTAGTGGATGGCGACAGACGCGTGAAACAATATCCTCCGTCAAAGATTTTCTTGCGGCTTCTGGTGGCCTCGAATCCTCCCTGGCGGAAGGCACATGTCATGTGCGACGTGTACCCACCTGGTCGCGCGGTCATCGTAGATATTTGTTCACTTTTCCACGAGGCACGATGCAATTCGTTCAGGCGCTGAGAATTGACCTACTCGGGGTCACTTGTTGCGAACTGAAAGTGTCAGACGATGTCATATCCGATTATGCATCCGACGGTCCACATTAACGCCCATAAACATGGAGAATCAAATCCCTCATTCAGTAGCCTTGTTTTTCTGACATTTTATTTTTTTTGGTACGGCACTGTACGAAACAGTACGGCTTTCAGTAGACAACGTCATTTTTTCCCTAATGGAACCTTGCCCTTAATGTTTTTTTTGACACTTAAAACATATTTTCTCCGTACACGCTTGTCGGATTGTGGATCTGACGGTGGCGAGTGAAAAGTAACATTCTCAGCTTCCGATATAGCCTCAAACTGAAAATCGGACAAGTGTGTACGGCAAAAATATGTTTTAAGCGGGCGAAAAAGTTATTAACACTAATAGCGATACACTGTGTAGTGTACACCTTGTATTTCTATTAGTGTTAATAATTTTGTTGCCACTAAAACATTTTTTCTCCGTACACACATGTCCGATTGTCAACTTGAGACCGCCAATCGGAAGCTGGAAAGCTTAAATGTCAATCGTAACCGTCGATCCACAATCCGACATGTGTGTACCGGGGAAAAGATGTTTTAAGTGGCAAAAAAAATATAAACAATAATAGCGATACACGGTGTAGTTTTAAAAGTGGAAGAGGCCCTCCAACATCGCGTCACCAATGCTTAGTTTATACTTTATATAAGGAAAGGGCTTCCCAAGAACGCGTAGTCGCGTACCGCGTAGCGAGAAGTCGTTCGAACCGGCATTCCTGTCTTAGATTTTGTGTTAGCGAACGGAAAAGCCGACTTCTTTCCGATTTGAGGTTACCTTAAGGGTGGCGTTCCATCAGACGAAAAGTGAGGTTGTTTACAGAAATCCGGACCTATCCGTATTGTGCCGTACCTCTTATTTTGTTTTTATAGGCGAACAACATTACAGAGAATCTTGCCAATTTTCTCCAAACGTCTGGGAGGTAACAATGACCGTTGGATGTTTTTTCGCGAAGCATTCGCTTCGAAAGTTTCTGTAAATGGTGATGTACCTTTTGAGCCGCGACACGCTGGATAATGAATGTACGTGTCACGACTGCAAACCAACGGAAATCGAAAAATTTCGCACATGATATATGCATTAAAAAATTAAACGGAAATCACGAAAGTGATCTCGTAACGAGCTTTCGTCGCGCTATTTTTGTTACCGGCCATTCGTCACACTATTTATGGAAGCGCTCATTCGTCACGCGAAAAAGCAGAAACCTGACAAGCGTTTGCAAAGAGTACAAAATGTGTGTGGTACGATGCCCTGGTCCGCATGTACATGGTATGCAAATGACAATTTCGAGTGGATGTTGGTCGGTGTAAAAAATATTTGACGATTTTCAATATACGATCTTATCTTACGTGGTACCACTCATTTCTGAGCACGTGGATTACAGACTCTTCACGAGAGAACAGCGTTCAAAGTGTAGCATTCTGTAATGTTGTTTGTACGATTACAGGATTTCCTGATGGAACGCCACCCTTATACGCTACGCAACACTTGAAATTACAAATACACCGTACTGAAAATAGGATCCCAAGTTCCTAGATCTGGTGGGTGTGCTTTAGCAGATTGCACCCTTGTAGATGATACACCCTATGTGAAGTTCCAATGAATTTTCCAGTCTTTTATAGTACGGCAGATAGTACGTGACGTAACTGCCTTTTCCTCCACGTGGCGAGTGTTAGGCGATTCGAAGTCGAAGGTTCTCTTTGTGAAATACTTTGCCGACTGTCATCTACACCCTCTTGCCTCGCAGACACCGCGAGTTCACGCCTGAGGCCTCAAACTGCGAGAGGTTGAGTTTGAGGAGAATCATCCGCTCATGTCATCATCTTTCACATATCTCTGTGCAGTTTTCAACTGTAACCTTTAAACTTTCATTGCCTCCGAGGGCTTCAAAACTTTGTGGATACCGTTTTAGGTTTTAGCGATGGAAGACTGCCCTGCGTGGGCAAAAAGTACTAAAGATTGTTTAGAAATATTTAACGTCGATCCTAGATTTGGACTTGACGAGGCTGAAGTGAATCAGAGACGTGAGGTCGCTGGATGGAATGAACTTGTGAAAGAACCAGGAAAACCGACATGGAAACTAATTCTGGAACAGTTTGACGATACTCTTGTGAAAATCCTTCTTGTAGCTGCAGTTGTTTCGTTTATTTTGGCTTATATCGAAGGTCAGGTATGTTATGAGGTGACATTTAGGTGATATTGCAGGAATTGTTAATTTAGTATTCTTGCATGTCGCTTCGGGTAGGTCAATAGGTAAGTCACTATGCACTTGGGATTGCTACAGATCCTGTTTGAATACCCAGATATATGAGACGGAGGGAGTAAGAGAGAAACAGTGACTGGAACTGCTTTTGTTTCCTTCAGCAATTGTCAAATGAGCTTCTTATTAGGCCTCCTTTCACTTTTTTTTGGCAACATTCCATTACAGCTTTCACTCAGACTTTTCTGTATCCTTCGATGTGGTTTTATGCGTGATCAATATGACATCGCTATATCTCACCCAAATTTTACCGCTATTGTGGCTCTGTTCAGGATACTGGAGAGACGGGCGTCACAGCATACGTGGAGCCGCTAGTCATTCTTTCTATTCTTATTTTGAATGCTTTGGTAGGAGTATGGCAAGAGACTAATGCAGAAAAAGCACTCGAAGCTTTGAAGGAGATGCAAGTATGTCAGCATTTTTTAACCACCTTAGTTTATTTATAACTTCTGCTATGATGCAAAATACTTTGCCTCCTATTGTCCTTGTTGAATAACATACTGGGCTCAAACTTATTGGTAGCATTTCTGTAGCATTGAAACGCGGACATGCAAGCCATTTTCATTCTACTTTTTGGTTTTACGTTCAGCATAAAAATACAATGAAGTTTTCACCAGAATATGTGCAATAGTTATTGAAACTACCTTCAACCAGATTGAATTAGGGCTTTGTTTGATCAATTGACTGTCGCCCTTTTTATTGTAACTTCATCCATCACGATCATGACAGCCATTCGTGACTAAGTGATGGCAGGGACGATAATTTTTTAGTAATGTTGCTAAATGAGAGATCATGGTTTTGTTCACTTGAGAGGACCTGCTGTTTACATGCATATATAAGTGCACTCGCTCTTAACATGTGCACGCACTTAAATTTGGAAAACCATCTATTGGGAGTTTCAGTTATTAGGAATGTTACTATCTCACCCTTGTTCGAAACACTGAATGTCAGGTGTTACCGTTATTTGAGTGAAATATCTGTAGCTTACCAGTAGACTTCGGAAGATAAGGTTGTGATGTATTTCTCTACTTCCAATTCTGTGGATGACTGAAACGTGTTTGCATGTTTTGTTGTATGTGGTTTAGTCTGAGCATGCGAAGGTGATTCGCAGTGGGAAGGAGATATGTGACTTACCTGCACGTGAACTTGTACCCGGCGACATTGTGGAGTTACGCGTGGGCGATAAAGTTCCCGCTGATATGCGTGTTTTGCAACTTAAAACTTCAACTTTGAGACTGGAACAATCCTCACTGACAGGAGAGAGTGTGGCTGTTACAAAGACACACCACCCAATATCATTCTTAGATTGTGAATTGCAGGTAAGCCGTTGTTTATATTAGGCCATGTGGTCATCATCCACTAGAAGCGTCCATGTGCAAGCATGTGTTTTAAGATTGCCGAAGTCTGTCAGTGCGAGCAAAATGTGACCCACAAGGTTAATCATCTTTGACCAAAGACAACTAAAAGAATGGACTTCGGAAGCCGGCTTTTATTTTTTTTTTGCCCTAGAAAGGTTGTTTCTTTGTGAGTTGGTTTTGTTTCAGCACCACTTGTGTTATTGGGTACTGTTTTGTTGTAGGTTTTTGGTTGAGTTCCTGACCGAGTTGTATCAATATGGGGACCTGCATATTGCAGGCAAAGGAAAATATGGTATTTGCAGGTACAACCGTTGCTAACGGAGCATCTCTCAACCTTGTTATAACTACTGGAATGAACACTGAAATAGGCAAGATACAAGCTCAGATCCAGGAAGCTTGCGAAGAGCAGGATGACACTCCGTTGAAGAAAAAATTGGATGAGTTCGGAGACCGTCTCACACAAGTGATAGGGGTTGTATGCCTTCTTGTTTGGCTTATCAATTACAAGTACTTTTTCACGTGGGAAATAGTTGATGGGATGCCAAAAAATTTCCAATTTTCATTCAAGAAATGCACGTACTATTTCAAAATTGCTGTAGCGTTGGCTGTTGCAGCCATTCCTGAAGGTTTACCAGCTGTTATTACCACTTGTCTTGCACTAGGCACTCGCAAGATGGCACAGAAAAACGCTATTGTCCGCAAGCTTCCATCAGTAGAGACCTTAGGATGTACAACGGTGATCTGCTCCGACAAAACTGGCACCTTGACCACCAATCAGGTACAGGCTCATTTTTTGTTGGCTTGGGGTTGTCATCGTATAAAGGAGGACTTATTTGTTACAATTTCTTACTGTGGATCTCCTCTTTAGATATTGTCAGTAAAGTTGATCATAAAAAGATCATGAATTGGAACTGTTCAGCCGGAGCCCCCTGGAGTACTCCTAGAGTTGTAGGTCAGTACTTGGGTTTAAGCTGTTGTCATGTTATCAATTTCAATGTAGTTACGTCTGACCTGCAGTATTAACTGTTACATTGAAATTCATATGCATTTTTTCCCCCTTCTTGTGGTTTTTGCTGTTTTTTGTCATTCTCTTTAAGTCTCTTTGTTGCGGCTTCTGCTTCCTCCTTGCTTGCATGTCTTCTGATCTGTGACTCGATGTTTGGCGCTGTACCACACTCCTGACCAGGAGCTCATGGCTACTTGATTGCCATTGCGTTGTCTGCTCTATCGTTTGCGCTTAATTGAATCACTTCCTTAAGTTAGGAAGAGAAAAATAAATCATTGAGTGAAGTTCAAAACCAGGTGGGTGTTTGAAACCCATAGTGATTCTTGTCTGTTTTGTGTTTTATCAGATGTCAGTCACTACTTTGGTAGGCTGCGGTAATACACCTGGTGAGCTACGAGAATACAAAGTGGAGGGAACAACATATAGTCCACTTGATGGCGGGATCATTGGTTGGAGAACAAGTCAATTGGACGAAAATTTTCAGTCTCTAGCAGAGGTTGCAGCTTTATGCAATGATTCTGGCCTTGTTTACAAAGGAGGCAGCTTCAAAGCTACCGGTCTTCCTACTGAGGCCGCTTTGAAGGTCAGTCTTGGTGAGGTGTATTTTAGGAATGTTTGGGTCAACCGAGAGATCTTTAACTTCAATATTGGCACCGATTTTGCTAGCAATGGTCGAAACCTGTGATTTAAACATATTTAAAAACTATTTTGGAGGGTCAGTCCAAAGTGACGGCTTTTTCGCTTTGTCTTCTGACAAAGCTTTCACCTAGGCTGGGGTCATTTTGGCGCAAAGGGTGTTTTAGCAATCATTTCACATAAAAATGGACACAAACCTGTGTAAAATATTGAGTATTTGACTATTCGTAGGGTTCAACACAGTAGTAGATTATGCTATTTAAGTACAAAAATGACAAAGCACTTAACCCTTCTTTGTTTTACTTCCCTTTTTGGATTTTCATGGAGGCTTTCTTAGCTAGACGTCTTTGTGTGTTCTGCAGCCTGGCTAAACCAGAAATAAGTGGTATGGTGCCTGCAGATTCTTGTAGAGAAGATGGGTGTTCCGGATGATGCAATCATGCGGCAAATACTTGCTCATCGGGAGATAGATCCTGCTGCAACTGCTTTGCGTGAGTGCAGCTTCTTCCTTGGTTTAGGCACTGTGGACATGCATGTACGTTTTTAACTAAAAGGGGAAATATATGAGCCCTGTAGCTGGCGTTACTGGCATAGTAATCATAGCCTTCATACTGATTTTGTAAAAAAAGTACATTTTGCTGTACGGTTACGGTTATTATGGCCAGTGTCGCCTGTAATTGCGTATACATAATTACCTTTGCTTCATTCTGCTGCCCTGACTGCCACAAAAACCTGATGATTGAACAAATTCTGTCACTTTTGTGACTTAAGACATTCTTCAATTGGCTCTGCGGCTTTCAAAAGAACACTGTAGAATGACTTTTGTATGTGTGTACTTTTTGGTGTCCAGCTGGGGCATGCTTGTTGGATTTCTAGAATTAAGTTGGCATGTAGGAATTTGAACTTTGTGGAAAGCCTGTAGGAACTTCAAGTTGAAGTTGTGGACTTTCAAGTAGCATGGTGGAAGTCTGGCAGTGTCTGTTTCCTATAACTTTCCTATGTTTGTTGAGTTTGTCACGCTTGCTATATCTGCAGGATGTTGTGAGTGGTGGGCAAAACAGTCCCAAAGACTGGCACTGCTAGAATTTGACCGCAGCAGGAAGTCGATGAGTGTCATTGTTCGCACAAAAGGACAGAGAAATCGACTTCTTGTTAAGGTATATTAAGCTCTACAAGGTTTTTGAACGCTGTTTACTAATTTTCTCAGCTATATGGCTTTCTTGCCCAACTTGCCTTTGCTTTTGATGACTAGTTCCATTATTTAGCTGATGATTTCTTGGCAGGTATAGTATGCACAGCCAGTATATTTCATTTTTCTTAACCGACCATGAGTATTGAAGAGCAGTCTGAATATCAACAGTGTTGTATCTTTAGGCTGTTGACTGGTGTGATCTTGTTAGGGACCTTGATCATTCTTTTCTATTAGTGTATATTCAGGTATTAGTGTGTATTCAGGTGCCGGTGTTGGCTCCTTGGTTCTTGTCACCTTTTGCACTTAACTCTGTGGTAAAACAAGAATAGAAGAGTTAGTGAATGAATGTGTGATTCTTTGCTCTTTGGTCGTTTTTCAGTCTTTGGAACCTTGTACACATTTTTCTTTTTAACCTGATTTTAGCTCTTTTTTGCGTGCAGGGTGCAGTAGAGAATGTGATGGAACGCTGTTCTCGTGTCCAGCTGGCTAAGGGATCTGTTGTCCCTCTTTCTTCTGAAATGAAGGAGGGCATTATGGCCAGCCTCGATAGGATGAGTTCTAGTGCTCTCCGATGTCTGGCTTTTGCCTACTCTGATGACCTTAAGGAGTTTGAAACATATGATGGTGAAACTCATTTCGCACATCAAAAATTGCGTGATCCTGCCAGCTATGAAGAAATCGAAAGTGATCTGGTCTTTTGTGGCATGGCAGGACTCCGGGTAATTGGCCACACTCACCTTTCTTGAGATATTTTATGAGGAACATTGTACAGCAATTGTAGTCGACAAATTGAAGCTAAAAGTTATTACATCGTTGCAATGCACTAAGGACTTTACAAAAACTATTACCACAACATTCAGGGCATATTGGGCTATCCTAGAGCAGTTGTATCCTTTTTTATTGGCTCGTTTCCTAAGCACTATTTTTATCTCTAAGTGTTGCAGTGTGTTAGGAGGAATAAGAAGTTTCTTTTTTGTGGCCAGTATTCCGCTTGCTTTCAGATTTACAGTCAAAACCAGGGAATGAGCATGGTTGGTTCGGCTGGATCTCAGGAGCGTGGTAAAGTTTAATATGTCGTAAATGTAAGGGATGCTGACGTGTAAGGGAAGCTTGTGTACAGGATCCACCTCGGGATGAAGTCAAAGATGCCATCGAAGCTTGCAGGGAGGCTGGCATTCGTGTAATGGTTATAACCGGCGACAATAAAAGTACCGCTGAAGCGATCTGTCGTGAGATTGGCGTGTTCGAACCGAATGACACGATGTCCAACTGCAGTTTCACTGGAAAAGAGTTCTTGAGCTTGCCAATTAGCAGACGCAATGCTATCTTGCAGGTGCCCTCGTCTCCTTCCCCTTCAGCTTTCTTTTGCTTCCTGTTTGCTAATGATCATAAGTCACAAATTTCTTGAAGGCATCGTGAATTGAGTTTGATGATATATTATTCTTCGGTTTGCCGTTGTAAATGTCTTTTACTAACAAACAAGTTAACTGTGCTGGCAGTAAACTGTTTTTGCTGATTGGCGGAGGAGTTGCTTCCTGTGCATTGGCTTGGCCAGTAAGGATTCATCTAGTGAATACAGGAGAGGGTAGTCCCATGTTACCAAGACCTGGATTAATGTTCTTTACTCAAAAGTGATTAGCAAATTTTCTCCACTTCTGTATATGTTGATTTTATTTTGAAAGCTTTTTTATTTCTTTTGCAGGCTAGTGGTGGCCGAGTGTTTTCAAGAGCCGAGCCTAAGCACAAACAGGACATTGTGCGCATGTTGAAAGATTTGGGAGAGGTGGTAGCGATGACTGGAGATGGTGTGAATGATGCTCCGGCTTTGAAACTCGCTGATATTGGCGTGGCTATGGGAATTGCCGGCACTGAGGTCAGTGATCTTCAAACCAATGCTGTATTGGGCAACATTTTTTTGGTTCAGCTACGCAGCATATGGGGCAGCTGGGCACCCTTAGCAGTAGTTTTTGTCTGAACACTTCAAGCTCTACGTTGGAAAACTCATATTCACACTATTGCCAAAGAAGGGGGATGTATTAGTTCTTCATTGTTCAGGTTGTTCTTGCAAAGCCATGGGTGAGTCTGTCATGTTTTGAAGCTCAAATTCGTTTAATTTACTGGTAAAGGTAATCTTCTGTTGTTGAAACTTGTTTTTGGGCATGTGTGTCAAAACACAACAGATTCCACTTCTTAGTTCATGCATTGCATTATCAGGTCCCACAAATGGGAGAAAAAATTGTAACAAATGGTAGTGATGTATATTGATCAAAATTACGAACGGTATATTGCGATTTTGGTAATATCGGGAGGTGGATTTTTTTGACTTTGCCGATAAATACTGGTGTTGCGATTATCGCGATAATCGACCGGTATACTTTTAACTTAATGTATTTTAGATGTCCAGGATGTTCTGAATATTCAGGATGTAGGAAACGTGCGGAATTTACGCCTGTATTGTTGATGTTGCGATGTTGATATCAATATATCACGATCATTGGCGATACGATATATCGATTTGATATAATTGAACATTGAAACCCTTAAGAATAGTACATATACTGTCATCGAAAAAACCTGTTCGATATACACCACTAACGGATTATTTAATTTACTCTGCGGTTAGAACTCCCGACATGTTTGTGTAGTAGACTGGTGAGATGGGAAGTAGCTTTTGCTGCAGTTATTTTCTTATGTTTTTTGTAGTCCACTTATTCAATCTCCCAGAAAAAGCCAATCTTAATTGCATTCTCCTTGGTCTTCTCAATGAAGTAAATCAATTTCTGGAAAGCCGGAAATTTCAGAAGTAGTTTCTTTCGCTGATTTATGGCAGAACTGGAAAAGAGGGGGAGAGAAGTGGGACTTGAGAGAGGGGAGAGGAGGGAAGGGGGCGGTGAAGAGAGTGGGGACTGGGGAAGGGGGAGGGGGAAGTGGAGTAGGTGAAAGTGAGGGGGGGAAGAGATGAAGTGGGAGGGGAGGGGGAGAACGGTAGGGGGAGTGTAGGGACGAGGGGGAAGTAGTGGGCAGGGTAAGAGGATGAGAAGGGCAGTGGAAAAGGGAGAGTGGCTGAGGGGAAGGAGGGCGAGAGAATATGTGTAGTTTGAAAGGGCTCTTTGAGTTATGGCAGGAGGTACGATGGCACGAAGCTAAGATGTGGAAACCAGGAATGTCTGCTTTAAGGAATGTTTTATCTTTTTCAAATACCTTGGTGACTCTTTGTCTACACTTGACCCCATGCCTTTTTTTTCTCCTCCTTTCTGTTGTTTAATGGTCAAACTAATTTGAGGACCAATGCGTTTATTTCTTTTTTCTATTATCGAAGGTCCTCAATATTATGAAAGCGTTCTGATAAGTTTGTGCCCGAAATGTGCACACACTTTATCCCCTGGGCAAACTGATTTGAACCCAAAATCTACTATAGATAAACTATCGATAGATTGTTGTGGAATCTTCTCATTCTGGAAAATTTTGGAGTGTTTCTTACTGGCTTGACAATTAGTACACTTGTCGACTTGGTGAACTTTGAAATATATGCAAATGATCCTTCAGTTAGTGAAGTTGTAAGCATCACTATTTCAAGTGAAGTTTACATCTGGTGTTTGCATCATCTTTGCTCTACGCTTCTAGTTTTTCTTTTTTTCTTAAAATGAGAATGCATGTGTGGATATGAGAAAACTATTTGACATTTTTTTTAAGTAACGTGTATTGATATTAACAACAGGTTTGAACCTTCTTAAGGGAATGAAACACGCTCCACTGCTTAAATTGAATCTCGTTGTTATCTGGGTCTCCTGTCCTGAATGGCTGACAAAGCTGCGTTCTTATATTTTGTGCTGCTGTTTTTCTTTACTTTGTCTAACTATACTCTGTTTATCTATCCTTATCTAATTTTGTTCCTCCACTATTGGTTTTTGGTCCTCTATCTATTTTTGGTCCACCTCCTCCTAATTTTGGTCCTCCACCACCTAATTTTGGTGCTTTATCTACTTTTGGTTCCCTACACGGATCTGTGCAGGTGGCAAAGGAAGCCGCTGACATGGTTTTGGCGGATGACAACTTTAGTACCATCGTGGCAGCAGTGTCTGAAGGCCGCTCCATCTACAACAACATGAAGGCATTCATTCGGTACGTCCGAAAGCCCTCCCCCCTTTACGGGCCGAAGGTGCCGGCGCCTCCGCTGCGCGGCCTCCGTGCTACTTACACACCTCCAAAAAAGGGCTACGCGCTTATGCCCGGCCGCGCTACATGTGTAGCACCTTCCTGCACAGCACGAAGGTGTCACTTCAGTTTGGGACAAATGCATCCGTCAGAAGTCTCTATATGCTATTTTCTCTGGAGTATGCTTTGTTATTTTTGAAAAGTTAGTTTCGTGCGTAACGTCTTTTCGTGCGTACACAATGTTTCGTGAGTACAGTACGCGATTTTAATGCGTATGCTATTTGGATTTACTGTGGAGGTTCGAATGGATTTGCGGATTGGGGGAGTAATGGTACTAATTGTTTTGGGACGTACGGCCGAAAATGCCTATGGACAACATGCTTCATATGCTTTCTTTGGTTATGTTCTGATGCTGTGAGAAATGGGTTCCTAGTATGTTTTCCAGCAATGCTGGTACGTTGAAAAAACTAAAGTTTTTTGGTAACAGGATCACGTAATAATTGCTATTCACGTTGGTTCATATCTTTCTGAATTCGTAAATCCTGTTCATGATTGAGGCGCATCTAGTCATACACATAGCAAATTACGTTATAAAGTGTCTTGTTTTACATTGTGTCTTGTGCCTTGTTTCAGGTACATGATTTCATCCAATGTTGGTGAAGTTGCGTCGATCTTTTTTACCGCTGCTCTTGGAATGCCTGAGGGGCTCATTCCGGTACAGCTTCTGTGGGTCAATCTGGTCACGGATGGGCCCCCAGCCACAGCTCTGGGCTTCAACCCTCCTGATATGGACATCATGCGAAATCCTCCACGCCGAAGCGACGATCCTCTGATCAACGCATGGGTGCTGTTCCGCTATATGGTGAGTGGTTTTTTTCTAAATGTCGTAGGAAGGAAGCTTGTAGTATGGTGACTTGAGATCAGGACTTGCTTACATAAAAGACTATCGCTCCCTGAGAATATTAATATTTTTTTTGAAGTGATGATCCGTTGGTCAATGCATGAGTGCTGTTCCGCTGTACGGTAGCGGTTTTTTTTACGAAGATGGAAAAATTGCAGGCTTCAGAATGATGATTCGACATTGGGACTTGCTTCTGTGATAGACCTCTATTCCCTGAGAGAATTTTACTGAGGTTTTTTGCCAAGTGATGACATGCTGATCGATGCATGGACGCTGTTCCGCTGTTTTGTGAGTTGATGTGAATGTTGTTGGAAGAAAGTGAAGGAAATGCAGCTTCAAGGATGATGATTTGACATTAGGAGTTGCTTTTAAAGAAGATCTCCGTTCCCTGAGAATTTTAATGAAGTTTTGCTTCATAAGTGTGTCTCTGTTTTTCTGCTTTTTTATTAACGCGTGTCGTTGCTCTGGATTGGGCTGGAAATCATGGCAGGTGATTGGCGTTTACGTGGGGATCGCCACAGTCGGTGTTTTCGCCGTGTGGTACACTCAAGACTCGTTCTTTGGGATAGATCTTTCCCAAGATGGACACAGCCTCGTCACTTTCAAACAGCTTACCTCGTGGGGCGAGTGTCAGCACTGGTCCGATTTCAAGCCTGGCCCCTTCACTGCTGGGAGTAAGGTTCTCACCTTTGACAAAGATCCCTGTGATTACTTTGCGGGTGGGAAAGTAAAGGCCGCGACCTTGTCCTTATCGGTATTGGTGTCCATTGAGATGTTCAATTCTCTCAACGCTTTATCGGAGGATGGGAGTCTTTTGACAATGCCTCCGTGGGTGAATCCGTGGTTGTTAGTCGCGATGTTCCTCTCCTTTGCACTCCATTGTGTTATCCTTTATGTACCCTTTTTAGCAAACATTTTTGGTATTGTCCCTCTTTCACTCAACGAGTGGTTTCTAGTCTTACTAGTTTCGTTTCCAGTCATACTTATTGATGAGGTTCTGAAGTTTGTGGGCCGGAGGATGAACCAAGCAGAGCGTAGGAAAAGGAAGCAAAAATTATTGTAATTGGGGGAGGGGGAAGGCGTGTAGAGATCCTACGAAGTGGGAAACTTGGGTCTTTAGGTAGAGAGCAGTAGTAATTGGCAATTTTGCATTGACGCAATTGGTTCTTTGGCTTCAGCCATTTTCTTGAAGCCTTTTTTTTTATTGGTCAGAGGCATCAACTCCATATTGATTCAGGTAATGAGGTGATTACCGTGGTAGGCAAAAGCTCCGTATTGTTTCCACCCTAGGGCTGTGAACTGTTTCCTGGATAAAAACCTCCGTGCACATTCTTTGCCTTTCATTTAAAGGACTTTTTTTCGCAAACTGTGTCAAATTGTTGTGAATTGACTATGTTGTGCTGGCCTGAGTTCCGGCTGTCCTTCTGCTTTGGATTTCTCGGAAATCCTGTCATTGAATTCAGGAGATTGGGGTCCTAGTAGGGCATATGAAAGGAAATGACTGGTTTTGTGAATCTCGGGGCATGCCTATTTATGTATTTCATTGAGTTGAGTGAATACTTTCATGTGTTTTAAGACCCTAGAGGACGATTTGAGATGTTTTGTAGCATGGTTGTTGAACTGCGTAATAGTTGTTAACTTACCTGTTAACAAACTATGTTTTATGTAGTGTCTTTTTTGAGTATGGTGTTTAGACACTGCATGGTGCACTGACTGTTGATTTTAGAGTATAATCTTTGTCCAGTTTTCTGGAGTACGTTTCTCTCACCGCCTCGTTTTCTGATTTTCACTTATGATATCACGACTGAAGGGTAAAACTATAACCTTCTGATTGTTTGCCTCAGTACAAAAATCAACTATAGAAACCTCGCTCACAGAGTCAAAACAACTTTTTACTATTTGAGTTTTCTTTTTTACTCCAATAACATGGGTGTAATGCTGTTACTGATTAATTCTTGAGAAATGTGGTGCATATTTTGATGCGCCAAGCCGGTATAAAGAATGACACACACCATTTAAGCAGCACTTTCATAGCAAAGCTTCCTGTGTCTATTCGGGTGTACAATGCTCTGAAAAAAATCTGCGGTTAGAAGCATATGACAAGCGATTATCACAAAAACAACAGATAAGTAGAAACCTTGACAGAAAAAAACCAAATTAACCCATATCATAATGCAGTGAGCCGCCGTTATCCCGTTAAACAGAGTACGGAACAGATTGTTACGCGTGGCATGCCACGCTATATACAATGAAAATATCATACAATATATTATAAAGTACTATTATATCGCGTACTATATTTGTTCCACTTATCGCCGATAAGGACTTTGTTGGTCTTGGAGCGATATATCGGAACGCCTGACCGTTCAATAACCGATAGCTATCGGTATCGGTGTTATCGCGATAAATTTCTTGCCGATACACAACACTAGTAAAATGTGTTCCTATCCTCTCTCGGCCCGCTATGGCATGTTCCAAGACTCCCTCAATGTGTTTCCCCCAAGTTGGGGGACTTTTAGGGTTGCTTTTGGTATATCTTTAGCTATGTCGAGATTTGGTTAGTTAGTACAGTACAGTACTAGTTTGGATATACTATCCTATTGTTCTTGCTTTGGATGTCTCTGATAGGCGTGCGCTTTGTCTGCGTGTTAGGGCACTTTCCCATGTGATCTGTCGTTTTCCCACAAAACTTAGCCATCAACGAGAAATCCGCAGTCGTCCCAAAAAAATGAAATTACCACAGTACAATTTGCGTCACTTTGAAACTTTAAATGTACTTGAGTTTGTCGTCAAGCGTGCTTCGACCCACTTTCACGTCCCTCCAGCTCAACTTCAAACTTCTCCTTAAATCACCTCACGATGTGATTTTAACTAATGTTCCATGATGTCAACGAATAGGCAGACGATGTCGCACGCGTCGTAGGTTTTTAAAACATTTTTGCGCGAAGAACCAAAAAGAAAATCCACTGCACGTTTCCCGCCTGTGCGTATTTTTTTCCGTGCACTGTTTTCCGTACACGGGCCGTGGAGGGATCTCGACCGACGGACGCCATTTCGTCAAAAGTGAAGTCCGTGAAGGCGCCTTTTTTTCCCTCCCTCTCCCATTACCGCGTCTATCTCACAATTTTTGCAATGAGAAACGGCAAGAATGGTATCAAATGAAAGATCTCTGAAAAATATTACTATTAAGCGTATTTTGACGGCAAGTAGAGTGAGAAAGAACGAAAAAACAAAATCGGAAAACCAAGGCTGAAAGTTTTATAATTATTGACGTCGACACTATCATAAGTGGGCGTGACGTCAAAATATCACAAACCCTAAAAATCTACAATGTCACAAGAAACTACAGTGCAGTACACGCCTACAGCCGTCGCTATTTTGTAAACGTCGTCGCAAGTTTTGTATTCGTCTACAACTGTCACTAATTACACATACGTCTACATCTGTCACTTTTAAAGTAACGATTTCATATCTTTACATAGGAATGCTCTGAAAGTAGTACGGAGAATCTTCGCTAAAGACAAAGTTACAAAACTAAAGTTTCGGTTACATGGGTAAGTGCCCTTGATTTCTTTCGTGTCGTTTTTCCTGTCAGATTGCTGCCCTCCGCGTTCAGTTTTGCAGTTTCGGCTTTGCCGTACACTTTCTTTTTTTGGTGCCCTTGTACTTTGATGGTTGACCATTGCGCTTTCTTGAAAAAGTCGTATGTGCCCCTTCACACGTGTAGCAGTTTTTGAAAGGTTTTCAACGAGGGTACAGGGTGAACAGCGGGCGGCGGTACGGCCAATAATTGTGAAAAATGTATATTATACTGTATTTTTTCCCCGTAGGCTCCCAGAAGTTCCCTAGAATCAGTATTGCGGGCAAACGTTTGGCTAGCTTGAACCGCAGCTTGATTTTTTCTTAAAACAGGGCAGTTAGAATTGCTGTCCAGTGCAGTTAGTCCGTACATTCTGTCATGCGGGTAAAGTTTTATCACCATGGTGCTGAGGGTCACCTTCAGAAAAAACATGGAAATCGGGCCCTCCCGAAAAGAAAGTCATAAACTATCTGAAAATGTTTTTCGTGACATTTCGTGACTTGTGTGACCTACACATCTCGCCATGGACCATGCAACATTATTAATTTTGACATCATGTGCGAAAAATACAAAAAAAATAGAAAGAAGTTTAACAAATCATTTCATGTAACATCTACGTGAAATCCGTAGGATATTTTACGATGAGGAATGGCTAGTTAAACCTCTAAAAACGGTTCTTTATGTAGTTTAAAGGAATAAACTGCAAAAAATCGTTTAATAACTTTGGGAAATCATGTAGTATCATTTTGTTAGAAGGGCGTCAAGCGATTTTTCGCCTTGCACCGACATCCTAGGAGGGTCGGTTTCTTGTAATAGTACGGACGTACCTTTTCCCATGCCCGAGATTTCCAGCACCCAAAAGGCCAAAACGTACATGACAATCGTACGCCGTACAGAAATAGTGTGCCCAATCTTCACAACCTCCAACTTCCACACTCCGAATATTTTCATCCGCCGACCGCGTCGTTTTTAACGATGTCGTACTACACCGCCAATTGTTGTTAGCGTGTACGTTTTTTTAGTGTATAAAAAAAATTACCGTGGTGTACGCTATTTAAGAATTTGAAAATTTTAGAAAAAATCATACATTCTAATTGTTTGGTTATGGTAATTTGGATCTTTGAAAAAAAAAATGTCGGTCGCAAACATGCTTACACTAATATAGGTCTCCGTACAAAATCTGACAAATCGTACACATATCGTACATTCACACGGTCGAAACGCGGCTGTCGGACGAATATGTGCGAGCGGGGTTTTTCACGACCTGGTTTTTTTTCCATTTTAGAACGCACATTATCATGCGTCCGCGGTTACTAAAACTAATTCATTGTACTTTTTAACTTAAAAAGGTACATTTATGTACGATTTGACACTGACCGTACACCACTCTATTTAAGAGACAACGTACTGAAAATAACCCTAAATAGAATAAAGAAAAAAATAGAATGAACTACGCTAATGGAGAATAAAAAAAAAAAGCGGGACGGAATTAGTGTACACAACGCTAATAACGATTGGCGGTGTACTGTAATGCGGTACCACAGCCACGTGTGAGCGCAAAACCCCTTCTAGCTCTGTTTCTGACTTTCTGGTACCAGAAGCAACAACAGGCCGTACTCCGGAAAACGCCCGCAACCTTCCCATAACTCTACACCGCGAATCGTAATTAGAGTAATGAAAAAAAAAATAGAGTACAAAAACTAGAAAAAACAAATAGAGTAATGAAACGCTAATTTATGTGATAGAGTTGTTTCAACTATGAAGTTTACAATAATTTATTCATAGTTGTTCAAATCGCGCGATTTTTTTCCTTTTTTCCGATTAAAACGTATAATTCGTGACATTTGAATAAATCAAAAAAAACGCGATGTACTTTCAGTCCGGAAAACTGAACGGCTAATTTACGGAAACTGTACGGTGTTTTACGATGGCTGTACGGTTTTGTACGGTAAATGTACGGAATTTGGTGAAAAGATACGTTACACTTCGTCGTACTTTCTGTCCGGTGAACTGAACATAAATTTTACGGAAATATACGAAATTTTTCCAAAAATGTACGGACTAAATCAAAAAGATACGTAAAATGTACGAAAAATGTACAAATTGCGGTATATGTGAAATTTATTTTTGTTTATATTTACGGAATAGTACGGACGAAAATTCATTAACGATTTTTACGATTTTTTCAAAAGGTTCAAAGCGTTTGTTACGTATAATTCGTCGCGATTAAATCGTTCACACTAAACGCTGTGAACAACTATGTAGTATCATTTTGTTAGAAGGGCGTCAAGCGATTTTTCGCCTTGCACCGACATCCTAGGAGGGTCGGTTTCTTGTAATAGTACGGACGTACCTTTTCCCATGCCCGAGATTTCCAGCACCCAAAAGGCCAAAACGTACATGACAATCGTACGCTGTACATAAATAGTGTGACCAATCTTCACAACCTCCAACTTCCACACTCCGAATATTTTCATCCGCCGACCGCGTCGTTTTTAACGATGTCGTACAACTGTACAGTGGTACCACAGCCACGTGTGAGCGCAAAACCCCTTCTAGCTCTGTTTCTGACTTTCTGGTACCAGAAGCAACAACAGGCCGTACTCCGGAAAACGCCCGCAACCTTCCCATTACTTTACGTGTGGACCATGAGGGAGCCAAGGCTCGGGGTCCGGTGGCAAAGTACAGTACACTACACTAAAGTACCGCACAGTAAAGTACAGTACACCTCCTTGTCGTTGCTTTTTATGACAGGAGCAATCGATCGTCTGTAAGGGTGCGTCTCCATGTGCCAAAGTAAGGGTTTTTCTCTGTCGTTTTCCTGTAAAACTTAAAGCCGTTCCGCGTAAGTTTCAACCGTAAAAAAAATAGAAAAAATGAGAAGTACATTTTGCGTCATCGTCAAATTTAGGATTTACTACATGTTGTCGTCCTGTGTTCTTCGACCCGCGGCCACGCCAAAAAACATCATCTTCAAACTTTTCTTTAAAACACATGGATAATGTGTTTTAAAACAAAGCATTTCAAAAAACAAATGGTAACACGTATTTGCAAGTGTATTTTTTTTTTTAATATTTCAAACGAAATCAAGCGACAACAAAAGGTGCACTATTTGACTATTCGTTATGTTTTGTCCGTTTATGTCCATCAAAGTACACAATTTGTTTTGTTTTGTCCATAGTTCAAAAGTAGGCGTTTTTATGGTAGGCCTTTGGTCGGCGCCTTTTTCGTAAATTGTGTTATGTGTCGTGCATGCGTTAAATAACGTGAAGATGCATGCAATATCATCACCTGTGCTCCACTTAAACCCAAATAATGACAAGCTATTGTGAATGAAATAAGACATAAAAGTGAAAAATGGATAAATACAACAACAGGCAAGGTGGGAGAAAAAAAAAGGTCAACGACTTAGCTAGTTATGGTGAGGTCGGTTTATTCCCCACTAAGCCGATGGATGGCCACTAGGCCCCACGGTCTATTTATATTCCTTGTAGGATTTATCCTATCGAAGACAATCTGAATTTAGACTTAAAGAGAATAAATCAAAATAGAAACAACCGAGACGGAAAACAAAAAATGAAAATGACAATATGCAAAACACTTTTGAGGTTTGAGATAACCAAACTCAAAAGATACGCATAAGCCAAATAGGAATAAATACACAATCATAAGAAATAAAAACAACAAAATGATATTCCCAACATGCAACTTCCACACTAATTAAAGTTCAGCCACAGTCGAGAAAAGGAGTTTGTGTTATGAAGACGCGATCGAAATCCACTCAAACGGACGAAAAGAGTTGAAGGGAAACCGTGCAGGTCTTGGCCGAAGCCGTATAGATTAATATGTAAGGCTTTACAAGAGATTGATAATGTAATAGAAACTAGACGCTTCACGCTAAGGCATAAAATCTCCTCTAAGTTGTCCGGACAATTTTACAAAGAAAAAGATGGCTGCAAAAAATCTTCAGTATAGAAAATATAATTCCTGCACTTGGAAATTGTTTGCAGGAAATAATCTAAAATCTACTAAGTACCAACGTCTACGCCTAGCGAAAACGAACCAATAGGATTGCAGCGTGCTATGTAGATATTGCGTCTAGTTTGGATTCAGCCGATAGGCAACCGAGATTCCATGCCCTACGTTACTGAATCTATAACCTACGGATTAAAAGCCTTCCTATCTACATGTGAATGCGTGAACCTCCAAATGGTTCACGACTTAAATTTGTCCAATCGCGCTGCATTGTCAAAATTGACAGTCGACTTGTCTATACGTTGTGTCAACGGTCCGAATGCCATATTTCGAACTAAGTATAAATCCACGTCGACGGTCGAGATGCTCCCTCACGCAAAACAATCGAATTCGTCATCGGCAGAAATTCCGACGATGCAGGTACGTTAAGATTACATGTACAGACGCGAAAGCGAAAATAAGTTGTCGGCGGAAATTACGGGCAATGTAAGTATGCACGGTGCAACTCGTCGTCAACGAAAATTACGGGAAACATAAATATGTATAGTCGGCGCGACTGTGAAATGTAAGTATGTATAGTCCCACGAAACCCAAATAACATACAAACACAAATTAGTGTGGCGACCGCCTATCATAACACCTAATTATAAACAATTAAAATTGCCGACGAGATGCGGCATGACAGCTATCGTGCATACGTTAAATAACATGAAGATGCATGCCATATCATCAATTGTGCTCCACTTTAACCTAAATGATGACAAGCTATTGTGAATGAAATAAGACATAAAAGTGAAAAATAGATAAATAAAACTACAGGCAAGGTGGGAGAATAAGAAAGGTCAATGACTTAGCTGGTTATGGTCAGGTTGGTTTATTCCCCCCCCCTAGCTCTTTAGCCGGCAGAGGAGTTGGCCAACACGACTGAAAGCTCGCGACATCCGTGACAAAACTAGTGACCATAATGAACGACCAATAATGGTGGCACCAAACACTTCTTGTGAAACCCCTGATTGTAATGATCACAAAGTAACATGGTATTTTCCCCGTCCGGTCGATGGCAAAAGGTATATGTTGTCGCCTCCGTAATTGGCATCCGCAAGGGATCCATATCCTGCGACAAATGGATAAAGCTAATAGTTGTACAACTCTAATGGAGTTGAAGAAGGGAAGTGAGGGGAGTGAGGAAGAAGGAGTCATAATCTTAGTGTAGAAATTAATGGTTTTTAAGTATTTTCTAGGTCTGAATAGAAATAAAGAAGCCGAGGCAGTCTACCTCTAACTTCTCTCTCCAACTCTCAAACTTGTCGCAGTCACTGAGAAATTGGAGAGGAAGCTAGAGCCATGGCTACCTAGGCTATCCTGAGGTTTAGGGGAAATTTATATTAGTCAAGGGATTAATTACTAAAAGGTATGTGCCGGCGACAAGATTTGATCCTGGTACCTGCCGGCCGTCAGAGAGTCGATAGCCGGTAGCCTTAGCCGTTAAGTGTAGAAGTAGTCTTACCTAGTATATAGTACGATAATGATTTAAACATGTACACGTAGGATAAATCATATAACTATAAGTGTTAAGGGGATACATAGATATGGTAGTGTAAAAGTACGAATTGCGGTACGGATAAGAAATCAATAAAGCACATTGATTTCGTAAGCGAAACAAATACCGCGCATGTATTTATTACGGCTACGATCAAATGCGAGTTTAATCGGACGGCCGGAATTAGCGCCGAGATCGCGAAAGAAAAATTCGGCGGTTTGTGGGCATCGCCACATCGGATGAAACGTGGCGATGGTACATTGGAGCGCGGCATCTTCGAGGATTAAAGAAGCGAATCCGAATATTCCAATTGTGAACATTTAGGCCATGTCGTACAATGTCCGTACATAAAGTACACCGACAGCTGTACTTTTGCATACAGAACTATATTTTGATTGGTTCCGTACATCAGTAGATAGAGTCTGTGAGAGAGATAGGACTTAGAAATATTAGAAGATATGACCCTCTCTCCCAGAGAGCTTCTATACATAACCTGAAACTTTGACCCTCCATAACTTACTGCTCAGGGGAGCAAATTCAGAGATTCTTTTTGCTATCGACTCAGGGGAGTCTTGCCTTCACAGGGGTGAAGGTGGTCAGAGTATTTGTCTGCCAGGGTGGCAGTTATTTTTGCTTAAACACAAAGGGGTCAGGATTATCCTAGAGGCTTCTTGGAAGCTGTCCACTCTGAGGACTTATGGAGGTCTCAGAGTTTCAAAAGCCTTCCTATCTACATGTGAATGCGTGAACCTCCAAATAGTTCACGACTTAAATTTGTCCAATCGCGCTGCATTGTCAAAACTGATAGTCGACTTGTCTATACGTTGTGTCAACGGTCCGAATGCCATATTTCGAACTAAGTATAAATCCGCGTCGACGGTCGAGATGCTCCCTCACGCAAAACAATCGAATTCGTCGTCGGCGGAAATTCCGGCGATGCAGGTACGTTAAGATTACATGTACAGACGCGAACGCGAAAATAAGTCGTCGACGGAAATTACGGACAATGTAAGTATGCAGGGTGCAACTCGTTGTCAAAGAAAATTACGGGAAACATAAATATGTATAGTCGGCGCGACTGTGGAATGTAAGTATGTATAGTCCAACGAAACCCAAATAACATACAAACACAAATTAGGGCGGCGACCGCCTATCATAACACCTAATTATAAACAATTAAAATTGCCGACGAGATGCGGCATGACAGCTATCGTGCATACGTTAAATAACATGAAGATGCATGCCATATCATCAATTGTGCTCCACTTTAACCTAAATGATGACAAGCTATTGTGAATGAAATAAGACATAAAAGTGAAAAATAGATAAATAAAACTACAGGCAAGGTGGGAGAATAAGAAAGGTCAATGACTTAGCTGGTTATGGTCAGGTTGGTTTATTCCCCCCCCCTAGCTCTTTAGCCGGCAGAGGAGTTGGCCAACACGACTGAAAGCTCGCGACATCCGTGACAAAACTAGTGACCATAATGAACGACCAATAATGGTGGCACCAAACACTTCTTGTGAAACCCCTGATTGTAATGATCACAAAGTAACATGGTATTTTCCCCGTCCGGTCGATGGCAAAAGGTATATGTTGTCGCCTCCGTAATTGGTATCCGCAAGGGATCCATATCCTGCGACAAATCTGGTAAACAACATGGCGCACAATTCTTGGAGGGCTCTCGGAAAGTCCGTGTGTGTGCTCCTTGTAATCGTAACATTGTTGAAATTAACTAAAGGTTTTCATAGTATTTTCTAAATCTAAATAGATAGAAAAGAATGACAAGCGCAGGCAGTCTGCCTCCACCTTCTCTCTCCACCCCCCATACTTGTTGTAGTCACTGAAGGAGAGCGAGAGAATAGTGGAGCCATGGCTGCCTCAGCTCCACCAATGTAGGACTGAAGAGTGACCTAAGTCACTCTCAACAAAAAGGTTGAGTTCGACAGGACTTGAACCTCCGACCAGCAGAGCATGGCGTAGCCATTTGCTTTAACCGGTCTGTCGTAGTAGTTCGCTAGGGTATATAGGGTTTGACATATCATTTAACTATGTTACACTAGTAATTCCGATTAACGGAAATGTAAACATAGATACATGGAACAAGTTAAATACAATGCGGATAGGATTTCGCACAAAACAAATTACGGTTGAGATGAGATAGTAAATTCTATCTGACGGCGCACATTATCGCCAAGATCACGGAATGGTCACTTTGGTATTTTGTGTTGAAATAACAAATCTTAATACTCAGTAAACAAAGCTGTGAGGAGAGACCAAGTACTTAGAATATTTTTGATCTAGGTAAGTTGTAATACTTACCTCATTTAGTGTGACAGTAAAAGTAGTACTTTTGAGTGTATTCTACTTCTGCAGGGACACGCGTTAGAAAATGAACATCCTACGGGTTTTTCGGGAAAGCGCCGACACAGTTCACCACGCGTCACACATCGAACGAATAATGTTGAAGAATCGGACGGGCGGAGACTCAACCGATTGTCCGCGAAGATAGTGGTACAACATTCAACGACGACCGTAGATGTGAATCGAGTGAACGGACGAGATTCACGTGGGACCACAAGTGACTCATCACTTTGTACGATCTCAAGTGACTTGGAGCACTTCATCAACAGTCCGCTGGACGCTAGCATCCACTGCTGACTAAGCACCTTGACACTACTGTACGCGAATCTATTTGCATATCTAAAACACAGTAGTTTTAACTTAGCGGATTAGAATGTAGTGTTCCACTAAGTATATTTTTGTTTAGTAGCCAAATATGGTTTGGACGTACTCTCAGTACAAATAGTGTATTGATTCGGTACCTTGTCATAGTGTAGTACAGTACTATTCTTCCAGGTGTAGACATTGGATTAGTTAGTTTTTAGTAGATACTCCCTGTGAGTATAAAGTTAGGACTTAGCCAAAATTGTAATCAATCCAGTATTGAGATCTAGCTCTCTAAGGGACAATTTTTGGGAAACTTCCAAGTGTTGTTTCTTATGGTATACTAGTTCAATTGGGCTGCAATTTTGGGAATTGGCAGAGTGCATGTGATACTGTATTATTGTAGATTTTTGTGATAATTGGAAATTGTGAGCACTTTCTGTGTTATATCAAAGTTGGTTGTTTGATAGGATTTCTGGTAGCTTTTGCTGAAGTCTATGTCTACATCCACTACTACTGGTGGACCTTCACGTGCAACTATGGTTGTAGAACAACATTTTGTGACATGGCATGACCTGGTGGTACGTGGAGAGATAACATTCGGTCACGAGAATTCCGAGGAACGTACGGAGGAGTGAAAAGTGGCCACGCGTCTGCTTAATGGCCTTGTCGTATAGAGGTCATACAGAAAGTACATCGACAGTAGTAATTTCTGGTACCCTACAGTGTTGTGATTAGTTCGTACAGTCAGTAGATAGGGGTTGTGAGAGGGAACTAGGACTTAGGAAAAATCAAGAAGATGGTCCTCTCTCTCTTTGAGAGTTTGTATAAAATTGCCATCTTTGCCACCCTATAACTTATTGCCTAGTTGGGCGTTTTCAGAGATTCTTTTTCCTACGGATTCAGGGGAGTCCAAGCTGTACAGAGATACAATCAAATTGTCTACTTATTTTCTTGGGCAGCTGTGGTTTCCATTGAAAGTGGGTTAGTTAACAACTATCTAGAGGCTTCATGAATTCTGTAGTTGAATAGAGGACACAAAATTCCAGCTTATGGGCCCACCCTTTAGGGTGCCCATCTCCAATGGATCAAGATTTATCTATTGGGAAGCCATGATGATAGGGGCTTTGTGTGAAAAACGATATTGGGGTATTGTTATTGGACTGGTGAAACATCCATCTCAGGGAACACCTTCGGGATTTGGTGGAATAAGGTTTTTTGTAGCAACATCTGCTGCAACAGAGGAGGAAGATGATAGGGACAACATTGTGTCCGAAAAAGGGAAAAAAAAAGAGATACCTCGTGCTCTTATTGCTCCTATTCCGACGAATCCTGGAGCGGCGATCGTAAAGACCGTGGAGACTGACACTCAAATGTGGGAAGACACCAACATGGCTGCCAAGAACTTCATTTTGAGACACCTCACACAAGCTTTGGCAACTCCCCACCTTCACGTTTACAAGGCCGAGGAGTAGTGGGTGAGTTTGATAGAGATCTATAGAGCAGGTACGATCCAGGGACTCCAGTTGGCAGAGCAAAAGTTGGGAAATTATACTTACAAAGGGGGAAAGATGTTAGACTACTGTAATGATCTTTCTTGCTTGTATATGGACATGGAAAGTGCCGGATGGACAGGTACAATGAAAATGAAGGTTAACACTCTTATCATGAAGTTACCTGACGAGTATGAGAATATAGTGTACCGAGTACAGGAAATGACTGATAGTTCATGGAAGTGGAATACAGTGGTCCGCATGATACTTATGCAGGAGATCAGGATACGATTGAGATCAGGAGAGGAGGAAAGAATGTTCGAGCTCTAACAGGGGAGGGGACTGGTGGAGACTAGATCCGAAAAAACCATACAAAGGAGAAATAGTTCAGCCTAAAGGACCAAGGCCCCGAAAGGGCCTATGTTATTTGTGCAAAAATCCGTGACACTTTATCACAGATTTTGTCAAGCTGTCGAAGATGAGGTACCAAGAGAACCGTGGAGGGGGTTCTTCCGGAGGGAAGAAAAAGGCACTTTTGGTCATAAAGGTGATAGGAGACACCGAGGACGAGTCCTTTGAGGAGGACGGGGAGCTCTTTTTTGAAGAGAGTTTGGAGGAGAAGGAGATCACTCAAAGACAAAAGTGTGCCCTTGGAGCAATTCAAGAAGCTCCACAGGAAGGATGGATCATCGACTCAGGTGCATCCATGCATATGTGTCGTGATACGGACCTCTTCATTAAGCTAAGGAAAATCCCTACTGTAGAAATAGAGTATGGGGATGGGAGAGTGGTTACTACAGATCTAGTGGGATCACTAGATCTGAAAGTCTTAGTGGAGGGTAAGACTTCTATACTCACTTTCTCAGATGTGCTCTATATTCCTCAACTGAGTAAAAATCTTGTCTCTACATCTCTGTTAGATGAAAAAGAATTTGATACCTTCACTAGAAAAGGATTCTTTAGAACTAAGTATGGGAATGAAGTTTACTTCACAGCAGATAAGGGTAGCCAAGGAATGTTTAGGCTTAACCTTAGTAATGAAAAGAAGAATACTTATTATATTGGTGTCCCAAAGTTGATGATTTGGCATAAGCTGTTGGGGCATGTGCATTTTGATAGGTCGAGGGAAATGAAGAAGCTTTGTGTAGTGGAAGGCATTAAGTTTAGTGAAAATGAAATGGTGGATGATTGTTGTGGCTGTGCCCAAGGAAAGGCTCACAGACTTCCTTTTCCTAAAGCCGCCACATATAGAGGGGAGAAGGTACTTGATTTAATCCACAGATATCTAAGGACTAGCAAGAGTACCCTCAGTTGGAGGGAAGAGGTATATGTTGACAATTATTGATGACTGGTCCAGATATTCTAGAGTCTACTTCCTAAAAACAAAGTATGAAACACCAGTTTAATTCAAAGAATATAAAGCTTAGAGTGAGAAGTTGCATGGAACCCCCATTATAGAATAAGGAGTGATAATTGGGGAGAATATACCTCTAACCAGTTTGAGGAATACCTAAGAGATGAGGGAGTTCAGCACCAGAAAACTTAACCACATAATCCGGAACAAAATGGAGTAGGTGATAGGTTAAACCGAACACTTGGAGATAATGTATGAAGTATGTTGGCTGACAAGAAAATTGGAAAGAGATTTTGGGCAGAAGCCATGAATTAAGCCAACTACATTAAGAATAGAGTCCTTACCTCAGGTGTAAATGGAGTGACACCTTATGAGAGATGGGTTGGAAGGAATCCAGATAACTCACACCTTTAAGTATTCGGTAGCCAAATTTACAGTCTTTACACAGATAGGAAGAACTGGAAACTAGATGCTAAGGGAAAACCCGGATATTTTTTGGGATATGATGAGGATGTGAAGGGATATAGAGTCTATGACTTAGCAAAGCAAGATATCATTCTGGTCAAACACCTAATTATCATGGATGAAGGAAAGTCAATTGATCCCTTCGAATATACTAAAAAGATAAGAATCAGGTTTGAGTCTGAAAGTGAGGAAAACGTTGTTTTTCCCGAAAGGGACATGAGTGAGATTGTGATTGCAGATTCAAGGGAGATCCAAGATACAGGAGAGCTACCGGATACCTCACATATTCGTATAGACTTCGAGGAGACAGAAGTGGAGGAACCAGACCCGACTTCCATAGATAGGGGAGACGATGAGACACTAAGGAGAAACCCAAGAAATCCCTCTATTCCAGCTTCAGAGTTTAAGGGAGGAAGAAGGAGCAGCAAAAGCATACAAGAGAAACAAGCTGCTTATAAGGTAACTAAGCTATCTCATCTTGATGAGACTCAGACATACTTGGAGACAGTGAATAGCCCAAAAAATGACAGATAGATTAGAGCCATAATTTTCTTACTCGACTAAGATATATCTGGATCAGCTCTGACCATTCTATCTATATGTTTGAAAACGAGGATGGTGTGATTATGTGGATGATCTGCTGGTGTTAAGTAAGTCTTTAGAAAAGATCAATAAGTTGAATAAAGATCTTAGAAGCATATTTGATATGAAGAATTTAGGGGAGGCAAGATATATTTTGGGAATTCAATTTGAAAGAGATAGGGGGAAAAGGATCATTAGACTCACTCAGAAAGAAGCAATAGGAAATATGCTTGAGAAATTCTAGATGGAGAAAGCAAACATTTGTACCACTCCCATGGACTTGAAGAAAGTAAGTGATGAGAGTGTAGAAGGAGGAGTGATAATCTTAGATGATTAGATGAGTCCAGAGGAGAGAGAGTTTATGAAGTCTATCCCTTACAAAAAGGTTGTTGGAAGTCTAATATACTTGGTCAAAGTTTTTGTCTGCCAGGGTGGCAGTTATTTTTGCTTAAACACAAAGGGGTCAGGATTATCCTAGAGGCTTCTTGGAAGCTGTCCACTCTGAGGACTTATGGAGGTCTCAGAGTTTCAGTATATAGTAGGAACTAGAGAGTTATGGTTGCATTGGGGAGGGGAGCACACTGATGTCACTACTTGGAGTGATGCCAGTTATGGGATGCACCCATGAGAAGATGCACTTCTGGGTATGTGTTGTATTTGGGGGAAGGTGCTTGTTGTTGGAGCAGTAAGCAACAATTGTGGTTGCTCAGTCTACTATGGAGGCTGAGTATATGGCCTCTTGCTCTGCTGTGAAAGAGTTGATGTGGGTGAAATCCTTGTTGCAAGAATTGGGGTATATGAAGGAGGGAGTGCATGAAGTCTTTTGTGATAAACATATGGAATTAAGATTGAGCTTCGTAAGACAAAAAGTTGAAAACAAAATTTTGAATCTTGTGTATACACCTGATGAAGAAATAGTTGCAGACATGATGACCAAACCTGTGCCCTTTCCCAAATAAAAGTATTGTAGGGAAAAATGCGGGTTGAAAGAAAAAGTAAAACTAGACTAGAAAATAAGGGGAGTGTTGAAATTAACTAAAGGTGTTTATAGTATTTTCTAGGTCTAAATAGATAGAAAAGAAAAACAAGCGCAGGCAGTCTGCCTCCACTTTCTCTCTCCATCCCCCATACTTGTTGTGGTCACTGAAGGGGAGAGAGAGAGAATAGTGGAGCCATGGCTGCCTCGGCTCCACGAATGTAGGACTGAAGAGTGACCTAAGTCACTCTCAACAAAAAGGTTGAGTCCGGCAGGACTCGAACCTCCGACCGGTAGAGCATGGCGTAGCCATTCGCTCTAACCGGTCTGTCGTAGTAGTTCGCTAGGGTATATACGGTTTGACATATAATTAAACAATGTTACGGTAGAAATTCAGATTAACGGAAATATAAACATAGATGCATGGAACAAGTTCAATACAGTGCGGATATGATTCCGCACGAAAGAAGTTAGAAAGACATGTATTTTAACGGTTGAGATGAGATACTAAATTCTATCTGACGGGGCACATCATCATCGAGATCACGGAATGGTCACTTTGGCATTTTGTGACATGGCATGACCTGGCGCCACGTGGAGAGATAACATTCGGTCACGAGAATTCCAAAGAACGTACGGACGATTGAAAAGTGGACAGGAGTCTGCTTAATGGCCTTGTCGTACGGAGGCCGTACAGAAAGTACATCGGCAATAGTACTTTTTGGTACTATATAGTGTTCGCATTGGTTCGTACATTCAGTAGATAGGGGTTGTGAGAGGGAACTAGGACTTAGGAAAAATTAGGTAGATGGTCCTCTCTATCTTTGAGAGTTTGTATAAAATTCGCATCTCTGCTACCCGATAACTTATCGCCTGGTTGGGCGTTTTTAGAGATTCTTTTTTTTACTGACTCAAGGGAGTCCTGGCTGCAGAGGGGTGCAATTAGATTGTCGGCTTGTTTCCTTGGGGAGCAGTGGTTGCCATTGAAAGTGGGTTATTTAACAACTATCAAGAGGCTTCCTAAATTGGAATTGCAAACATTTCCTTCGGATCCACCTCGATAATACGTAGGAAATGTGCTGAAACATCCGTGTCCAACGTGTCAAAAGATTCCTTGCAAAAATACACATAGTCTCTTACCCGATAGGGCTTCTGTTGGGGCCTATAACTGTTGCTTCGAGTGGTGGCAAACCGAAGTGTGTCTTGATGCTGGGCAATCTGCAGATTATCAAAAGCCATGGGCATTTCACGGGCAAAAAGCAAAGCACGACGGGGGAGTTCTCCCAAAAAAATAGTGCTAGACATCAGCGGAAGCGGAAAACTTGCAGCTTTCTGCATAGTGCGCCCGAGTAGCGGTTGTCGCCCAAATAAAACATAATATAGGCTGAAAGTAGCCAAACTAGCTTGAACTAACATGCGATATCCCATGGTAATGTAGCCGAGGGACTCGTCCCAAACTGAAATGTGTTTTTCTAAGCAATGCTTACGCAAGTTACGCTTAAATGTCTGGACTGCCCATTCAACAAGGCCATCGGCCTAAGGGTGATCGCGATTAGTACGACGATGATGGATGAGAGCCTCATCAAGCATCTCTTGAAATTCCCTCGGAAATTCTGTACCTTGATCCGTAACGACCTTGGCTTGGGCACTGTATCTCATAAGGACATGTTCCTTAAAAGTTTGCGGTGGTTAACTTTGTTGTCTTCTGAGGTAGAGCCAGGACTTCAACCCACTTAGTGAAATTTTCAATCATAATCATGATGTTTTGTTTTCCTCTACGTGAGATGGGAAAAAGTCCGGCCAGATCGACTGACCACCGATAAGATAAACCCCTAATTGGTAGAGGTTGGAACGTAGTCTGCCGATTAGAGAAAGAAGTTTGGAGACAGTCGCAGGTGGCACACTTGTGTGGAATGGCAGCAACAACGGCTTGCAATCCTAACCACCGATACCGTGCCTGAACTATGCTTAACGTCCGCTTGGTGCCGTAGTGACCAAGCTCGGTGTTAATTTGCTCAATAAGAGAAAGCCGCTCGGTAGGACAAGGGACGTGTCTATAGCTTCCATTTGCCAGCAATTGAACTTCAGATCCTTCGAGCCAAAGGTAATTTTGACTCTCTTTTTCACTCTGTGTTATTCGTTTGAGGTAGGGTCGGACCTGAAAGGTCTGGGAGGAGAGGAAAAGAATGAGAGGCCCATCCAGCTAAGGATCCGAGGCAGGACGAGGGTTCGGAATAGCGGTCAAAGAGTAAGTAAGAAAAGAACCCACTGATATCACGGGAATATCGTTGTCATCGAAATCCTGTCGAACTCCGTTATCCGTCGTTCGGGGCAAAGGATTTCGGGAAATGTCGTCCGCGTTTAGACTAAGCAGACCAGGTCGGTGAATTATTTCAACGTCATATCCTTGCAAAATTAAAGCTCATCGGGCTAGCTTCACGGAAAGCTTATCGTTAATCATCAACCAATGTAAGGGCTGATGGTCAGTTAGAAGGGTGAGAGGCTTTTTGTACAAATAATGACGGAAGTGGACGACTCCCCAAACCGCGGCTAGACATTCCCCTTCGTAACTACTATAATTCGATTCAGCAGGATTTTTGCTTCTACCGGCGTAAGCAATTACATATTCCTCTCGGCTCAACTCCATTTGTGTCAAAAAGACAGCCATTCCCGGTTATCCAAAATCTGTCTGGAGACAAAAAATGAGTTTGTGATTGGGGGGGCGGAGAATGGGAGCACTTGATAAGGCGGTTTTAAATTTTTGAAATGCGGGAATCTGATCGCGACCCCATATGAAGGACACTTCTTTCTTGAGAAGGTCGTTTAAAGGAGATGCAATTCTACTAAAATTAGGTACCAACCTGCGATAACAATTAGCAAGCCCGAGAAGCGCTCGCAAATTTATCAAGTCTGTGGGAGCCGGCAATTTACTGATTACCTCTACCTTTGCTTCGAGAGGAGTGATCCCCTCAGCTGAGATAAAATGGCAAAGGTAAGGCACTCCCTTGGATCCAAAGGTGCATTTTGCGGAATGACACGTTAATCCAACATTTTTTAATGAATTCAATACCCATTCGATGTGAGCCCCGTGCTTTTCGATAGTAGCGGAGGCAATGATGAGGTCATCGATGTAACACCTAGCAAACTTATAACCTCCGAGAACTGAGTCCATGAATTTTTGAAATATCGCGGGAGCATTTTTCAGTCCGAACGGCATTACGGCCCATTCCCATTGGTAGTCACTACCCCAAAAGGATGTTAATGCCGGTCCTTTTCCTCTATCTCAATTTGATTGAATCCTTGACAGAGGTCAAAGATACTAAAATACTTCGCCCCGCCTACATGGTCAAATACATCCTCGGCGAGGGGCATGGGATGACGATCTTGAACGATCCTAGCATTTAGTTCACGATAATCACCGCACATTCGACATGTAGTAAAATTACCTTCGGAATCTTTTTTCCGAGGCATGACAGTGGGAGCTGCAAATGTGCAGTCAAACCGATAGATTTGGCGAACTTCTTCTAGCTCAACACATCGCTTGTCTACCATTTCCCATTCGGTTTCTGACAGACGATGTTTTGGTTTAAATATTGGGCGGTCATCTTCGAGATCTATCGACATCTTAAAAGCGGTGTGACAACCCAAATCGTTCATTGAAAAAACAAAGGCATCGACATTCCGTAAAACTACGTAGTTCAATAACTCTTGTTGAGCATTTGTTATATTGGTGCCCAATTTCCATTTTGGAGCATCAGGATTCTCACTTGTCATCGCCGCATAGCTTAAGCAAAGGCCAACTGCTCATCTACGATAAGCGTTTGCCCAAACTCGTAAGCTACAGGTGTTTGTTTAAGGGAATTAAACGAATGATTGTAGCTGCGTGTTGGAAAAGCAACAGTCGAATGAGGAGTGGGTGGATTATCCATGGAACTTGCAGACTGGACAGCCGTGACTGCAAGGATAGACCAGGACATATGGCTAGGATTGAGGAAATCGTTGATAGAGAATCCGGAACTGGTGGAATTGGAGAAGAAAGAGGAAACATTGAAATGTGGTCCCTTTTGCAATTATGTGTCCTCCATTTAGACCAAGAATGAGGAAGCCTCTAGGTAGTTTTTGACTAACCCACTTTCAACGAGAGCAACTGCTACCCTAACCGACAAATAGGTTACTTGACTGCAACCCTGTGCAGATTGGACTCCCCTGAGTCCACAGCAAAAAGAATCACTGAAAACGCCTTACCAGGCAATTAATTATCAAGTGGCAAAGATGCCAATATATATACAAGCTTGTTGGGAGAGAGGCGGCTACCTCCTCAATCCTCTAAGTTCTAAACCCCTCTCACAACCCTTATCTACTGATGTACGAACCAGTTAGAAGACTGTTCAGTACAGACAAGTACTATGGCCGATGTACTTTATGTACGGCTAGTGTACGACAAGGCCATGGAGTGGACGTCTGTCTCCTTTGGACTTGCCCTTATGCTCCCCGAGATTCCTGCTTCTCAATGATATCCTACCCTGTGTCGATAGGTCATGTTACATCCACAAACCGCCAAAACGGCCATTCAGGGATTCCGGCAATGGTGCGGGCCGTTGGATCCAAACCCGCTTTAATTCCCAGCCGTTCAAAAACAAATGTCCGGTACATTTGTTTCGTGCGCACTTAATTCCCCAACTGGTTTCTATGTATCCTATTTGTAATTCTGTTAATCGGATTAGTCGTCTATCTATTGCTTAAATAGCTGTCGAGCCCTATGTACCCTAACGGACTACTACGACAGACTGGTAAGGGTTGACGGTTATGCCTCGCCCTACCGGTCGGAGGTTCGAGTTCTGCCGGACTCAACCCTTTTGGTTGAGAGTGACTTAGGTCACTCTTAAGCCCTGCCTATGGAGCTAAGGCAACCATGGCTCCACCGCCCTCTCTCTCCTTCAGTGACTGCAACAAGTATGGGGGCTAGAGGGAGAAGGTGGAGGCAGACTGCCTTTGCTTTTCATTTTTATTTTAATTAAGACCTAAAAAATATCTCCCATAAATCTAGTGATTTTCAACACTCCCTTTATTTTCTAGTCTAATTTTATTTTTTGTTTTAATCCTAATTTTTCTCTACAATACTTTAGTTTGGGAGATGGCACAGGCTTTGTCATCATATCAGCCACCATTTCCCCTTTCACTCCTATACACCAACTTCACAATTTTATTTTCCACTTTTCCCCTCACAAAGCTCAATCTTATATCCATATGCTTAGCTTTGAAATGATGTTTTGGATTAGCTGCAATTGCAATTGCAACCCGATTATCACAAAACACTTCATGTACTCCCTTCTTCATGTACCCCAATTCTTGCAACAAGGACTTCACCCACATCAACTCTTTCACAGCAGAACAAGAGGCCATGTACTCAGCCTCCATAGTGGACTGAGCAACAACCTTTTGTTGCTTGCTACTCCAACAACAAGCACCTTCCCCCACATACAATACATACCCAGAAGTGCATCTTCTCATAGGTGCATCCTCATAACTGGCATCACTCCAAGTAGTGATCACAGTGTGCTCTCCTCCCAAATGCAACCATAGATCCCTAGTTCCCACCAGGTATCCCATTACCCTCTTGGCTGCCTCCCAGTCTTTGTTTCTAGGATCATTAAGACTCCTACTAACGACTCGAACTGCTGCAGCTATGTCAGGCCTGGTACAATTCATAAAGTAAATCAGACTTCCTACAACCTGTCTGTAAGGAATAGATTTCATTAACTGCCTCTCCTCTGGACTTATCTGATCATCTAGCATTATCACATCTCCTTCTACATTCCCATCACTGACTTTCTTTAGGTCCATGGGAGTGGTACAACTGTTTGCATTCTCAATGTGAAATTTCTCTAGCATATTTCCTATAGCCTCTTTTTGTGTAAGTCTGATGATCCTCTTCTCCCTATCTCTTTCCATTTGAATTTTCAAAACATATTTAGCCTCTCCTAAATCCTTCATGTCAAATCTACTTCCCAGATCTTTCTTTAACCTATTTATCTTCTCCATAGACATACTCAATACGAGCAAATCATCCACATAAATTGCAATAGAAATTACACTATTTTCATCCTGAAACATGTAAATAGAGTGGTCAGAACTGATCCGAATATATACCCTAGACTGGTAAGAAACTCATCTAGTTTCTTATTCCACTGTCTAGGGGCCTGCTTTAGTCTGTTAGATTTCCTAGAAATCCGGGATTCGGCATGTCCCACACTTGGGAAAATTGAGCCGGCCAGGGTTCGAACCTGGGACCTTTCACTTCAGCTGCGAACGCACTACCACTGTGCCACCAGCTCGATGTAGAGACTGGCGGGTCCGTACCCTTTTCTTACGGGCGGCTCGAGTATGGATATTCCATATTCTACCCCGTATTGGACCGGCTTCACGTGCCAATCCAACACCCCACCTCACGGGAAAGTCGGTCAAACCATCCGCAATCCCGCTGGCTCCGATACCATGTTAGATTTCGTAGAAATCCAGGATTCGGCATGTCCCACACTTGGGAAAATTGAGCCGGCCAGGGTTCGAACCTGGGACCTTTCACTTCAGCTGCGAACGCACTACCACTGTGCCACCAGCTCGATGTAGAGACTGGCAGGTCCGTACCCTTTTCTTACGGGCGGCTCGAGTATGGATATTCCATATTCTACCCCGTATTGGACCGGCTTCACGTGCCAATCCAACACCCCACCTCACGGGAAAGTCGGTCAAACCATCCGCAATCCCGCTGGCTCCGATACCATGTTAGATTTCCTAGAAATCCGGGATTCGGCATGTCCCACACTTGGGAAAATTGAGCCGGCCAGGGTTCGAACCTGGGACCTTTCACTTCTGCTGCGAACGCACTACCACTGTGCCACCAGCTCGATGTTGAGACTAGCGGGTCCGTACCCATTTATTACGGGCGGCTCGAGTATGGATATTTCCATATTCTACCCCGTATTGGACCGGCTTCACGTGCCAATCCAACACCCCCCCTCACGGGAAAGCCGGTCAAACCATCCGCAATCCCGCTGGCTTTGATACCATGTTAGATTTCTTAGAAATCCGAGATTCGGCATGTCCCACACTTGGGAAAATTGAGCCGGCCAGGGTTCGAACCTGGGACCTTTCACTTCAGCTGCGAACGCACTACCACTGTGCCACCAGCTCGATGTAGAGACTGGCGGGTCCGTACCCTTTTCTTACGGGCGGCTCGAGTATGGATATTCTATATTCTACCCCGTATTGGACCGGCTTCACGTGCCAATCCAACATAGTCCATATAAGGACTTTATAAGTGTGCAGACTTTGCTTTCCTCTCCTTCCTGTACAAAACCTTCTGGTTGCCGCATGAAGATTTCTTCCTCTAGTTCACCGTTGAGGAAGGCGGTTTTGATATCCATCTGGTGAATTTCCATGTCTTCCGCTGCTGCTAGACTAAGGAGAATCCTTAGAGATGGGAATCGAACTACGGGAGCAAAGGTCTCCTCATAGTCTATACCCTCTTTTTGAGTGAACCCTTTTGCCACCAGCCAAGCTTTAAATCTCTCAATGGTGTTATCTGGATTCAGTTTCAGTTTAAATACCCATTTACACCCAATGGGTTTTCTATCTGGTGGACAGTCCACTAGCTCCCAAGTATTTGCATCCCTGATTGAAGCCATCTCATCATTTATGGCTCTGACCCACCTTTCTTTCTCCGGACTGTCCATTGCCTCCGAGTATAACTGAGGCTCATCTGGATGAGAAAGCTTTGTTACCTTGCAAGCAGCCTGTTTTCCATGAAGCCTTTTGCTGCTCCCCTGTCCTCCCTCAAAGTCCGAAGCTGGAATAGAGGGAAGCCTTGGATTCCTGCGAACTCTCTCAGCAGCTCCCCTATCCATGGGAACCGGTTCTGACTCCTCCTCCTCTCTCTCCTCAAAGGGTTTAGGAATATAAGGAGATTTTGGTATATCTCCCCCATATTTTATCTCCCCTAGATCTGCAATCATGTTTTCACTAGTGTCCCTTTTGGGAAGATCTAAGTCTTCCTCACTCTCGGACTCAAAGCTGATTCTGATTTTCTTAGTGTATTTGAAGGGATCAAAAGACTTCCATTCATCCATTACAACTAGATGTTTTACCAGGATGATATCTTGTTTAGCTAAGTCATAGACTCTATATCCTTTGACATCCTCATCATATCCCACAAAATATCTCGGTTTCCCTTTAGCATCTAGTTTCCAGTTTTTCTTATCTGTGTCAAGACTGTAAACTTGACTACCGAATACTTTCAAGTGAGAAACATTCGGTTTCTTTTCAACCCATCTCTCATAAGGGGTCATTCCTTTAACAGCTGTTGTGAGGACTCTATTCTTAATGTAGTTAGCACAGTTCATGGCCTCTGCCCAAAATCTTCTTCCTATTTTCTTATCTGCCAACATGCTGCACACACTATATCCCAAAGTTTGGTTTAACCTCTCAGCTACCCCATTTTGTTCTGGATTATTTCGTACAGTTTTTTCTGTTGTTGAACTCCCTCATCTCTCAAGTAATCTTCAAACTGGTTAGAGGTGTACTCTCCCCCATTATCACTCCTTATTCTCTTAATGGGGTTCCGTGCAATTTCTCACTCCAGGCTTTGTATTCTTTAAAGTATTTTGGTGTTTCAGACTTTTTTTCAGGAAGTAGACTTTGGAATATCTGGACCAATCATCCGTAATTGTCAACATATACCTTTTCCCCCCAACTGAAGGCACCCTAGCTGGTCCCCAGATATCTGTGTGGACCAGATCTAATACTTTCTCACCTCTATATGTGGCAGTTTTGGGAAAAGGAAGTCTGTGAGCCTTACCTTGGGCACAGCCACTACAATCATCCATCATCTCATTATCCCCAAACTGAATGCCCTCTACTACACCCAGCTTCTTCATTTCCCTCAATATATCAAAATGCACATGTCCCAAACGCTTATGCCAGATCATCAAGCTTGGAACACCACCATAGTAAGCACTCTTCTTTTCATTACTCAAGTTAAGCCTAAACATTCCTTGGCTACCCTTATCAGCTGTGAAGTAGACTTCATCTCCATACTTAGCTGTAAAGACTCCCTTTCTAGTGAAGGTATCAAAATCCTTGTCATCTAATACAGAAGTAGACAGAAGATTCTTACTCAACTGAGGAATGTAGAGCACATGTGACAAGGTGAGAATAGAAGTCTTACCCTCCACTAAGACTTTCATATCTATTGATCCCACTAGATCTGTGGTAACTACTCTCCCATCCCCATACTCTATTTCCATAGTAGGGATCTTTCTTAGCTTAGTGAAGAGGTGCCTGTCACGACACATATGCATGGATGCACCTGAGTCGATGATCCATCCCTCCTCTGGTGCTTCTCGAATGGCTCCAAGGTCACACTTCTGTTTTTGAGGGATCTCCTTCTCCTCTAGATTCTCGTCAAGAAGAAGCTCCCCATCCTCCTCCTCGGAGGACTCGTACTCCTCAGTCTCTCTTTTCACTTGTGTGACCACAAGTGCTTTTTTCTTTCCTCCGAAAAAACCACCTCCACGATTTTCTTAGAGCCTGAGCTCCGATAGCTTGATGCAATCAGCTATAAAGTGCCCCGACTTTTTGCAGAAATGACAAAGGCCCTTTGGAGTCCTCGGTTCTCCAAATTCATCTTTCTCCCCTTTGAGGCTGTGGTATGGCTTCTTCGGATCCTTCCTCCACCGGTTAGTTCCGGCAGCTAGAGCTTGTATGCTCTTTCCTCCTCTTCGGATCTCAATAGTGTTTTCCTGTACGAGTATCATTTGAACCACGGTGCTCCACTTCCAAGCACTATCATCCATTTGTTGCACTTGGTACACTATATTTTCATACTCCTCCGGCAACGTCATGATGAGAGTGTTAAGTTTCATCTTCATAGTGTCTGTCCATCCGGCACTCTCCATCTCCATGTATAGACAAGAGAGATCGGTGCAATAGTCCAACATCTTCCCCCTTTGAAAGTGTAACTGATCAGCCTTTGCTCAGCCAGCTGAAGCTCTTGAATAGTGCCAGCTCTATAGATCTCCACTAAGGTCATCCACAACTCCTCAGCCTTGAAGATTTGAAGGTGAGAAGTTGCCAACGCTTGGGTGAGGTGCCTTAGAATGAAGTGCCTTGCATTCATATTGGTGTACTCTTACATCTGAATGTCGTTTTCCTCGGTCTTCACGGCCACCACTCTGGATGCCATGGCAATAAGAGTGAGAGGTGTCTCCTTTCCTTTCCCTTTTTCAGACACACTGTTGTCCCCATCATCTGTCTCCTCTGTTGGAGCAGATCCTGCTGCAGAAAACCTCACTCCTCCAAACCTTGGTGGAGTTCCTTCTGATGGACGTTTCACTTGTCAACTAACAATACCCCAGTATCGTTTCTCACATAATGCCCCTGTCATCATAGCTTCCCAGTAAATGAATCCAGATCCGTTGAAAATGGGCACCCTAGAGGGTGGGCCCATAACTTGCAATTCTGTGTCCTCCATTTAGACCAAGAATGAGGAAGCCTCTAGGTAGTTTTTGACTAACCCACTTTCAACGAGAGCAACTGTTACCCTAACAGACAAATAGGTTACTTGTCTGCACCCCTGTGCATATTGGACTCCCCTGAGTCCACAGCAAAAAGAATCACTGAAAACGCCTTACCAGACGATTAATTATCAAGTGGCAAAGATGCCAATATATATACAAGCTTGTTGGAGAGAGGCGGCTACCTCCTCAATCCTCTAAGTTCTAAACCCCTCTCACAACCCCTATCTACTGATGTACGAACCAATCAGAAGACTGTTCAGTACAGACAAGTACTATGGCCGATATACTTTATGTACGGCTAGTGTACGACAATGCCATGGAGTGGACGTCTGTCTCTTTTGGACTTGCCCTTATGCTCCCGAGATTCCTGCTTCTCAATGATATCGTGCCCTATATCGATAGGTCATGTTACATCGGCAAACCGCCAAAACGGCTATTCAGGGATTCCGGCGATGGTGCAGGCCGTTGGATCCAAACCGGCTTTAATTCCCAGCCGTTCAAAAACAAATGTCCGGTACATTTGTTTCGTGCGCACTTAATTCCCCAACTTGTTTCTATGTATCCTATTTGTAATTCTGTTATTCGGATTAGTCGTCTATCTTTTGCTTAAATAGCTGTCGAGCCCTATGTATCCTAACGGACTACTACGACAGACTGGTAAGGGTTGACGGCTATGCCTCGCATTACCGGTCGGAGGTTCGCGTCCTGTCGGCCTCAACCCTTTTGGTTGAGAGTGACTTAGGTCACTCTTAAGCCCTGCCTATGGAGCTAAGGCAACCATGGCTCCACCGCCCTCTCTCTCCTTCAGTGACTGCAACAAGTATGGGGGCTAGAGGGAGAAGGTGGAGGCAGACTGCCTTTGCTTTTCATTTTTATTTTAATTAAGACCTAGTAAATATCTCCCATAAATCTAGTGATTTTCAACACCTTTCAGAGTGGGACGCAACGATTTACTTAGTGATGAATTCCCCCCCCCCAGCTGGTTGAGAAGAATGTGCCTGAGAGTGGCGACCAGCAGCAAACCCAAGACCGAAAAAAAAAAACAAAGACTGAGGGTCCATGACACGACCTAATAGAGTGCATCTTTGATGTTCTGTAAGACCAAAAGTTGCTGTAGTGCCAGGGATGAAATGCAAGAAGTGTTCTTGCTCCGTAGAGGTAGGCTCTTCGAGCTCACCGGTATGAATGTTTCGGATTATGCCAGGAACGTCATTACAGAATGCATACGAATGTGGTTAAGAAACTAAGGTAGGAATAAACCTTGAGAGGTTGACTGGGGACATTGATATTGAAATTAGGGGGACAGTCCTTTTGAATGTAAGGCTGCACCTTATAGAAAGGAAGAATGGCAGCCTGAATGTCTGTATGAGGAGGATAATCTGATTGGTTAGCCTCACGGAGTCGACAAATATCAATCAGGTTTGTCAATTTGGAGGGAACCCGGTGTGCTAGTGAACCATGGCGAGCGCCATCAATAATAAGGGGCAGACCAATAAATCGTTCGATCTGTTGATAATCAGTCAGGATCGTAGGTCTTGGATCATTATAAGCTTCAACATTTTCCAAGATATACCCCTTTCGATGCTCTAAAGTTTGCAGAAAATGGAGGATGCGGACCAATTCAAAAAATAATTTGGTAGGGGGATCTGCTAATCCAAGGCCTTTCCCGACCCGAGACATTTCCTATGCAATTTTATGTCCTCCATTGGACTACAGAATTTAGGAAACCTCTAAATAGATTTTCGCTAACCCACTTGAAGCCACAACCACTGCTGCCTTAGAGAGAAAACTAACAATCTAACTGCACTCCTGTGCAGCCTGGACTCCTTTGAGCCTGTAGAAAAAAGAATCACTGAAAACGGCCAACCAGCTGATAAGTTATGGGGTGGCAAAGATGCCTATTTTGTACAAACCCTCAATGGGAGAGGTGATTGTTTTCCCAAAATTCACTAAGTCCTAATTCACTCTAATAACTCTTATCTACTCAAAGTGCGGACCAATGATATTACTGTACCGTACCAAAAAGTACAACTTCCGGTGTACCTTTTGTACGACTAATGTACAACAAGGCTATTACATGGACGCGCGCCCCCTTTTTACTCGTCCGTAGGTTCTTTAGAATTCCCGCGACCAAATGTTATCTCTCCACGTGGCGCCAGGTCATGCCACGTCACAAAAAGCCAAAGTGATCACTCCGCGATCTCGACGATGATGTGCGTTGTTGGATAAAACCTAAAATGTAATCTTAGCCGTCCAAACAAATGTCCGATTCATTTGTTTTGTGCGGAATCATGTTCGCACTGTATTTTATTAGTTATATGTCCTTATATTCATATTTCCGTTAGTCGGTTTAGAGGACGTAACACACTTCAAGTAGTAATCACACCCTATATATTCTAGTGAATTTCTACGACAAACTGGTTAGAGCAGACGGCTACGCCACGCTCTACAGGTCGGAGGTTCGACACCGACCGAAATCAACCTTTGGTTAGTAGTGACTTAAAGTCACTCTTCAGTCATGCTTAATAAAGCTGAGGCACCCATGGCTCCACTACTCTCTCTCTCTCCTTCAATGACTACAACAAGTAAGGGGGATAGAGAGAGGGGTGGAGGCAGATTGCTTGCGTTTTTTGTTTTTCTACTCAGCAATTCAGACCTAGAAAATACTTCACAGATTTCAACACCTTCACATTCCCATCCGCCAAAAACTAGATCAACCGGCCCAATCTCTAGTAAGTGATGGTTACCCACAATCCAGATGTCTTGTGGGAGGGCCGTATGCATATGCTCGTATGCAGATTTTGGTAAGAAATGCAGGTATTCGGAATGCAACAGATTAGAATAATGTACTTGTGCTTTTCGCGCTAAAGGATCAACCTCGACAAAATAATAAAATTGAATTAATAATTCATTTTGCAGACAAGAAAGAACGGAAGTGCCCATTCCACCGAAGAGGTCCAAAATCACCAATCCATTTGGAAGAGGTCTTAATTGGAGCAGATTCCAATTAATGGGAAGAAACCCAGACGAGTATGTAGGGATTGGGATTGGAGGAGAGACTGGAGAAAGTGGAATTGACAAGGTTTGGTTATAGATGCAATCAAATTCCCTCGTATCTATAAGAAATCCTGGGTCAGTGAAAATTTTTGGCAAGTAAGAACTATCAAGCAAAATTTCTTCTGCAGACAATGAATGAAGTATTTCTGCCCCCACATAATTTTTTGAAAATTCAGGTATCAAGGTGGCTGAATGCGCCATAACAAGCCTGGGTTTCCTAGCAGAAATTATCAAAATGCAGATTTTGTGTTCTATGAAGTTAGTGGGCTAATAAGAAAATGTCTGATCATGCATGTCAACTCCACCCCCTATACGAAATATAACGTATTGTCCCACTGGCATTCATTTTCACTACATTTAGTGACCACAACGTGTACCAAGATCTTTACAAAGTCCATGGCCGTTCCATTCTGGAACCAGAAGACGAGCGGTTCGTTAGTGATTCCTATGACTGGCTCAGTTGTACCTGCTGATGTTAACAAGCGAGTCGCAGTGGGCTGAAGCTTGTTTGGAGTTAGACCAAGCTTGAGTGAAAAGCTAGAGCCCAATATGATCGGGTATTTCCAAAAAGATAATCGAGATTATCCGAATCGGTGGGCATAAAAAATGATAAAACCAAATGACGTCTGATAGCAAAATCGATCTATACGAGATGCTTCAAATGATAGGCCACACCACTCTCTTGTCCAATCAGCCAATCAATCTCTAACTGGGCCTCGATGGCTATATCTATCGGAGAGCCGTATTACCGAAACCTTGTGCCCTGCGAATAAGGGGACAAGGCCGAACGGCCATATCTATAAAGGCAAATAACTTACTATCCAAACACTCACAAGTGCAGATCTATAACGACATAATCCAAAAGGGAACTAATCAATGCCATCAATAGCAAGATCTAAGGAAGAAATCTCACATCAAACAAAGCAAACTTAGCCAAGGCCACTCAAGTCAAGATAACAAGCATGGAAATTTCGAAAAATACAATGCTCAATATGAGTGGATTTGAACAAATCCACTTCAATCTCATTCCCTCTGACGATCAGCCAACTATCCGAACACGCTCTAGCATCGACTGGGCATTGTGATACTTATTTAACACTTTTAACAATCTGATGATTTTCAAAAGTGAACTGCAGTTGATCGCTACAACTGGAGTTTTGCAACACTTCTAATCGAATCTAGTTCCCTTTTTACGCTCCTCGCGAAATACAGAAGTCGGCTAGTGAGCTCGTATATAAAGACGGGTACGGGCGAGAAAAGCAACGCACACCAACACGAGATAATTTAGGGTGGAAAATAGTACACCAAAATAACTGAATATCGAATAATTTGGCAACAATCTTAAGAAATGTTGAAAATTGATTGGACAAGTGTGAAATTGAAAGAAGTATTTAGAAATCGGAAGAAATGTGTTACAATTTCGACTAAATGTGCACAACTTGGAAGCAATGTGCAGCAATCTGTTGGAAATGTGCAGAAATTATGCAGAAATGTGCCAAAATGTGCAGAAATTGCAAGAAATGTGCAGAAATTTCCCAATGTCCAACAATGTATGATGAATGTGATAGAATGTTAGTAACTAAGGATGAAAATGTGAATATATGTTTCGAAAATTGCATCAATTGTGCCAAATGTGCGACAATGTTGACCAATGTCGAGAAAATGTGACTACTATATATATCTAGATATATATATATATATATATATATATATATATATATATATATATTTAAAAAAAAAAAAAAAAAAAGAGAGGAAAAGACGACAATTTTCAAGTGTAAGAATACTAAGCCGATGGATGGTTACTAGGCCCAACGGTCTATTAATATTCATTGTAGGAGTTATCCTATCAAAGACAATATGAATTTAGACTTAAAGAAAATAAATCAAACTAGAAACAAGCGAGACAAAAAACAAAAACTTAAAATGACCATATGCAAAACAGTTGTGAGGTTTGAGATAACCAAACTCAAAAGATACGCATAAGCCAAATAGGAATAAATACACAATCATAAGAAATAAAAACAACAAAATGATATTCCCAACATGCAATTTCCACCCTTATTAAAGTTCACCCACAGTCGAGAAAAGGAGTTTGTGTTATGAAGACGCGATCGAAATCCACTCAAACGGACGAAAAAAAGGGAAATCGTGCAGGTCTTGGCCGAAGCCGTATAGATTAATATGTAAGGCTTTACAAGAGATTGATAATGTAATAGAAACTAGACGCTTCACGCTAAGGCAAAAAATCTCCTCTAAGTTGTCCGGAAAATTTTACAAAGAAAAAAATGGCTGCAGAAAATCTTCAATATTGAAAATATAATTCCTGCACTTGGAAATTGTTTGCAGGAAATAATTTAAAATCTACTAAGTACCAACGTCTACGCCTAGCGAAAACGAACCAATAGGATTGCAGCGTGCTATGTAGATATTGAGTCTAGTTTGGATTCAGCCGATAGGCAGCCGAGATTCCATACCCTACGTTACTAAATCTATAACCTACGGATTAAAAGCCTTCCTATCTACATGTGAATGCGTGAACCTCCAAATGGTTCACGACTTAAATTTGTCCAATCGCGTTGCATTGTCAAAAATGACAGTCGACTTGTTTATACGTCGTGTCAACGGTTCGAATACCATATTTCGAACTAACAGCGTTGTTCCATTAAGGGCTCTCAGTAAACATCAAAAATTCGTTTACTGAAGCGATCGTTACATTGTGTCGGGTGAGTAACCGACATTTGTTTTCCGTGGCACATGATAATTATCGTTATCGGCATTATCGCCGATAAGTACCCGATATTATCGGCTACTTATCGGCGATAAGACCGATGTCGATATATCGTACCAATATATCGATTATCGGATACCCGAAAAAAGGCCCATGTCGGTTATCGGCAAATCCTTACCGATACACAACACTAGAAATTACAATACACATTTCTAAAAAAAAAAAACAAATTCTTAATTAGCATTAATTACGGTAAATTACCTTCAACAATATTTAAACTTTGACACTAATAACGATTCGTGGTGTAATGTTGTCGTGCGATCATCCGCAGTACGGACCGCCCTACCGCTAGCACAACGTGACGTTGCCGTGCGTCAGTGGTACAGACCGTCGTACTGCTGGCACAACGTGACGTTGCCGTGTGTTAGCGGTATAGACCGCCGTACCGCTGGCACAATGTGACGTTGTCGTTCATCCGCAGTACGAGCATGATAAATTGGACAGGTACATGCCCGTGTAACGGGCGTTGATTTACTAGTTTTAATTAAAATAACACCCTATTGACGAATAGCAAAACGGTATTACATGCGTGAAATGTCTTTGAAAAATTTTGAACGAGGGAGAAAGCACGCTATTTTTTTCCATGCTCGTCACGCGCATGTACGTACCAAAATGACAAGCATGTACGGAAAAAAAATTGTTGAGGTCTCGTACCTCCACTTTTATTCATGGGTCCTATGCAAAAGTTTACGTTGTCCTTATCTCTCTCCGTCTTTCTCACTCGACCGCTCCTCTTTCTTTGAAATGCAAAAATAATAATATCACATGAAAGTCATTTTTTTTTATATATATTTTGGGTCTTATTTTGATACCATATCGAATAATAATACATAAAAAAAAGTAATCGGGAAGCCATGGCGGAAAATCTACGTACTGATGACGTCACAAGGTAGCATGACTTCGCTATGTCACAAAGCCCTAAGCATCTACAATGTTACAAAAACCTCGACGTCTACAACCGTCGTCGTTTTCTTAGACGTCACCAATTTTTCGAAGTTTCGTAGTCGTCTACATTTCGTTTCGTACTCTGTCGCACATTTGGTAGACGTCTACAATTGTCACATATTTGAAGTAGTGAAGGCGCAAGTAACGATTGATATAGGAACACTTTGGGCGTGTCCCCATGTAACCGATGTTTTGAAACGTTATTTTGGAATTTAGCGCTAATTTTACGATGTACTTTTCAAAGTGTGCCTATGTCAATCGTTACTTGCGCGTTCATTATTTTGAATATGTGGCAGTTGTACACGTCGCCAATACTTGCGACACCTGTAGACGCCAACAAACTTCTAACGTTTGTAGACGCCAACGATCTCGGAACAAACTGCGGACATTTGTACGCCGCAAAGAGCTCTTGACATACTGGGACAATTGTCGACGCCAACTGTCATTTGTTGACGCCCACACGTGAACGACATAACCAATCGCATACGTCTACAAAATGACATTTGTAGACGCCCACAAGTGGACAACATAAGCAAACGGACAAACAAATTTTTTTCGTGTGTTCTCCCAAATGCAAAAAAACAAATGAAAACTTTTGACGCGTGCAACCCAGGCTTTCTATTCGTCAATAGGGTAGTATTTTGATTAAAAGCAGGTCGCGATTCGATTTCAGTGCAAGTGTGAAGATGAGCTGGAAGTGGGTCGCGATGATAATACTGCCAAATCGCCGTACCTTTCAAGTTCCAAGATGACGCAACATGTATTTGAGTTTTTGCCCATTTTTCGTACGGCGTGATATTTTCAAGTAGGAAGTCCCATTTTCTGTGTAAACGACGGAAAAAAACCCTTACTTGAACACATGGGGACACGCCCTTAGTGGATCGCGTGAAACAATATCCTCCGTCAAAGATTTTTTTGCGTCTTCCGGTGGCCTCGCATCCTCGTTGGCGGAAGGCACATGTCATATGCGACGTTTACCAACCTGGTCGCGCGGTCGTCGTAGATATTTGTTCACTTTTCCACGAGGCACGATGTTTTTCGTTCAGGCGCTAAGAATTGACCTACTCCGGGTCACTTGTTGCGAACTGAAAGTGTCAGACAATGGAGTATTCGATTATGCATCCGACGGTCCAAGTTTACGCCCATAAACATGGAGAATCAAATCCCTCATTCTGTAGGCTTGTTTTTCTGACATTTTTTTTTTAGTACAGTACTGTACAAAATAGTACGGCTTTCAGTAGATAACGACATTTTTCCCCTAATGGAACCTTACCCTAAGTATAAATCCGCGTCGACGGCCGAGATGCTCCCTCACGCAAAACAATCGAATTCGTCGTCGGCAGAAATTCCGGAGATGCAGGTACGGTAAGATTACATGTACGGACGCGAACGTGAAAAAAAGTCGTCGGCAGAAATTACGGGCAACGTGAGTATATACGGTCCAACTCGTCGTCGACGGAAATTACGGGCAACGTAAATATGTACGGTCGGCGCGACCGCGAAATGTAAGTATGTACGGTCTTGTGAAACCCAAATAACAAACAAACACATATTAGTGTGGCGACCGCCCATCCTAATACCTAATTATAAAAAATTAAAATGGCCGACGAGATGCGGCATGACATATGGGCTTTTCATGTGATCTTCTTAGATCGCTACTTTGATCGGCGATTGTCCGATCGTCCGAATCTGACGGTGTAAATAAATTTTTTTGGTCCGAATGTTTTTATTAGTCCGAATACTCGAATAGGTCCAAATACAATATGAGTCTTAAGGTCATATTGTATGTTTTGCATACAATAGGCATAGTATATAGACCTACTTTCGCCTACTTTTGAACTATGGTTTTGTCATGTTTCGTTCAGTATGGAAAATTTCATTTCAGGGGTCCAAAAGTTACGATGCCATTTCTCTAAATTCTAATTATTGCGCTTGATATTTGTTTTCTTAGGTCATACTTAATCAACTGTGCAAATAGGTTATTCTAAAACCAAATTATTATTGTTATGATTACTATTATTATTTTTATTTATTTTTATTTATTATGTTTATTATTTACACAAATGAAAAAAAACGCGTGGAAATAGAGTTTCAAAGCGCATGGAAATTGCCAAAAAGGCAACTGTACAGGGAAGGCAGTTGAAACGACACTTCTTCAACCATTGAGCAGCATCCATGGACAAAGGGTTGAAAAGGGAAACGTCTACAAATGTCAAAAAATTATCTGATATTACAAACAATTTTGAACAATGCAGTGCGCCATTGTAGACTGTAGACGTTGATAACTGTCACGGGCATTGTCAACTTTTACAACCATCGCATCCTTAAGTAACAATGATTTTGTTACACATAAAGAAACCTGAAATCTGGGTACGCTAGATCTTTGCTAAAAAACAAAGTAAATTCGTTAAGATTCAAACACATGGGGACGCACCCTAACTCTGAAAACCAGAAAACTCACCGATCCAGCAACATAAATTAACATGTGAAGCCTTGTACTGGATCTATTGTATTGCAATGTAGTTAATTCCTTTCGTCCGTGCGTTTACCAGAAGCAAAATCGACGCCATACCAAAATGTTGGCTTAAAACAAGACAATTGCAATATTCCCGAAAGGCACTTCTTGGGACTTAAAATGGTTTGTCTGGTTTCCATTTTTATACGTTTTGTAGCTTACTTTTTTTGACTCTTTTAGTCTTTAAATGTTTTTTAAATTTTACACCTTTTCTACACAAATGGTTTTACCATCGCACTTTTTGTAACGAAGGCTTCACATTGGGGGAACATATTGGGAACTACAAGACCCCACTATGGGAAGCGAACAAATAAAACTTTTTTCAAATTGATCGGACGTGTTGCTGCTAAATCTCGCCCGCCAAACATCCCTCGCCTCTTTCACTATAAAATTTCCCAAAAGTTTACTTGTGAAAGGGGCATCTATAAGGGTGATCAATATTCCATACTATTCAGTGAATGAAACACAAATTACTTCCGACTCTAATATTGCGCATGATTTGGTGAGAGATGCAATTGAAGGAGTTGGCGCCGAAAGAAGGTACATCGTCAAACGAGAGGTTTCTCACATACTCCCTCGTTTCCCCATATTAGAGTTCTTCAAAGCCTTCAAGTTGACTTGGTTTTCCTTTAACGTGCTGGTGATGCGTTCCTCGTGGATCCGATTGGGAGACATGTTCTTCTCACAAGGCATTGTATAAGGGCATGGTGGCTTGATACACATATGCTAAAAAGGAGCGAGATTACGGTCACCTATACTCGACGGATCATTTTTTCCAATTGCGTTTGAGATTTTAAAACTTTAGATGGGCCTTCTAAATCTTCCTACCTGGGACGCGGTCGGCATCCACGACCTTCGCTGTTGGGGACCTCAACTCATAGTTATCTAGTGTAGGTTTATTCTTTTTGTGGGTAGTTATCTTCAATCGTTAATGAAGAGTTATTTTAGGTAGAATTGTAGATGCTTGTTTTGATGAAGTTTTATTATTTGTTTAATTTTTTTGACTTAGCCCATTTTGTCTTCCCTTTGTGTTTTTTCAATCGCGTGTTTTGCAAAATTTTGTATATTTCTACCGACGTTTTTTGTCAACAAAGACGTATTTGAAGAAAAGATTTGAAAAGAAACAGCATGGAAGGGCTTGCGTTGAACTGTTGACCGGTAAGCTATGTACTGTAGCATCGTACTTTTGAATCATAAACAGTCACGTACAATCTTACAAAACAAAGTCGTTTGTCATACCGTACCCCAGGGTGGCATGTTTCATGCGTATCCTGTACGACTGTACTTCATGTCCTGTTTTGTTGACGACTACAGTACATTACAGTAGAAGGGTTTCGATTGTCGCTTTCCTTTATGGCAGCTGACGTACCGCAGTCGGCCGGCCGTGTACGGCAGTCGTCGTAGATTCTGAGATGGTGTTCGTTGAAGTCAACATGTGCTTCCTTTAAAGCTTTCCACGAAGGACGCTTGGCTGCAAGTCGGCATCAATAGCTGTGAGTGAATATCCACAGACGTTCCTTCGACAATAATTCGTGCTAACAGGATTTTGATTTCTTTCGAAAACTCTTTCTCCTTTCTTTTTCTTATCTGCTTCAAGTCGGGCAAAAGTTACATTTTTGTTGCATATGTATCCTTCCCTTCTTCCGCTTCCTCTTTAAGTTAAGCAATCTTGTAGTGCAAACGATTTACGAATATTACTGGTTCTCCATCACTATTGTAGACGTTTATCCTTTGTCGCCCTGTCCTGAATTTATTATTTTTTGTTCCACACTAATAAAGTGCTCGTTTCACTAAGAAAGTACTCTTAATCCCAAAGGAGTGTCCCTTGTAATGCTGTAAACACGATGCCGTATGTGACAGTTTGTCACGAAGATGAAGATGGCAGTGGTTCCGTACAAGAAGAAAAAGAGCCAGTTCGGCTCTATTATCATACGTACGGAAAGGGGAATATCAAGGTGTTGCTTATAATGGGTACATCTGTTGACCCACCCATGGTTCCCGCAGAGAAAAGTGGCAGTTTTGTAAATTATAATAATTCATGCTTCAAACTTGCTTATACACAATGTGCAGTTTTCTGCAGCATTTTTTTTCTTTTTTTGTTTTTATGTACGGACGCATAATGCACTGTCCAGTCAGAAAAAGATATTGAAGCACACATCAGTATGTCGGTTTCGCCACATCAGCATTTCTTCCAGTTTCCACGTCATCAGCTGTCATTTGTATGCCAATCATTAACGGTTGACAAACGTTGACTAGTGTTGATTTTGATTGTTGTTTAATGTTGATTTTAACTGTTGATGGAACGTGTTGCTGAACTTTTCCTCCTTTCAACTCGATTCATTGTTAGAGCTTTCAGGTTATGGGAAGAAAACAAATAGAAAAGAAAAAGGGTTGGATAAGTGACTTTGTGCTGGAGCTCTTTGCCTTGTTGTTGTTTTCTCTTGCGAAGGTCTCAACTCATGCAAGGGAAGCTCTAGGAAAAAGTTATCGTATTTTATTCACGATACTGTATGGCATGTCGGGGTGCTTTGAACTATGTCGTCAGTCTCAGAATGGCCTATGACATTGATTAACCTTGACCAACTTGTCTTGAGTTTTGCAGGATTTGCAGCTGGTCTTGGAGCTTGGGGTCCTCAACTGCTAGAACTTGTGGGAACAAATCGTCCAAATGAAGACGAAGATGGTAATCCAGTGGCAGATGAAGACAATGTGGTCGATAGTTCTAGCAATGGAACTAATAAAGTTGATTCATTGATGAACAGTGTTACGTGTGTGGCATTCGATAACCGAGGTGTTGGACGAAGCAGTATTCCAAAGGACAAAAGCCGGTACACGTAAGTTAATTGAATGAGAAAGGGTTCCATCCATCTGAATGCACCACAAGAGGATGGATAATTTTGATTGTTAATGGCAGTATCAGTGCGATGTGACGTGGTGTACACAGGGATGTTTAAGATTTTTATGTTTCTCAATTTCCTTCCTGGTAAAGTAGCTTCGCACTCATGCAATGGAAACTCGAAGCAATTCCTTTAACATCTGGCATAGTTGGTGTCCTGTGGACATGCAGAACTAAGATAATGGCAAAAGATGCCCTGGATTTGATGAGCCATTTAGGCTGGGAGAAAGGGCACATAGTTGGGCACTCTATGGGTAAGTTGGTGCTTCTGATCTGTTTTAAATGTCTTCCCATGTTATGCAGTCATCTTATGGAGCAAGGAACTCGTTTCAGTAGGGCTCAATCCTTTTTGGTTTCCTCTATGCAGGTGGCATGATAGCTAGTAAGCTGGCAGTCATAGCACCTGATCGAGTAGCCTCGTTGGCGCTAGTGAGTGTAAGCTGTGGAGGATACCACGCAGTGCCCAAGGTGAGTTTCTGCAACTTGAAGCGCTTTGTTAGGCTGAGGTTTATTTCATTTCTGGATGGTTGTTGTCTGCTTATGTCACTCTGAATCATTTTCTTCTTCAAAGGAGCTTTCATTTGGTGACCTTTTGAGTATGGTGTCGATAAAAGTTCCACAATTGGACGCCAATTATTTTGGGAACTTCTGATGGATGCTCCCTCTTTGGAAATTTTATACGCAAGGTTGCAATTGCTCGCATCGTGTGAATTTCGCTCAATTGTTTTTTTATCAATTAATTATGTTCATATTTGTGAAGATGAACACCTTTTTAAGTTGCTGGAATGTTGCACTTGCTGAGTTTATCCTCGTTGAAAGAACACCGTTTGGAATATGGTTACCGTTCCATCATCGTTGATATTGATGTCCTATACTTAAAGGCTTATACGACTAGATACCGGAGAACTGTACGGCACATAATGTGGCTTGCCCACTGGTGATGTCTGCTCCAAACACGAGTCTTAGACACATTAATCAGGTAGAATTTCTGGGATTAGATTTTTTACACATGTAGGCTTTCAATGACTAATCTGGGTGTTCATTTTATGTATACTTATTCTGTATACTCTTAGAAGACTGTCAGAGATAATGTCAATTCCACGTGGGAACTTGGGACGCAGTTGTTCCTTATCTTTTGCACAAATTTCTTAGCTGCTGGGAATATGCTTTGGCTATGACTTTTGGTCCTATCTGTGATCTCGTTTGAGCACTTGGGTAATCCATTCTCTCTTTCTCCTTGTCATTTTCAACCTCCTCAGGCACAGCTTTTGTATGCAAGATTACAGTGTGTTTATGGCCTTTTGCCTCATGCTTATATGCCAATGTTTTCTTGCTCACCCCGTGAATTGTATGTTCTGTGTCTTTTTTTTTTTTAAGCCCATTAGGACCCTCTTGAATGCTTGCTGTTTGCTTGACAGTTCTGTTGGGGTTACGAGTTGCTTTATGCGGCAATTTCAACGAGCAACCGAGCTGGCCGTAAATGCACAATGTCATTGGAAGAAACACTGTTTAGTGGAAATATGGATGACTTCCTCTCCGGGGTAGTGGGTGCCAATTGATATCATGACGAATGGAGATGAAAGTAGTTTTTGCAATGACGATAGAAGAGTTGCCTACAAGACAAGAGTTGCGTACTGTATTTTAATTAACGACTTTAAAAATGGTGCATTTGCAGCTTACTTTGAGATCACTTGATGTTATGTATCGGCTTTTGAAAGCAAGGACAATTGAACAGCGAGCATGGGTTGATCTCGACACTCATTATAGCAAGGTGAAATTCAACTTAGCCTGATTTTTATGTACTAGTAGACAATCCTTTCAGTGTCGTAGAACTTAATTTTTACGTTCGACATTGTGCATGTGGAAGAGTAATCAGCAGCTTTCATGAGTCTGTAAATGCATTATCTTTCAATTTTGTATCACAGCCATTTATGCAGAGGGAATGCTTCTTGGCATGTTAAGTGTGTTAGCAATGGGCATCAACAGTTTGTTGTACAATGAGGTTATTCTTCCTAGGCTCGTCTAAGGGAGGCCTAAAACCTTTTGGTCAACAAGATATGATAAGTTAACAATAAGTATGGTGTGTAAACCATGTTGATATACTGTAAGATAACAAAATTATGGTGTGTAAATAATGTTAAGGGTATGCAGTAGAGACGTGCATGGGGTGAACATGCTCTGACTTGGAAGCCACTGCAGCTACCAGCCTGAATGTGGAGCTAGTCTCAGGAAATGTTTTTTCCAGGGAGACATTTACCAGTTCTGAGGAGGAAAGGATATAGAGATTACATTCAGGATTTTAGTTGTCGTGGTTTTGAATTTGGCTGTTAGTTATGTGTGTTCGATACAGACCCAGACAGAATAAAAAACCGATTCTGTTAACTTTGCAGGACCACTTGGAAGAGATTGTGGAAGGGAAAGCACGGCGAGATGTTCTGTTCATGGTATGCCTGTGATGCTTTAGGTGAAGCAGCCCATGTTAAGTACTTCTTGTGAATGATGGACGATTTTGCTTGTAGTGGACAATTGACAAGTTTGGAAGGACGCGGTGAATTGTTATAAGCGGTACAAAATAATCAGTATGAGGGCTGTTTTACTGTTAATAATTTTATTTCTGGTCCCAGCAATGTGGACGATTGTGAACCGCAAAAAGAGTCAATGTTAAGAAATGACAATTAGTATTGACAGAACTATTTGTGTACTAAGAGCAAAAAAAACCTTGACGAAATTAATGTTATCAAAGCTAATAGCAATTCACAGGGTACTGTTGTACCAGGAATATGTAAAAAACTTATCAAACACTGGGATGCAAACCAACCATGGTGTCGACGGCCACCTCAACGCATGCTGGAAACATAGTATCACCAAAAGTGATGTCAAGACGTTGGAGTCAGGGAAAATACTGGTGTCTGTCATCCATGGGAGGTACGATGTAATATAAGAATTGGGAAACTATGCTTTATTGTGGTACATGTTGGAAAGTGAGCTGCATCGGTGCCACTGCAGAACTAGGCTTTGAACCATAGGGTAACTATGCCTATCCTCGTTTTGTGCGCAAATCGCACTGTTCGTTTAGTTTTGTGAGTAAATGTACGCGGTTACTTATAAAACAGCGTGCATGTGGTAAATTTCTCTTATGTCATTACCGTATCAGTAAGTATGATTGCATAGGTAAAAATAAGTATGACTGAATTTCTCTCCTTCTTTATTTTACTGAACCCAGGCACGACATTATTGCACATGTGAGAGCTGGTGAGCTCATGGCATTAAGACTTCGCCGTCTCAGTAGAATGGTACATCTTCCTGGAGGACACATGATGCCTCTTGAGAAACCAAAAGAGGTATCATCCTTATCTTTTTTCTTTATTCTTTACTCTTTACTTTTTACCCTTGACTCTCGACTCTTTGCTCTTTACTCTTCACTCTTTCCTCTTTACTCTTCACTCTTTCCTCTTTACTCTTTACGCTTTACTCTTTATTACTTTTTTTTTTTTTTCTTTTTCTTTATTCTTCTTCTTTATTGTCTTCGTCTTTATCTTCTTTATTTATATCTTTATTTTTATCTTTTTTATATATATTTTTTCTGTATCTTTATCTTTATTATCTTTGTCGTTATTTTTTCTTATCTTGTCTTGGGAACATTGCAGGTCGGTGACGCTGTACGGAGCCTCATTGAGGCCGCTGAAAGAGGAGTTAATCCTTTGGAGTGGACCAAGGGCAGTAGCCTCGCAGAGCATATTGAACGAGCGGGGGTGGGTGAGGCCGAATACTCAGAGGTCTTTTGCTGTTGCTATTATACTTGCCCTTCATTAACCAGGAAGGTAGAGGAGGGTCTTTTGTCCATGCTCGTCGTAGATATTAGTCAAACTCTCATGATTTCCTGCATTTGGCCCACACTTTCTGTCATCCGACTATTAATGCTATCCACAAGAGTCGCCTGTGTTCAATGTTTTGGGGCAACTGTACGACATAGTAGCCCAAACCCGAGTGAGGGAGATATGTTGCTTTCTTCTCTAGGAATGTCTGTTAGGACAAAGGACTTGTTACCACCCAGTATTTTAGAAATAAAGCGAACATGAGCTAGGCTACCGGTAAAGTTGATAGTTTAAGCATGAGCAAGAGGTTATTTCAACTTTATTACACGAGTGCACGAGAATATTATATCTTCGGTTTCACGATTTCCACTTTTTTATTACTATTTCTTATTTTATTTCTTTCAAAGTTTTCAAACAAATTAAGCTGGCCCATTGGCAACATTTCACTAAATGTTTTTGTGGCTGGCTACTGAGGCCTGCCCTGATTACTTTTAATGGCTAGTTTGAATGTCTCACTAAGGTCCTAACTCTATTATTTTTTTGATGAGCTATGCCGTCATTCGTTTTCTCATAGCAGTCAAATGCTGTGCCACTTGAGTTATTGGTCTTAATGGCTTCCCGTGTAGAAGGGCACGTGTAGAAGGGCATTATGTTTAATAACAACCGGCGATGTTTTGTGTGCCATATTGGAAATTGGTATTTACATCCTAACCCAAAGCTTGTTCTGAGGCTAGCACTAGTTATATATTTTCTAGGTAATGTTTTGTTCATGGATCGTAAATCAGTAATTCCCTGTCTGAAGTTGTTGACTAATTGAGGGGAAAATTCATGTACAGGTGCAGGATCGAATACAAGACACCAAAAGCGCAGGACTAAGAAATCTCCTAAATGTCTCACTGCGTGTTGCCGCACTCCAACTGTCACTGCTTGACTACATCCTATATTTTATTATCACCGTGGCACTGTTTATACTTAGTTTCTTGCGGCTGTTGGGCATGTTGACATCAGCTGTGCGCCAAAGGGTGCAGAAGGTCTATAGAGCAAATCGCCCGCGGGCAGGCCAAAAGCTCATTAGTTGTTGAAATGTAACATTATGCAATGAAATTTATTCGGTCATTCACAAAGTTGCACAAAGCTTGGATGTTTCATTGTTTTGTTTCCTGTGAGAGATGCTCTGAATGACCACCTAACACGGAATATTACAGCATGAATGTGCTTGACAAGTTCTAACATCAAAGCTTGCAAATGAGAGCAATCACAGACTAGTAAGCAGTTGGAACATTAGTCATGATTGGCTATGGAGTAGAAAGCCTAGACTTTTAGTTCTTAGATTTTGAATTCTTCACGTTGAATTCTGAATTCGTAAAATAATTCAATTTATAGATCAAATTACGCTCTTTTTTTTTTAACAATTTTTGTTTTTTATATGTAACGGAAAACATGACCTACGTCTAATTATTTGTGTTCATGACCTCATTCTCCTTTCTCTATGGTTTTTGATTTTTGTACAATTTTTGTTTTTCTTTACATTTTGTCTTTTGTACATTAGACGCCTTTGTTCTTTTCCTACATTGACTTTACTAAACTGAACATATTTTTTTTTTCTGATTTCTATCGCCATGATATCGCCGCATCGCGACACTTGACTATTTTGGCCATATTAATATACCCATTGTTCGAATATGAAAAGGAAATTTTTATTGCAGAAATTGCGATGGTAAAACCATCTTCGAATATAGGTAGAGTCCCTGTACTATACGCTTACTGTACCTGAGAAAAGCGGTATAATACAGGTGTAGTAAGTGGTTATCACAAATAGCGTTGCCAATGTTATGGTATACCCATAGCTCGAATATAATACACTGCCCATGCCTATTAGAGTTAGTAACGCTAATTCAGTCGCGACTGTCTTTGGCCGAAAATCATAAAATAGTGTTAACAACTACAATTTGCCAAAACTCCTTGCACTAAATTAGTGTTGTATGCTCTAATTTCGCATTACCATTAATAATTCCTTAACGCACATAACAATGGGCAACGCAGTGTCTTTGTACTATACGCTTATTATACCCAAGAAACCGATACTATAATACGCGTATACTACGAGGTAGTCACAAATATCATTTCCAATAGTTTTCTTCACATGTGAACTATACGAACATCACAGGCCCATTTTGCCACCTTTCAAAAATCATCATGTCGCATCGCAGTAAGCAACAGTATGGATATCAATCGAAAAACATTTTGGATCTTGGGAAAACTTTTGGTAATGATAGTAGATAAGGTATTAAACTCACAAATGAAAGAAGGCACAAAAAGAAAGTATAATAGTGAAATAAAGAATGTAAACAAGCCACACATTTAATGGTGTGTTTTTTCATGTTTCGCTAGCATCTTGTCGATGATGGATTTCTATTACTTTTTCATGTGGAGGAAAGAAAAAGTCTCTGTCTTCTATGTATAAATGGGTTTTTGTATGGACAACTAAAATAACGTAAGACTACACATTATTTGGTTTCAATTATAGCTTCAGTATAAGAGCTCTTTCTCTTCTGTGAATGTTCTTCAAGAAAAAATTAGTCACATAGATGTTTCTAATGTATTTAGTTAATGCACTATGACCATTACTCAGGGGAGGAGGAGGAGGATGGCGAGGAGGAGGAGGAGAGGAGGAGGGGAGGTGGAGGAGGGGAGGGGAGGAGGAGAGGAGAACAAAGAGAAGGAGGAAGAGAAGGAAGGTTCCCAAAATTGCACAGATACTCCATTAGTTGTTGAAATGTAACATTATGCAATGAAATTTATTCGGTCATTCACAAAGTTCACAAAGCTTGGATGTTTCATTGTTTTGTTTCCTGTGAGAGATGCTCTGAATGACCACCTAACACGGAATATTACAGCATGGATGTGTTTGACAAGTTCTAACCTCAAAGCTTGCAAATGTGAGCAATCACAGACTAGTACGCATTTAGAACATTAGTCATGATTGGCTATGGAGTAAAAAACCTGGACTTTTAGTTCTTAAGATATTACGTTAGAACATAACTTTATACCAAAGTTCAAATTCAAATTTCTATTAATACATCTAAATTTGGACAATACCGTAATTTTCAATCGATAACACAAATATATATTTACAAACAATTATACCCAGATAAAGCCTTTCCCAAAAACTCCTGTGGTCCACACTATTTCAAGTGCAGCCCGAGCAAAACATAAATATATACAGTAAAAAAAAAAAAAACAGAAAAATTAGAAAAAAAACAACACTAAATGCCGCACACTTTTGATCTCTTCCTCTTTCCCTTTTTCACATCGACAACGGAACACGAAAATTCCGTTTCCCCCCATTTGTATGCACACGAAGGATTTTTTGCAAATTGGCCTCCTGATCGCAAAAAAGAGTTACATTTTGGGCAAAAAATTATTGCGACGGTTGAAAATAGTTTTTTTTGGAACTGCCCGGAAAAAGACATCTACTCCAATTTTGTGATACCTGGCAGCGATACGCTTCTTCCGGATGAAAGCCTCGACTTGCATAAATTCAAAATTCACCTGCTTGTTTAATTTTTTTTTTTTTTGAAAAATAATAATCAAAGCAAGGTCAGCTTTGTGGGCTTTATAAAATACAATTTTTTGCAAACAAAAAAAAATGGATAGTTTTGGTGTTTAAAATTTCAGTGGAAATTAAAAGGCTAATCGTCAATGTTCAGTTATTGAAAAGGAGAAAAAAAAAGTAACAGAATCGGAAACCAAGCATGAATATATTGAACAAAAACTAAAATTAGAACTGTGAAAACCGAAACTAATGTTAGTTTCACTATTCCCCCAGCTTCCAAATGTTATAAAATTGCGATTCAAATGTTACAATAATAGGATTCAAATGTTACAAAATTGCAATTTAAATGTTACAAAAATGGGATTGAGATGTTGGAAACTGCGTTTACAATGTTATAAAATTGCAATACAAATGTATAAAACAGTGATTCAAATGATATAAAATTGCGTTCCAAATATCTCGAAGGACAAATGCACTAGACAATTAGAAAAAGATCATGGAGTTTGCCTAGAACTCATGCTCATACCCGTCTCTGGAAATAGTTTACGTTTTATTAGCCTTAGAAGTAGGTTTGTTGTCCAATTGCAAAAGGCATTGTTTCAACTCATTAGATACAAACATTTGTATCCCCAAAAATCTGTAAATGGTACTTGCTTGACGGTGTAAGCTAGGTTCATAGCCAAGTTTGAAAATTGGAGCAACTTTTGATTTTTAAAGAGGGCAAAGTTGGTGTCTTATGATTTTATATGGTTTAATCTAAAACACCCAGGTTGTCAACTGTTAGATATTTTTGAATACAATACATGTGAACGCAAACGTTGAAGCTTGCACAAATCATTTTGGCGCTTCTAGCTGTTTGGGATGATTTAATGGGTTCTCTCAGATATCATAGCTGCTTTTCAGCAACCGATCTTACACAGCAACTTACTAACATAAACCACGTTTCTGACTTTTTGACTTCGCTCCTATTTATGTTCTCACCTAATGAATAGGCGCGAAGGTCGGAAAGTCAAAAACCTGGTTTATGTTGGTAAGTTGCTGTGTAAGACTGGACCCTAAAAAGCAACTATGATATCTAGAAAAATCCAAAAAATCATCCCAAACAACTGGAAGCGCCAAGATGATTTATACAAAATTGTGCAAACCTGAATTATTGCGTTCAAATGTATTGTATTTAAGAATATCTAACAGTTGACAACTTGGGTGTTTTAGATTAAACCATAGAAAATCATAAGACACCAACTTTGCCCTATTTAAAAATCAAAAGTTGCTCCCATTTTTAAACTTGGCTATGAACCTAGCTTACACCGTCAAGCAAGTACCATTTACAGAATTTTGGGGATACAAATGCTTGTATCCCAATGAGTTGAAACAATGCTTTTTGCTATTGGACAACAAACCTACTTTTAAGGCAAATAAAACGTAATCTATTTCCAAAGACGAATATAAACATGAGTTCTAGGCAAATTCTATGATCTTTCTGTAATTGTCTTGTGCATTTGTCCCTGAAAGTGTGTGTTGAAACATCTTTGTTTGGTGGGACATTATCTCTTAACTAATATTTAATAACTATTTTACTATCACTATTGTTATAATGCATCCGGTGTTTGGGCCCACAACAATGTCTGACACTTTTCAGCACCACAGAAGCATGGAATTGAAAACTGATGACCGTTTTTTGCCTCTTCCGGAATGTTATATTCATAATTATATGTCAGTTCCGTCCCAGCTTCAATGTCACGTTTGGCATACATTCCGAGTTGAGCATATCGTGCCTCTAGAGTGTCGACATAAATTCGATACACCGCCAGATTTCCATCACAGCTGCAAGGGCAAATAGCAAAACAATCAATATTAATCATTACTACCTGTATTAATCTGTATTAACATAATAAACAGTATATTATATTTTGCTGGAAAATGCGTTGAAGACTTACAACAGGGCCAAATAAAATCACATGGGCAATGGCGATATGTATCAATGTATCAATATAGTCATATCACATAAGCCAGGAATTTGAGCTGAATTAGAGCTTTGAGTTATCCGGGCTGAGAAAGTATATTTCGAGGAAATCTCAAGATTTTAAAACTTTGTTTTCCTCGCATATATGAGCTGGTTCATATCTTAGGTTCATAAGGTCAACCTATTTATCTGCACTGCGATTGCAGCCTCTTTCTTCAGTAAATGTTTTCTTCAGTAAATCGTTAGAGGTTAAGAAAATGTTGCTATGGGATGTGGAATTTTAGCAAAATAACAACAAAAAAAAAGAGTAATAATAACATTATTATACCTATGATTGATAAACCGCGCCACATTGGATGCAGTATACCCGTCAATGACAAACATGTCCGCTTCTTTAACTTCTGGCGCATCCACATTGAATAAACAACTGCAAACAAACATAATTTACCTCATGAAAAATGAGAACTGGACATGAGACTCTCGTACAACTCGAGAGAGGAAAAACTAACGCATTAGAACATTCGTGTTGGAAAATAAACAAAGTAAAGCAACGAGATGGTCCGTGTAAAACTTTTTGGCCTGACTGGTCACCGTTCAACTAACATTAGCAATGTGAAAATCACAGCTGAGGACGATTCCTATATGGTAATCACCAAACACAGACCCACTTTTGAAGAACTAATCCCAAACAACCTACTATATGGCATCAGCTTTAACATTAAACATTAAGCTTTTCGTATGTCCTCGTCAATCTAAGAGCAAGGTTTCCCTAGATGATTTTATTTGCTAGACATATTGGTGCCATTGTCTTGACTTAATGTTCTTATTAGTGTTGTGTATCGGGTAGTTTTCTATCGCGATAAATGCAATATCGATATTATCATTATTAGACATATTGCACCAAGACCGACAAAAATTATCGTGATACATTTGTTGGGGAGGGGGGGCCCATACCACAGTTTTGAGCTGTACGGAAAAAAGTACCAAAATCGTAATAGGGGGGAGGGTAATAGTTTTTTTCCCAATACATTTGGTTCCACAGTATGAGTTATTGCGATAATTATCGGCTCGATAATTGATACATTTGTTGGGGAGGGGGGGCCCATCCCACAGTTCCGAACAACAGTACGGAAAAAAATACCAAAATCGTAATAAGGGGGGAGGGTTTTTTTTTCCTTTTCCCAATACATTCGATTCCACTGTATGGAGTTACCGCGATAATTATTGGCTCGATAATTGATCGCGATATATCGGTAATTTAGAGCAATAATTGCCTTACAAATATACGGGACAGATTTAATGATTATTGGTGGGTCCAAAAAAGGTACCATCGATTATCGGCAAAGGGCTCCCAATACACAACACTAGTTGAAAGCTGTGTAAATTACAATATGATTGGTTGAGGCAATGGAGGTGGGAACCATGAAATTCCATGAATTTTGCAGACATCTACTGGTACTATCCATCTTTGGTTCCTCATCTTTTACATGCCTTAACCATGTGTCAATTTCTCATTAATACTGCTGTTTTAAGAATACAATATTCGTATTAGAAACATCAGTTTCAGACCTGAGCCTCTTTTTGTCCTGCTCCTCTCCTCGTTTTCGTGCCTCAAGATCATCCAGAACCTCGCCCACATAAGGTACCACAAATTGCCCTCTGCGTTTTCCCTCCCCATTCCCCCCCCCCCCCTAAAGGACATACCTCTACATTTGACTTTTGGCATTACGCAAAGCTTTGTAGAAACAGACAAACTTATTAGAGCCTAAATTTGAAGGGAAAAGGGCCGGGTTAACGAAGACTTCAAAAATGAGGTTACAACATAATCAAAACACATCATCTGCACAGCAAATAGATTTTGTAGATGGTCGTGAAAACGATATGCAAGTGCATTTTCCTCCGTTACAATCTGACAAAGCTTTCAACTAAACTAGGTTCTGTTGTACGACTATAGGAAATTTATATTTTTTTCTCAATAAATTGGATACAAATTGGTGTATAAAGTTACGTGAATCTAACGCCATACCTGATTCAGTAAGGGTAAATAACATGTTATTTAAGGGACAAAATTCAAAACACATTTCAGCTTTCCCGCTTTTTATTCACTTTTGAGAATGTTTCATAAATTAGCACAAAATGCGTTGCCAGTATTTCAATGGGAAAAAATATTTACCGATAGATACGTGCTAGATTCCGAACACCCCATCCTTTTTTTTGAGTCTTGAAGACTTCCAAACGAATCTGAAGACCTTTTTGATACTGGCGATTGAGGCATCGGGTGCCACATGGACACCTGTCATTGCACTCCACAATATCGTGTCGCTCGGCCAACTGCATATAAAAGGGGAGAGAAAATGAGACGAGGGAGG
>JBBHKE010003037.1:171130-223961 GCA_037447655.1 Zygnema cylindricum | reverse complement strand
GCGTGACGAGGGAATGTTACGAAATTTCGTTTTTAGTTTCGTTTATATTTTGGAAACCGCGTGTCATGTGGAAATCTTAAGATTTTTCGTTGGTTTTCCATCATGACACGTAGCTTAATTGTCCACCATGTCACAACTTTTTTTTCTACGGTGTATGCCAACCCACCTCGTCGAGGTGGGTTGAGTCTAACAGAGAAAATTGAAGCGAACTCATCGCAGATGAACATCCAACGGCCAGTATTACCTCCAAGACCTCCGGAGAGTATCGGCAAGATTCTCTGTAATGTTGGTTTTCGTATAAAAACAAAATAGGCGGTACGATCAGGTACGGAGAGTCGCGGATTTCTGGTAGAAACGCCACTTTTCGCTTGATGGAACTTCACCCTTAAAATTCGCGGTATACTGTACACCGCGAATCGTAATTAGACTAATGAAAAAATTAGAGTACAACAACTAAAAAAAATAGTTAGAGTAGTTAACGCTAATTTATGTGATAGAGTTGTTTCAACAATGAAGTTTACTCTAATTTATTTAAGTACTCTAATTTGGCACGCTAATATCCTCTACTGTAAATAAGGTATTCGTACAAAATTTGGCAAAACGTACAGTTTATCGTCACTATGACGTTTGCACTAAGCGGTTTGTTAAAACGCATTTACGTGATAACGGCCTGTATTAAATCATTATTTGTATTTTTTTACTTAATAAGGTACAAAATTTGCACGGTCGGAGGTCGTCCGTACTCCACACTATTTAAAATGAACTTCTATTAGAATTGAAAACGCTAATTAAACTTTACCTTAAATAGAATAATGAAAAAATTAAAATCATTTACTCTTTTTCATGTGACAGTCGAAATTTCGAGCGACCGAATTAGAGTAAGTTACCCTAATTACGATTCGCGGTGTAATGTACCTCCCTTGAACATTAAGAAATAGGGATTGCACCGACAGAATAACTTCCCCGCCGACAACCCCGCCGCTAACCGGTGGGCGGTATGTTTTCGACAAGGTTCCCTCATATTGCATCGCCATGATGCATGCAGTTTGTAAAGCGTCGTCCACACACGTGTGGAGCATACGAATAATAACCGAATAATGTGAACAGTTCGAGTTCTATTTGATGTTCCGCTGTTGTACCACCTCTTCTCCGTACGGTTCCGAACATGGGCCTCGATTTGGTTTGAAACTGATCTTGATATTTACAAAGCAAAGAAACCGTTGGATTTTGCCGAAACCAGCGATTCAAACCCTAAATCGTCCATTTTTTGTTATAAACCGTCAAAATTCTTTAAGTGGTCTAGAAAGGCAAGAATTAGGGTGGCCTTCCATTAGCGAAAAAGTGGGGTTTTTTACAGACAGCCGTACCGTTTCGTACAGGTTCATACAAATTTTTTTTTTGAAGGAAAACATCATTACAGGAAAATGTCCAAGGTTGTAGGCGTAAATTCGGACCGTCGGATGCTATTATACTTTTTATCCGAGACGCCACGTCACTAACCCTAGGGTTTGTTAAGACCGTCCACAGGGAGGACAATTTTCAAAGACTGAACGAATAAAAATAGGCCGCGTGGAAAAGGGAAAGAAAATCCTCGATGAGAGCGCGCGTATGTGCGTACACGTCGCATGGGCCATGTGCCTTCCACCAGGGTGGCTGCGAATCCGCCGAAATCATCCCGTCACGCTCCCATCGTCGAAGTTTGTCGCCGCCTTTTTGTCGTTCCGTTTTGAAATTTTGGGTAGTACATTTAATGCCCTCTGTACGAGTCATTAATTACCTCCGTTGGTACAGATATTATCTCAGCTCGTACAGATATTGCGTTCAGACTTTGCATTCAAAGATTCTTTCAAGTTTTTTAAGCATCTAATATTAACTTACGTGTTTCCAACCAGAATGAGCCACGCAAATAAAAAGTGGTTTACTGACGCGACCAAATGGAAGGCACTCCCTTCAGTAAAATTATCCGTACAATTACTGAGACGCCTAATGGAAGTCCACCCTTAGTGGATTACTTTTACGAAGTCCCTCGATGACACGTGTTCAAATAGTGTATTAATTCTCCTCGTGGGGGTCCGGGGCGATCGAACCAAACCAACAAAAGCTGTTGTAAAATCGACCTAACCGAGGCATGCCTGTTTTAAACCATTACTGTAGCCAATTGACGGGACTGACCTTGGTGAAAAACCGGTTTAACTCAATAGGAAATGACTTCGGGCCAAACCGCGCTAAGTGCTTTCTACAACCGTACGAAATCGACATCCACGTCAGTCTTGGGACAACCCGAAACGGCGAAGCCGAATTTCCGGAGATGCATCGTGGGGATTCGGAGAGCCGTTGAATTCAAATGACGTCACATGGACTTAGGCCGTACTTCCCTTAGGCGGTCTCGGTAAACGTACGGATACGTTTACTGCTTCTCGTGTCTTCCATTCTGTCGGGTTCAATAAACAGCTTTTTATTGCGTGGCTCATTCTGGTTGGGACCACGTAGGCTAGAACTGGATGATGAAAATCTACAAAGAATCTGCAAATGCAAAGTACGAACGTAATATCTGTACCAGCGCAGAATTTGAAAAAAAAACTGTACGAGCGGACGAAACATAAAGATTTGTAAAATCGTACGTAAATGTCAGATTTGTACAGGAAAGGTCCGTGGATGGCAAAAGGAGGGTTAAAGGAGATCTTCCGTCAAAGATTTTTTCGCGGCTTCCGCTGGATTCGCATCCACCCTGGCGGAAGGCACATGGCCTATGCGACTTGTAGGCACGCGATCGCGCGTTCATCGTGGATATTATTTCTTTCCACGCGGCCCAAATTTACACGTTCCCTGTGCGTAGAGTCCACTTTAACGACATTAGCACACAAGTTTCGCGAGATGGCGTCTCGGAGTCTAAAAAGCAGAATATCCGACGGTCAAAGTTTACGCCCATAACCTTGGAGAATCTGGTGCGTCCTTCTGCAACGATGTTTTCCCAAAAACATAAAAAGCACGGTAAGGACCTGTAAAAATTAGTACGGCCTTCAGAAAACAACCTCATTTTTTTGCTAACTACAGCGCGAATCGTAATTAGAGTAAAGAAATAATTAGAGAACAAAAACTAAAAAAACAAACAAGAGAAATGAACGCTAATTTGTGTGATAGATCTGTTTCAACTATGAAGTTTACTCTAATTTATTTAAGTACTCTAATTTGGCACGCTAATATCCTCTACTGTAAATAAGGTAATCGTACAGAATTTGGCAAAACGTACAGTTTATCGTCACTATGACGTTTGCACTACATGGTTTGTTAAAACGCAGTTACATGTTAACGGCCTGTATTAAATCATGATTTGTACTTTTTTTTTACTTAATAAAGTACATTTTTGCACGGTCTAACACCGTCCATACTCCATACTATTTACAACGAACCCATAATAGAATTAAAAACGCTAATTAAACTTTACCTTAAATAGAATAATGAAAAAATTATAATCATTTACTCTATTTCATGTGACAGAGTCGAAGTTTCGAGCGACCTAATTAGAGTAATTTACTCTAGTTACGATTCGCGGTGTACCGTACACCGTGAATCGGTATTGGCGTAATGGACGCTATTTAAGGTACCTTTTTTTTTTTTGCAAATTCTCAAATATAATTATCCACACTATTTAAAAAACCCTAATTCCTAATTAGAATAAACGATTTCGTTGAAAATTTCCAAATTCTCAATTAGCGTAAATGACGGTAATTGTTCCTGCACGCTAAAGAAACCTTTACGCGAATAACGATTCACGGTGTAGTACACGAAAACTGGCATAGGATTACATATACCATACATGCAATGGATGTGCTTCAGATAAAAGTGTACAAACTTGTACACCGTGAATCGCTATTTGCGTAATGAAATAGATAGCGTAATGAAACAATTAGCGTTATTTACGCTAATTGGGACTGTTTTATTCTAATTTTTCGTATACTCTAATTTGTAAACTGCTTTGTACAAAATTTCGGTGCATAATATTTTCACACTAAAATATGTGCATGTACGAAATTGTTCAAATCGTACGCCGTTGCGTTTTTTTTACATCCGCGAATGCCGAAAAATATTTACGCAATTGCATGTTAGCGCGACTCCTTGACAGCGTGAATATCTTTTATGTACTTTTCTACTTGAAAAAGTACAAAAAAGTACGTCTTTGACAGACCGTACACCACACTATCTACGATGGCACTATATTATAGTCATGAATCCTATTTTATGGAACACCTCAAATAGCATGTAGGAACATTTAGAATGCATAATTCTATTTGAGAATTTGCCCAAAAAAACAGGGTACCTCAATTAGCGACCAACACGGTAATAGCGATTCACGGTGTACTACACCGTCAATCGCTATTAGAGTATATAACGCCAATTCGGTGCTCTTCTTTCAAAAAAAAATAACCTGAAATACAATTAATAACGCTATTTAAGTAGGTGGACCATAATCTGCCACGTCTCAGATACTAAATTATAATCAATAACGCTATTTTTTTTTACGCTATTTAATCCTTGACTCTAATAGCGATTGGCGGTGTAATGTGACCTGACAGCTGGCGCAAAATATTGTCGGATAGGCTCACCTCGTGGCGGTCGATCCACGCTGAAATATTTCAAAATATAGATACCTTACGGATGACACGTGGCTGACCGCGTAGGAAGAGATGTACCTTCCCAGTACCGCATGTTTGACGGCGTGTTGTCCGAGATTGAGTTAGGGTGCGTCTCTATGTACTTCAAACTTAGAGTATTTTTTTTGTTTTTTAGCGCAGATCCGGCGGACCCGGATTTCAGGTGTCCCTATGTGTACCAAACGAAATTGTCACTTAAGGGCGTGACGATTGTATACGTCGACAATGCCCGTGACGGCTGTCAACGTCTACAATCTGTGATGACCCACGTCATTTTTCGTAACTGCTTGTGACGTCGCGTGATTTTACGTAACACTAGTTCTAGACTTAACGGCGAAGGCTACCGACAACCGGCTGTTTGCCGGCCGGTATGTACCAGGATCAAATCCTGTGGCCGACACATACCTTTTAGTAAATAAACCCCTAACTAATATATATTTCCCGTAAACCTGTGGATAGCCTAGGAAGCCATGGCTCTAGCTCCCTCTCCAATTTCTCAATTACTGCGACAAGTTTGAGAGTTTGGAGAGAGAAGTTAGAGGTAGACTGCCTCAGCTTTTTTCTATATTTCTATTTAGACCTAGAAAATACTAAAAATGTACCATTAATTTCTACACCCCCCTTATTTTCTAGTCAAACTTTAATTTCAACCGCACTTCTCCCTGCAGAAAATTAGCTTAGGGGAAGGCATAGGTTTGGTCATCATATCTGCTACCATCTCATTCTCTGGTTGGTCTTCTAAACTGATTATTTTGTTTTCTACTTTCTCTCTAACAAAGCTGAGTCCGATGTCCATGTGTTTGGTTTTAAAATGATGTTTAGGATTGGCAGAAATAGCGATTGCTGCCTGATTATCACAAATTTTTTTTCTGCACACCACTCTTAAGGTTACCAAGCTCACCAAGCAAAGACTTGACCCACATCAATTCTTTTACAACAGAGCAAGAGGCCATATACTCAGCCTCCATGGTGGACTGAGTAATAACTTTTTGCTGTTTGCTACTCCAACAGCAAGCCCCATCACCCACATATAATACATATCCAGAAGTGCATCTCCTCATCGAAGCATCACCATAACTGGAATCACTCCAAGTAGTGATGTCAGTATTCTCCCCACCCAAATGCAACCATAGATCCCTAGTTCCTATCAAGTATCTAAGTACTCTCTTAGCTGCCTCCCAATCCTTCTTTGTGGGAGCATTTAGACTTCTACTAAGCACTCCTACAGCTGCAGCTAAATCCGACCGGGTACAATTCATAAAATAGATTAGACTTCCCACTACTTGCCTGTAAGGAATAGTCTGCATGAACTTCTGTTCTTCAGGAGATAATTCCTCGTCTAAGACTATGACTCCTCCTTCCTCACTCCCCTCACTTCCCTTCTTCAACTCCATTGGAGTTGTACAACTATTAACTTTATCCATTTGAAATTTTTCAAGCATGTTCCCTATTGCTTCCTTTTGAGTCAATCTTATAATTTTTCTTTTTCGGTCTCTCTCTACTTGAATTCCCAAAATATATTTTGCTTGCCCCATATCCTTCATTTCAAATCTCCCCTTAAGATCGGTTTTTAGTTTATTAATTTTTTCCATTGATTTACTTAAAACAAGCAAATCATCAACATAAATTGCAATAAATATAAAACCTTCCTCATCTTCGAAAACATAGATTGAGTGATCTGAGTTGATCCGAATATATCCTAGACCGGTAAGAAACTCATCAAGCTTCTTATTTTACTGTCGAGGCGCCTGTTTCAAACCATAAAGAGATTTAATCAGCCGACATACCTTACTCTCCTCTCCTTCTTCCACAAGCCCTTCGGGTTGTTGCATGAAAATCTCCTCTCCAATTCTCCATGCAAAAAGGCTGTTTTGATGTCCATCTGGTGCACTTCCATGTCTTCCGCTGCTGCCAGGCTGAGAAGTATGCGGACGGAGGGAAATCTGACCACTGGGCAAAGGTTTCCTCGTAGTCAATTCCCTCTTTTTGTGTAAATCCCTTTGCCACTAGTCGGGCCTTGTAGCGCTCGATTGTGTTATCTGGGTTCAGTTTTAATTTGAAAACCCACTTACAACCGATTGGTTTTCGGTTAGGTGGACAATCCACCAGCTCCCAAGTATCGGCTGCCATAATTGAGGCCATCTCCTCATTGATGGCTGTCTTCCACCGATTTCTTTCTGGACAAGTCATTGCCTCTCCATAAGTTTGAGGTTCATCTTGATGAGATAGTTTAGTTACCTTGTTATTAACCTATTTTTCTTGCAGTATTTTGCTACTTCTCCTTCCCCCCTCAAAATCTGAGGTCGGAATAGATGGTTTTCGTGGATTCTTTTGAAAAAACTCGGCTTCTCCCCTATCCCTTGATTCCGAATCAATTTCCACCATGTCTTCCGCTACGGGTAGAGTTGTCACTAGAGTTTCCACAGCTGAGTCCTTTTTGGTCTGATTTGTACCTGCAAGAATGTTATCTTCTCTAAAACATGGATAGTTAGGAAGCTCAAAGTCATCAGAATTTTCTGACTCAAATCTGATTTTTACTGACTTTGTATATTTGAAGGGATCCACAAACTTTCCTTCATCCATAACTACTAGATGCTTTACTAAGATTATATCTTCCCTTTTTAGATTTTAAACTCTATATCCTTTACATCCTCATCATATCCTAATAAGTATCCCGGTTTTCCTTTAGGATGTAGCTTCCAATTAGACCGATTTGTATCTAGACTGAATACTTGACTGCCGAAAACCTTTAAGTGAGATACGTCTGGTTTTCCGCCTGTCCATCTCTCATAAGGTGTTTGATCTTTTATAGCTGAAGTAAAACTCTATTTTTGAGGTAATTAGCACAGTTCATTGCTTCTGCCCAAAACCTTTTTCCTATCTTCTTATCTGACAACATACTTCTAGCACTATCACTTAGTGTTCTATTTAACCTTTCAGCTACCCCATTCTGTTCCGGGTTTTTCTGGAACTGTCTTTTGGTGTTGGACCCCATCTTCCCTCAGAAAATCCTCAAACTGGTTAGAAGTATACTCTCCACCATTGTCACTCCTTATTCTCTTGATTGGAGTTTCATGAAGTTTTTTGCTCTATGCTTTATATTGTCTAAAACAATCCTGAGCTGCTGACTTGTTTTTCAAAAAATACACGCGAGAATATTGAGACCAATCATCAGTGATAGTCATCATAAATCTCTTCCCCCCCGGTGAGGGCACTTTAGCCGGTCCCCAAATATCTGTGTGTACTAGATCTAGGATTTTTTTTCTCCCTTATAGGTGGCTGTTTTAGGAAAGGGTAATATGTGTGTTTTACCTTGAGCACATCCACTACAATCACTTATATTATCATTCTCACTAAACTAAATCCCTTCCACCACTCCCATCTTTTTCATCTCTCTTAACTTATCTAGATTCACATGCCCAAGCCTCTTATGCCACATCATAATATCATGAACACCAACATAATAAAGTTTCTTCTTTTCATTACATAAAACTAGCCTAAACATCCCATGGGTTCCTTTCTCAGCAATGAAATAGACATCCTCCTCAAAACTAGCAGTAAAGACTCCTTCCCTAGTGCTAGTGAAAAAACCCATTATCATCTAATACAGATGTAGAGATAAGGTTTTTGTTTAGCTCCGGAATAAACAATACATCGGAGAATGTTAATATTGATGTCTTTCCTTCTACTAACACTTTCAGATCTACCGATCCTATAAGAGTAGTGGTGACTATCCTTTCATCCCCGTACTGTATCACTACGGTGGGAATATTTCTTATCTTAGTGAACAGGTGCCTATCCTTACACATGTGCATGGAGGCACCTGAATCTACAATCCAGCCTGCTTCACCTTTCAATCCACCGTAAGCACATTTTGCCTTCGTGGAATTTCGACCTCGTTTTTTGCCTCCAACTCCTCATCTAAAAGGAGCTCATCGTCCTCGTCCTCGGATTCCGCCTCATGTACCTGTGTCACAAGGGCCTTTTTCTTTCCTCTCAGGGTACCACCGGTCTGCCCCTCCTTTAACCGAAGCTCGGTTAGCTTAGTGCACTATGCCATATAGTGCCCAGGTTTCTTACAAAAATGACATAAACCTTTGGGAGCCCTTGGTCCGAACTCATCGGTGTGATTTTTTTGCTCCCTTCCCCTATAGTTTTCGACCGGTTTTCGGGAATCCTTGTTCCTCCAATCGGTCGCAGTTGCCAAAGCTTGGCCACTCTTTCCTCCCCTTCGGATTTCAATCGTATTCTCCAGAACGAGAATCATCCCTACCAGTGAGTTCCATATCCACCTTGAGTCGGGCAAGTCCTGCACACGGTTGACTATGTTCTCGAACTCATTGGGTAACTTCATCAGTAAACAGTTAACCTTTTCTTTTTCACTAAAATCTTTTCTCGCACTCTCTAGCTCCATGAAGAGTGTAGCAAGCTCATTGCAAAAATCCAACATCTTCCCCCCTTTGTATACATACTCCTTAACTTTATGATCAGCCAACTGTTGTTGCTGAATCGTACCACTTCGGTACATCTCTATGAGAGCCATCCAAAGATCGGATGCCCTTTCTACCTGCAAATGAGGACATGCAAGTCCATGAGTGAGATGGCGTAGGATGAAGTGCTTTGCGGCAATATCGTTGAAGTCCTAGGTTTCAGTATCATTCTCCTCGTCCCTCGGAATAGGTGACATGAATGCCGAACCAATTGCTATTGGTGTGGTCGCCTCTTTCTCCTTTCCTTTGTCCACCACCTCTCCTTCCTTTGTTTCCTCCGTTGAAGGTGGATCCTCTTTTCTGGTGAATTTGTATCCTCTAAACCCTGGAGGATTTCCAAGACTTGATGGACGCCCCAACCGTCCACTCACTATCCCCCAAAACCTTTTTTCGCATAGAGCTCCTATCATCATACTTTCCCAGTATATGAAGCCAGTTCCATTAAAGATTGGTACCCTAGAGGGTGGGCCCATAACTTGTAACTCTGAGACCTCCATAAGTCCTCAGAGTGGACAGCTTCCAAGAAGCCTCTAGGATAACCCTGATCCCTTTGAGTTTCAGCAAAAACAACTGCCACCCTAGTAGAAAAAAACTCTGAACACCTGCACCCTTGTGAAGGAAAGACTCCCCTGAGTGGATAGCAAAAAGAATCTCTGAATTTGCTTCCTTGAGCAGTAAGTTATGGAGGGTCAAAGTTGAACTTTTGTAGAGAAGCTCTCTGGGAGAGAGGGTCCTACCTCCTAATTTTTCTAAGTCCTATCTCTCTCACAAACTCTATCTACTGATGTACGGAACCAATCAGATTACAATTCCGTACGCAAAAGTACAGCTGCCGGTGTACTTTATGTACGGATATTGTACCACATGGCCTAAATGTCGACACATGTCATATCCGGATTCGGTGCCATAATCTCCGGAGATACCACGATCTAATGCAATTTGGCCACGTGTCATCCGATGTGGCGATGGCCACAACCCCCGAAATCTTCTTCCGCGATCTCGGCGCTAATTTCGGCCATCCGATTATATTCGGTTTTAATCGTAGCCGTAATAAATACATGCGCGGTATTCGTTTCACTAGAGAAATAAATGCGCGGTATTGATTTCTTGTCTGTACCGTAATCCGTACTTATAAATTACCGGATCTATGTATCCCGTAAACAATTATAGTTAAATGATTTATCCTATGTATTTCTGTTTAAATAAATATCAAACCATACACTACGTAACATTAGTTATAGACTTAACGGCTAAGGCTACCGGCTAACTGTTGTCTGCCGGCCGGTAGGTACCAGGATCAAATCCTGTGGCCGGCACATACCTTTTAGTAAATAAACCCCTAACTAATATAAATTTTCCGTAAACCTCTGGATAGCCTATGTAGCCATGGCTCTAGCTCCCTCTCCAATTTCTCAGTGACTGCGACAAGTTTGAGAGTTGGAGAAAGAAGTTAGAGGTAGACTGCCTTGGCTTCTTTCTATATTTCTATTTAGACCTAGAAAATACTTAAAATGGACCATTAATTTCTACAGAATGTTAATGAGGAGGAAGAAGGGGAAGAGGAGAAACATGATGAAGTATGTTGGAGCTTCTCCACATCAGTAGTATGGGGAAGAGTGAAGAGCACACAAAAATTTCACGAAAGCAACAGTGTGCTTTTGGAGGTATAAGAGAAGTAAAGAGAAAGGAGGTACTTGAGGGAGTTAAACATGATGAGGATACGAAGGAGAGTAGAGTAAATGACTTAGAAATGAGAAAGTCAGTTATAGAATTAAAATTAGAAATTAGGAAAAATAAAAATATTGAGGATATTCTAATAGATATTTTGGAGACACAAAACTGGTCGAAAAAGGAGACTTTAGCGGATTCCGAGGAAACGTGAGAAGTAAACCTAGAAAGCTTCAAAGGATAGGGGGGGAAATGAAAATTTAATGAAAGGTGTAGGGGAGGAGAAATACTTTTTTGGAATCAAAATGAAAAGTGATAGTGAAAAAACTCATATGGATCTGAAAGGGGGAAGTGGGAAAAATCAGAAAATGGGGTAATTATTATAGATAATCATTTAAGTGGGGAAGATGTATATTTTTTTTTTAAATTTAGTAGGGATTAGTGGTTTTGGATAATTTTGGGGGAGGGTTTATTTGACATCACTACTTGGTGTGATGTCACTTATGAAGATGTGCATGTAAAAGGGTTAGCATCTAGGTATGTGTTGCAGTTTGGGGATTGGGCTGGCTGTTGGAACTGCAAACGGGAAATTGGATTTTGCTCGGATGTAAAAGGGATGAGTTGGATAAAATACTTGCTCCAAGAACTTCGATATATGAAGAGTGGTGTGCAAAAGATATTTTGTTATAATCAAGCTGCGATTGCAATTGGAACAATTCCTAAGCATCACTTTAAAGCAAAGCATATGGATATTCGTTTCAGTTTTGTTAGAGAGAAGGTTGAGAAAAAAAAATTGTTTGGAATATAGATCGAATGGAGAAATGGTAGCAGATATGATGACTAAGCCGGTTCCTTCTCCCAAATTGATATTTTGTAGGGAGAAGTGTGGACTGAAACAAAAGATAAACTAGAAAATAAAAGGGAGTGTTGAAAAATGGTATTTTGTATTCTATCTCTTTTGTTAGTCTTTGGTCATTCTACAGTTCTCATACTTGTTGCAGTCACTGAGAAATGCCAGGAAGCCATGGCTGTCTCATGCAGATAAGAAGACAGAAGAAACACCCCTTGCAAAAAGTACTATCAAAAACATTAATTGATCATGTGATCTCTGGGTAATTGCCCTATGGTGTAGCCGTTTGCTTTATCCAATAAGTCTTGATGAAGCGTTACATATTTCTTATGTGATAAATATATAAATAGTGACACGACGACACATACGAAACAAAATGAACATAAAATGTACAGTATCGCTCGAAATACTGTGCCATACGAAATAAACGAAACGACATCTAAATTCAACAAACAAAATCAAATGTCGTTCGCGAACGACGGTAATGGTCAACACGGAATGACGACCGTAGAATTTCAACTGTCAACAAAGATTATTCGGCGCTACGTCAAGATCGAACGACCAACATTGATCGCCAAATTACAAACGGACGGCACGTGTGAGTGTTGGCAGGCCGGAAAGACTTTTTGGGAGGACTTCGCCAAAGTGGAGGAAAACTGACACGTGGAACCATCTTATAGGATGTTAGAGAAAAATGGGACAGAACGACGACGACTTATTCGCCACGTGGCATACCAAAAGTGGTACTGCATATAGTACGTAACACTAGTTCTAGACTTAACGGCTAAGGCTACCGACTACCGGCTGTCTGCCGGCCGGTAGGTACCAGGATCAAATCCTGTGGCCGGCACATACCTTTTAGTAAATAAACCCCTAACTAATATATATTTCCCGTAAACCTGTGGATAGCCTAGGTAGCCATGGCTCTAGCTCCCTCTCCAATTTCTCAGTGACTGCGACAAGTTTGAGAGTTTGGAGAGAGAAGTTAGAGGTAGACTGCCTCGGCTTTTCTTTCTATATTTCTATTTAGATCTAGAAAATACTTAAAATGGACCATTAATTTCTACAATTGTCTGCGTATACAATCGTCACACCCTTAACTAACAGTTTTGTTATTACTTAGGGTAACCTTCCATCAGGCGAAAATGGGGGTTATTTACCGGAGAAAGTACATTTCCTTACTAGACTGTACTTTTTTTTGTTTTTTTACAAAAGATCTTTACTTAAACTTTGTTAAGATTCTCTACACTTTTTGGCGAAAACCCCCATTGTCCGATTTTGATTTCTCGACCTCAACGCCCCTTCTATCCAGTACTTGGCGAGTCTCCTCCGACTGTCTTCAAGAGGACACTTTGCGCTTACTGGACGCATGTAGTGGTCCACTTGTAAAATCAGAGTCGATCCACGACGGACGTGAAACTATAAACTTACATGTGGCAAATGGCGTGTACCTTGGAATTACTAGATATAAAGGGTATTTTCTAGGTCTAAATAGATCAATAAATTAGGAAAAAGAAAAGGGCGGACAACCTGCCTCCACCTCCTCTCTCTAGCCACCATAATTGTTGTAGTCACTGAACGATAAAGAAGGTGGTTGAGCCATGGATGTCCTAGTTCAACAGACAGGACTAAAGAGTGACTTATGTCACTCTCAACAAAAGGTTGAGTCCGGCATGACTCGAACCCCTGACCGGCAAAGCGAGGCATAGCCGTTAGCTCTAATCGGTCTGTCGTAGGAGTTCGTTAACATACATAGGGTGTGATATTTAATTAAACTGTGTTTTAATCTTGAATCTGATTAACGGTATGACAAATGAAAGAACATAGAACTAAGTAAATATAGTGCGAACATTATCTCGCACGAAACAAATGAATTGGACATTTGTTTCAACGGCTAATATTAAATGTCGGTTTATGATCCGACGCCACATATCAATGCCGAGATCCCGGAATGGTCACCATGGCGGTTTTCGGTCGTGGCGTGACTAGGCAACACGTGGAGAGATAACATTCGGTCGCGGGAATTTCGAAGAACATAAGGACAAGTTAAAAGTGGACACGCGTCCACTCATTGGCCTTGCCGTACTTAGGCCGTACAAAAAGTACATCGGCCGTAGTACCTTTCTATACTCTACAGTGGTTTGATTGGTTCGTACGTCAGTAGATAAAGGTTGTTAGAGGACTTAGAGAATTTGGTAGGTATGGACCTCTCTCTCCGAGAGAGTTTTGTATAAACTTGGCAACTTTGCCACTTCATAACTAATTGGCTGATTGGTCGTTTTCAGTGAATCCTTTTGCTACGGACTCAGGGGAGTCCAAGCTGCACACGGGTGCAGCCAGAGTGTCAATTTGTCCTTGTGGAAAGCAGTGGTTGTGGCTGAAAGTGGGTAAGCTAAAAGCTATCGAAAGGCTTTCTGAATTCTGTAGTCCAATGGAGGACACACAATTGTAGGTTATGGGCCCACCCTCTAGGGTGCCCACCTTCAATGGATCTGGGTTCATTTATAAGGAAGCTATGATGATGGGGGCTTTGTGTAAAAAACGATACTGGGGTATTGTTAGTGGACAAGAGAAACGTCCACCTCAGGGAACTCCACCAGGGTTTGGTGGAATAAGGTTTGCTGCAGCAACCTCTGCTACAGCAGAAGAGGCATATAATGGGGACAACAGTGTGTTTGAAAAGGGGAAAGAGAAGGAGACGCCTTTACTCCTATTACCACGACACCCTGAGCGGCGACCGTGAAGACCTCGGAGAACGACACCCAAACGTGGGAAGACATCAACATGGCTGCCAAAAACTTTATTCTAAGACACCTCACTCGGGCTTTAGCAACCCCCCACCTTCACATTTACAAGGCCGAGGAGTTGTGGGTGAGTTTGGTGGAGATCTATAGAGTTGGTACTATTTAGGAGCTCTAGTTGGCTGGAAAAAAGTTAGGGAATTATACTTACAAAGGGGGAAAGATGTTAGACTATTGTAATGATCTCTCTTGTTATATATAGAGACGGAGAGTGCCGGGTGGACATGTACAATGAAGATGAAAGTTAACACTCTCATCATGAAGTTACCCAAAGAGTATGAAAACATAGTATACCGAGTATAGGAAATGACTAACAGTTCATAGTAGTGGAACACAGTGGTCCGGATGATACTTCTGCAAGAGAACACAATTGATATTAGAAGGGGGGGAAAGAGCATCCAAGCTCTAGCTGCAAGAGGAAACCGATGGGGGAATGATCCGAAGAAATCATTCAAAAAAGAGAGAGACCAGTTTTGAGGACCGAGGCCCCCAAAGGGACTTCGTCATTTTTGCAAAAAGCCAAAACACTTCATAGCGGATTGTGTCAAGCTATCGGAGCCGAGGCTCTAAGAGAACCAAGAAGAGGGTTTTTACGGAGGGAAGAAGAAATCACCTGTGGTCACAAAAGTGAGAGGAGAGACCGAGGATGGGTCCTCTAAGGAGGAGGATGGGAAGCTTCTTTTTGACGAGAGTCTAGAGGAGAAGGAGATCCCTCGGAAACACAAGTGTGCTCTCGGAGCAATTCGGAAACCTTTACAAGAAGGATAGATTTTCGACTCAGGTGCATCCATGCATATGTGTCTTGATAAGCACCTCTTTACTAAGCTAAAGAAAACCCCTACTGTAGAGATAGAGTATGGGAATGCAAGAGTGGTTACTACAAATCTAGTGGTGTTGGTAGATCTTAAAGTCTTAGTGGAGGGAAAGAATTATATACTCACCTTCTAGATGTACGAACATTCCCCAGCTGAGTAAAAAATCTTGTCTCTACGTCCGTGTTAGATGACAAGGAGTTTGAAACCTTCACTAGAAAGGGAGTCTTTACAGCTAAGTATGGGGATGAAGTACTTCATGGCAGATAAGGGTAGCCAAGAAATGTTTAGGCTTAACCTGAGTAATGAAAAGAAGAATGCTTACTATGTTGGTGTTTCAAAGTTGATAATTTGGCATAAGCGATTGTGGCATGTGAATTTTGATAGGTTGAGGGAAATGAAAATGCTTGGTGTAGTAGAAGGCATTCAATTTGGGGAAAATGAAATGATGGATGATTGTAGTGGCTGTGCCCAAGGTAAGGCTCACAGACTTCCCTTTCCCAAAGCAGCCACATATAGAGGTGAGAAAGTACTAGATTTGGTCCACACAGATATCTGGGGACCAGCAATAGTACCTTCGGTTGGAGGAAAGAGGTTTATGCTAACAATAACCGATGACTGGCCTAGATACTCTAGAGTCTACTTCCTAAAAACAAAGTTTGAAACATCAACTTGCGTCAAAGAATATAAAGCCTGGAGTGAGAAGTTGCATGGAACCCCATTAAGAGAATGAGGAGTGATAATGGGGGGGAATATACCTCTAACCAGTTTGAGGAATACTTCAGAGATGAGGGAGTTTAGCACCAAAAAACTGTACCATATAACTCGTAACAAAATGGGGTAGGTGAGAGGTTGAACAAAACACAAGGAGATAGTGCATGCAGTATGTTGGCCGACAAGAAAATAGGAAAGAGATATTGGGTAGAAGCCATGAACTGTGCCAACACATTAAGAAAAGAGTCCTTACCTCAGCTATAAAGGGAATGACAGCTTATGAGAGATGGGTTGGAAGGAAACCAAATATCTCTCACCTTAAAGTATTCGGTAGACAAGTTTACAGTCTTGACACGGATAGGAAACACTGGAAACTAGATGCTAAGGGAAAACATGGATACTTTGTAGGATATGATGAGGATGTCAAGCGATATAGAGTCTATGACTTAGCAAAGAGATATATCATTTTGGTCAAGCACCTAGTTGTCATGGATGGAGGGAAGTCATTTGACCCCTTTAAATATACCAAGAAGATAAGAATCAGATTTTGAGTCCGAAGGTGAGAAGGACTCCATCTTCCCAAAATGGACATGAGTGAAACAGGGATGTAGATTCATGGGAGATCCAAGATACACGAGATCCACCGGAAACCTCAAATATTCCTATGGACTTCGAGGAGACAAAATAGGAGGAACCGGAACCAGCTTCCTTGGATAATAGAAACGATGAGACAGTAAGGAGAAATAGAAGACTTCCCTCCATCTCAGCTCCAAAGTTTGAGGGAGAAAGAACGAGCAACAAAAGGATATAAGAAAAATAGGTTGTTGAAATTATAAGTTTTATAAGGTATTTTCTACGTCTAAATCTATTAGTAAAAGTAGGAAAAGTAAAAGTGCAGGCAGTCTGCCTCCACCTCTTCACTATACCCCCTATACTTGTTGTAGTCACTAAAGAATAGAGAGGCTAGTGGAGCCATGGCTGCCTCAGCCCTATAGGCAGGACTTAAGAGTGACCTAAGTCACTCTCAACAAAAAGGTTGAGTCCGACAAGACACGAACCTCCAACCGGCAGAGCGTGGCGTAGCCGTCAGCTCTAACCGGTCTGTCGTAGAAGTTTGTTACATATCATGTGGTACGATATTTGTTTAAACATTGAACAAAACATTAATTCGATTAACGTAACTGTGGAAAGGAAACATACAGACGTAGCAGATTTAGTGCGTACATCAAATCCGCCGCACAAAATAAATGAATCGGACATTTATTTCAACGGCGTACATTAGATGTCGGTCTTCATCCGACGGCGCTAATCGTCGCCGAGGTCCTAGAATGGTCACTTTGGCGGTTTTTGGACGTGGCGGGACGTGGCATGACCTAGCGATACGTGGCAGGATTGAATTGAGTAGCGGGGATCCCGGACGACATAAGGACGACTCAGACGGCGACACGCGTCTACTCCATGACCTTGTTGTACAGAGGCGTCTACTCTATGACCTTGTTGTACAGAGGCAGTACATAAAGTACACCGGCTACAGTACATTTTGGTACTTTACAGTATTCTGATTGGAGCCTACTTTAGTAGATAGGGTTTGTGAGAGAGATGTAATACTTAGAATATTTGAAACAGTCACCTCTCCCTTGGGAGTTTTGTATAAATTGGCATCTTTGCTGACTCATAACCTATCGGTTAGTTGGCCGTTTTAAGTGATTTTTTTTGTTACGGACTAAGGGGAGTCCAGGCTACACACGGATGCAGTCAAATTGTCAGTTTGCCTTCCTTGACAGCAGTGGTTGTGGCTTGAAATGGGTTAGTTAAATACTATTTGGAGGCTTTTTGTATTCTGTGGTCCAATGGAGGACACATAATTTCAGGTTATGGGCCCACCCTCTATGGTGCCCACCTTAAATGTATATGGGTTCATGTATTGGGAAGCCATGATGATGGGAGCTTTGTGCGAAAAATGACACTAGGGTATCGTCAGTGGACAAGTGAAACATCCACCTTCGGGAACTCCACCAGGATTTGGAGGAGTAAGGTTTCCTACAGCAATGGCTTCCTCAACGGAGGAGGCAAATGATGGAGACAGGAGTGTGTCCGAAAAGGGGAAAGGTAAGGAGACACCTCTCACTCCTATTGCCATAGTTCTGGGAGCGGTGACCGTGAAGTCCGCGGAGAACGATACTCAAATATGGGAGGATGTAAACATGGCTGCCAAGAATTTCATACTGAGGCACCTCACTCAAGCTTTGGCCACTCCTCATTTTCACATTTACAAGGCCGAGGAGTTGTCGGTGAGTTTGGTGGAGATTTATAGAGCTGGAACTATTAATGAGCTCCAGTTGGCTGAGCAAAAGCTAGTGAGTCACACTTACAAAGGAGGAAAGATGTTAGATTACTGTAATGATCTTTCTTGTTTGTATATGGAGATGGAAAGTGCCGGGTGGACAGGTACAATGAAAAGGAAAGTTAACACCCTTATCATGAAGTTACCAATTCAGTACGAGAACATAGTGAACCGAGTATAGGAAATGCCTGATATTTCATGGAAATGGTACACAGTGGTTAGGATGATATATGTGCAGGAAAACATAATGGAGATTAGGAGAGGAGGAAAGAGCATTTAAGCTCTAGCAACAGGAAGGAACCGATGGGGGAAAGACCCGAATAAACCGTACAAAGGGGAAAGAGATCATTCTGGAGGACCTAGGCCCCCAAAGGGTCTTTGTCATTTTTGCAAAAAGCCGGGACACTTCATAGCAGATTGTGTCAAGCTGTCGGAGCTGTGGCTCTAAAAGAACCATGGAGGGAGTTCTTCCGCAGGGAAAAAAAAAACACTTGTGGTCACAAAAGTGGCGGAAGAAATTGAGGACGAGTCCGCAGAGGAGGATGGGGAGCTTTTTCTTGACCAGAGTCTAGAGGAGAAGGAGACCCCTCGGAGACAGAAGTGTGCCCCTGGAGCAATTCGACAAGCGCCACAGGAAGGGTGGATCATCGACTCAAAGGCATCCATACATATGTGCAGTGATAAGGAACTCTTCACTAAGCTAAGAAAGATCCCTACTGTAGAGATAGAGTATGGAGATGGGAAAGTGGTAACTACAGATCTAGTGGGGTTAGTAGATCTGAAAGTCTTCGTGGAGGGTAAGACTTCTTTACTTACATTCTCAGATGTACTCTACATTCCTCAACTGAGTAAAAATCTTGTCTCTACGTCTGTGTTAGATGACAAGGAGTTTGATACATTCACTAGAAAGGGAGTCTTTACAGCTAAGTATGGGGATGAAGTTAACTTCACGGCAGATAAAGGTAGCCAAGGAATGTTTAGGCTTAACCTGAGTAATGAAAAGAATAATGCTTACTATGTTGGTGTTCCTAAGTTGATGATTTGGCATAAGCCGTTGGGGCATGTGCATTTTGATAAGTTGAGGGAAAATAAAAAGCTTGGGGTAGTAGAAGGCATTCAGTTTGGGGATAATGAAATTTTGGATGATTGTAGTGGCTGTGCTCAAGGTAAGGCTCACAAACTTCCCTTTCCCAAAGCCGCCACATATAGAGGTGAGAAAGTACTAGATTTGGTCCACACAGATATTTGGGGACATGCAAAAGTACCTTCGGTTGGACGAAAGAGGTTTATGTTGACAATAACCGATGACTGGTCTAGATACTCTAGAGTGTATTTACTAAAAACAAAGTTTGAAATATAAACTTGCTTCAAAGAATATAAAGCCTGGAGTGAGAAGTTGCATGAAACCCCCATTAAGAGAATAAGGAGTGATAATGGGGGGGAATAAACCTCTCACCATTTTGAGGAATATCTGAGAGATAAGGGAGTGCAGCACCAGAAAAATGTACCATATAACCCGAAACAAAATGGGGTAGGTGAGAGGTTGAATCGAACACTAGGAGATAGTGCATGCAGTATGTTGGCCGACAAGAAAATTGGAAAGCGATTTTGGGGAGAGGCAATGAACTGTGCCAACTACATTAAGAATAGAGTCCTTACCTCAGCTGTAAGGGGAGTGACACCTTATGAGAGATGGGTTGGAAGGAAACCACATATCTCACACCCTAAAGTGTTCGGTAGGCAAGTTTACAGTCTTGACACGGATAGGAAAAACTGGAAACTAGATGCTAAGGGAAAACCAAGATAGTGTGTGGGATATGATGAGGATGTTAAGGGACATAGAGTCTATGACTTTGCAAAGAAAGATATCATTCTGGTCAGACACTTAGTTGTCATGGATGAAGGGAAGTCATTTGACCCCTTCAAATATACAAAAAAGATAAGAATCAGATTTGAGTCCGAAAGTGAGGAGAACTCGGTAGTTCCCGAAAGGGACATAAGTGAAACAATGATTGCAGATTCATGGGAGATTTGAGATACAAGAGACTCACAGGAAACCTCACTGTTGAAATCACTAGATTCAGGGGAGGTATTTTCTAGGTCTTAATTAAAATAAAAAAGGAAAAAGAAAGCACAAGCAACTTGCCTCCACCTTCTCTCACTAGCCCCCATACTTGTTGTAGTCACTGAAGGAGAGAGAGGGCGGTGGAGCTAAGGCTTCCTTAGCTCCACAGGCAGAGCTTAAGAGTGACCTAATTCACTCTCAACCTAAAAGGTTGAGTCCGCCAAGACTTGAACCTCCGACCGATAGGGCGAGGCGTAGCCGTCAACCCTTACATGTCTGTCGTAGTAGTCCGTTAGGATACATGGGGTTTGATAACTATTTAAACAATAGATACGCGACTAATCCGATTAACGGAATTGCAAAGAGAATACATAGAAACTAGTTGGAGTTTTAGTTCGCACGAAACAAATGTACTGGACATTTATTTTTCAACGGCTGTCGTTTAAAGCCGGTTGTGATCCGACGGCCCGCACCATCGCCGATATCCCGGAATGGCCGCCTTGGCGGTTTTCGGTCGTAACATGGCCTGGCAACAGGTGGCACGATGTCATTGAGAAGAGGAAATCGCGGAGAGGATGAGGACAAGTCCGAAGGAGACAGGCGTCCACTCCATTGCCTTGTCGTACACATGCTGCACACAAATGACATCGGCCGATGACCTTTCGGTACTGTACAGTCTTGTGATTGGTTCCGTACCTCAGTAGATTGGAATTGTGAGAGGTTTAGGACTTAGTAGATTGAGGAGGTTGTCGCCTCTCTCCTAATAAGCTTGTATAAATATTGGCATCTTGGCCACTTAATAACTAATCGCCTGGTTGGGCGTTTTCAGTGATTCTTCTTGTTGTGGACTCAGGGGTCTCCAGACTGCACAAGGGTGAAGTCAGATTATCTATTTGTCTGCTTGAGTGGCAGTTGCTCTAGTTGAAAGTGGGTTAATTAAAAACTACCTAGAGGCTTCCTCAATTTTGGTCCAAATAGGGGACACAGAATTGCAAGTTATGGGCCCACCCTCTAGGGTTCCTATATTCAACGAATCTGGGTTCATTAATTGGGAAGCTATAATGATAGGGGTATTGTGTGAGAAACAATACTGGGGTATTGTTAGTGGACAAGTGAAACGACCGTCTCAAGGAACTCCATCAGGGTTTGGAGGAGTGAGGTTTTTTGCAACAAGATCTGCTCCAACGGAGGAGACAGATGATGGGGACAACTGTGTGTCCGAAAAGGGGAAAGGAAAGGAGACACCTCTCACTCCTATTGCCACGGCACCCGGAGCGGTGGCCGTGAAGACCGAGGAAATTGACATTCAGATGGGGGAGTACACCAACAAAAATGCCAGGCACTTTATTCTGAGGCACCTCACTCAAGCTGTGGCGACCTCTCACCTTCACATCTTCAAGGCCGAGGAGTTGTGGATGACCTTAGTGGAGACCTATAGAGCAAGCACCTTTCAGGAGCTCTAGCTGGCTGAGCAAAGGCTGATGAGTTACACTTTCAAAGGAGGAAAGATGTTGGACTATTGCAGCGATCTCTCTTGTCTGTACATGGAGATGGAGAGTGCCGGATAGACATGCACTATAAAGATGAAAGTTAACACTCTCATCATGAAGTTGCCGGAGGAGTATGAAAATATAGTGTACGAGTGGAAGAAATGGATGATAGTGCTTCGAAGTGGAACATCGTGGTCCGAATGATAGTTGTGCAGGATAACACCATTGAGATCCTGAGAGGAGGAAAGACCGTTCAAGCTCTAGCTCCCAAAACGCACCGGTGGAGGAAAGATCTGAAGAAGCCGTACAAGAGCTTCAAAGGGGAAAAGGACCAATCTAAAGAACCGAGGACTCCGAAGGGCCTTTGCTATTTCTGCAAAAAGCCGGGGCACTTCATAGATGATTGCATCAAGCTATCGGAGCTGAGGCTTCAAGAAAATCATCGAGGGGGTTCTTTCAGAGGGAAGAAGAAAACACTTGTGGTCACACGGGTGAAATGAGTGACCGAGGAGGACGAATCTTACGAGGAGGAAGATGGGGAGCTTCTTTTTGACAAGAATCTTGAGGAGAAGGGGATCCCTCGGAAACAGAAGTGTGCCCTTAGAGCCATTTGGGAAGCTCTAGAGGAGTGATGGATCATCGACTCAGGTGCATCCATGCATATGTGTCGTGACAGGCACCTCTTCACTAAGCTAAGAAAGATCCCTACTGTGGAAATAGAGTATGGGGATGGGATAGTAGTTACCACAGATCTAGTGGGCTCGGTAGATGTGAAAGTCTTAGTGGAGGGTAAGACTTCTATTCTCACCTTTTCAGTTGTGCTCTACATTCCTCAGCTGAGTAAGAATCTTGTGTCTACCTCTGTATTAGATGATAAGGATTTTGATACCTTCACTAGAAAGGGAGTCTTTACAGCTAAGTATGGAGATGAAAGTCTACTTCACAGCAGATAAGGGTAGCCACGGAATGTTTAGGCTTAACTTGAGTAATGAAAAGAAAAGTGCTTACTATGGTGGTGTCCCGAGCTTGATGATATGGCATAAACGTTTGGGGCATGTGAATTTTGATAGACTGAGGGAAATGAAGAAGTTGGGTGTAGTAGAAGGCATTCAGTTTAGGGATAATGAAATGATGGATGATTGTAGTGGCTGTGCCTAAGGTAAAGCTCACAGACTTCCCTTTCCCAAAAACTGCCACATATAGAGGTGAGAAAGTACTAGATCTGGTCCACACAGATATCAACGGACAAGCAAGAGTACCTTCAGTTAGGGGGAAGAGGTATATGCTAACAATTACTAATGATTGGTCCAGATATTCCAGAGTCTACTTCTTAAAAACAAAGTCTAAAACACCAAAATACTTTAATGAATACAAAGTCTGGAGTGAGAAGTTGCACGGAACCCCCATTAAGAGAATAAGGAGTAATAATGGGGGAGAGTACACCTCTAACCAGTTTGAGGATTATTTGTGAGATGAGGGAGTTCAGCATCAAAAAAGTGTAACAAATAATCTAGAAAAGAATGGGGTAGCTCAGAGGTTAAACTGGACTTTAGGAGATAGTGTATACAGTATGTTGGCAGATAAGAAAATAGGAAGAAGATTTTGGGCAGAAGCCATGAACTGTGCTAACTACATTAAGAATAGAGGCCTCACTAAAGCTGTTAAAGGGATGACCCTTTATGAGAGATGGGTTGGAAGGAAACCGAATATCTCTCACTTGAAAGTATTCGGTAGTCAAGTTTACAGTCTTGACACATATAAGAAAAAATAGAAACTAGATGCTAAAGGGAAACCGGGATAATTTGTGGGATATGACGAGGATGTCAAGGGATATAGAGTCTATGACTTAGCTAAACAAGATATCATCATGGTAAAACATCTAGTTGTCAAGAATGAAGGGAAGTCTTTTGATCCCTTCAAATACACTAAGAAAATCAGAATCAGTTTTGAGTCCTAGAGTGAGGAGGACTTAGATCATTCCAAAAGGGACAATAGTGAAAACATGATTGCAGATCCAAGAGAGATAAAAGATGGGGGAGATATACCGAAATCCCCTCATATTCCTACACACTTTGAGGAGAGACAGGAAGAAGACTCAGAACCGATTTCCATGGATAAAGGAGCTGATGAGACAGTGTGGAGGAATACAAGACTTCCCTCCATTCCAGCTTCGGACTTTGAGGGAGGACGGAGGAGCAGCAAAAGGCTTCAAGAAAAACATGATGCTCACAAGGTAACAACGATTTCTCACCTTGATGAGCATCAGTGATACTCGGAGGCAATGAACAGTCTGAAGTAAGAGAGATGGGTCAAAGCCATAAATGATGAGATGGCCTCAATCATGGAGGCAAATACTTGGGAGCTAGTGGATTGTCCACCAGATAGAAAACCTATTGGCTGTTAATGGGTATTTAAACTGAAATTGAACCCAAATAATACCATTGAGAGATATATGGCTCGGTTGGTGGCAAAGGGGTTCACCCAAAAAGAAGGGATAGATTGTGAGGAGACATTTGCTCCGGTAGTTCGATTCCCATCTGTAAGGATTCTCCTTAGTTTAGCAGCAGCGGAAGACATGGAGATACATCAGATTGATATTAAGACCGCCTTCCTCAACGGTGAACTGGAGGAGGAAATCTTCATGCGGCAACCAGAAGGTTTTGTAGAGGAAGGAGAGGAGAGCAAAGTCTGCAGACTTATAAAGTCCTTATATGGACTTAAGCATGCCCCCAAACAATGGAATAAGAAAACTATATGAGTTTCTTACTAGTCTGGGGTATATTCGGATCAGTTTTGACCACTCTATTTATATGTTTGAGGATGAGAATGGTGTGATTTTTATTGCAATCTATGTGGATGACTTGCTGGTATTGAGTAAGTCTATGGAAAAGATAAATAGACTAAAGAAGATCTTAGAAGTAGATTTGACATGAAGGATTTAATGGAGGCTAAATATATTATGGGAATTCAAATGGAAAAGGATAGGGGGAAGAGGATAATCAGACTTACTCAAAAAGAGGCTATAGGTAATATGTTGGAGAAATTTCAGATGGAGAATGCTATCAGTTGTACCACTCCCATGGACTTGAAGAAAGTAAGTGATGGGAGTATAGAAGGAGGAGTGGTAATGCTAGATGATCAGATGAGTCCAGAAGAGAGGCAGTTTATGAAGTTTATTCCTTACAGACAGGTTGTAGGAAATTTGATTTACTTTATGAATTGTACCAGACTTGACAAAGCTACAGCTGTTGGAGTCCTCAGTAGAAGTCTTAATGATCCCAGAAAGAGAGACTAGGAGGCAGCCAAGAGAGTAATGAGATACCTAGTGGGAACTAGGAATCTGTGGTTGCATTTGGGAGGGGAGCACACTGACATCACTACTTGGAGTGATGCTAGTTATGGGGATGCACCTATGAGAAGATGCACTTCTGGGTATGTATTGTATGTGGGAGAAGGTGCTTGCTATTGGAGCAGCAAGCAACAAAAGGTTGTTGCCGAGTCCACTATGGAGGCTAAATACATGGCCTCTTGTTCTGCTGTGAAAGAGCTGATGTGGGTGAAGTCTTTGTTGTAAGAATTGGGGTACACGAAGAAGGGAGTGCATGAAGTGTTTTGTGATAATCAGGCTGCAATTACAATTGCAGCCAATCCAAAACATCATTTCAAAGCTAAGCATATGGACATAAGATTGAGTTTTTTGAGGGAAAAGGTAGAAAATAAAATTGTGAATTTGGTGTATAGGAGTGATGGGGAAATGGTGGCTGATATGATGACAAAGCCTGTGCCATCTCCCAAGCTAAAGTATTGTAGAGAAAAGTGTGGATTAAAAGAGAAACTAAAATTAGACTAGAAAATAAGGGGAGTGTTGAAATAACTAGATTTAGGGGAGGTATTTTCTAGGTCTTAATTAAAATAAAAAAGGAAAAAGAAAGCACAGGCAGCCTGCCTCCACCTTCTCTCACTAGCCCCCATACTTGTTGTAGTCACTAAATGAGAGAGAGAGGGCAGTGGAGCCATGGCTTCCTTAGCTCCACACGCAGAGCTTAAGAGTGACCCAAGTCACTCTCAACAAATAAAGTTGAGTCCGGCATGACTCGAACCTCCGACAGGTTGGGCGAGGCGTAGCCGTCAACCCTTACCAATCTGTCGTAGTAGTCCGTTAGGATACATGGGTTTTGATAGCTATTTCAACAATAGATAGGCGACTAATCCGATTAACGGAATTCCAAATAGAATACATAGAAACTAGTTGGATACAGGATTTGGCAAAAGGATACAGGAAAAACATACAGCTAATAAGGTAACTAAGCTATCTCACCCAGATGAGCCTGAGTCTTACTCGGAGGCGGTGAATAGTCCAAAGAAAGACAGATGGATTAGAGCCATAAATGATGAGATGGCCTCCATCATGGAAGAAAATACTTGGGAACTAGCGGATTGTCCTCCAAACAGAAAACCTATTGGGTGTAAATTGGTATTTAAACTAAAACTGAAGCCAAATAATACCATTAAGAGATATAAGGCTCGATTGGTAGCGAAGGGGTTCACCCAAAAGAAGGGTATTGACTATGAGGAGACCTTTGCTCTAGTTGTTCGGTTCCCATCAGTAAGGATTCTCCTCAGTCATGCAGCAGCGGAAGACATGGAAATACACCAAAAGGACATTAAGTCTGCTTTTCTTAATGGTGAGTTAAAGGAAGAAATTTTCACGAGAAAACTCAAGGGGTTCGTGGAGGAAGGAGAAGAGAGCAATGTCTACAGGCTCACAAAGTCCTTGTATGGACTGAAGCAGGCTCCCCGACAGATAAAATAAGAAACTATATGAGTTTCTCACCGGTCATGGTTATATCCGGATCAATTTTGACCATTCTATCAATATGTTTGAGGATGAGAATGGTGTCATTTTTATTGCAATCTATGTGGATGATCTGCTTGTGCTCAGTAAGTCTTTCGAAAAGATCAATAGGCTAAAGAAAGATATGGGAAGCAAATTTGATATGAAAGATTTAGGTGAGGCAAAATACATTTTGGGGATCTAAATGGAAAGAGATAGGGGGAAAAGGATTATTAGACTTACTCAGAAAGAAGCAATAAGTAATATGTTTGAGAAATTGTAGATGGAAAATGCTAACAGTTGTACTACTCCCATGGACTTGAAAAAAGTAAGTAATGGGAGTGTAAAAGGAGGAGTGATGATCTTAGATGATCAGATGAGTCTAGAGGAGAGAGAGTTTATGAAGTCTATCCCTTATAGACATCTCATTTGGAGTTTGATCTATTTTATGAACTGTACCAAGCTGAACATAGCGGCAGCAGTTGAAGTACTTAGTAGGAGTCTTAATGATCGTAGGAAGAGAGACTAGGAGGCAGCCAAGAGAATCATGAGATATCTGGTAGGACCTAGAGAGTTATGGTTGCATTTGGGAGAGGAGTACACTGAATTCACTACTTGGAGTGATGTGTTGTTCTACAACCACCGGTGCAGGTGGAGGAGCAGCAGTAGTAGTAGAAGTAGACATGATACACTCTCAGAAGCTATCAAGAATCCTACCAAACAGCTGTTCTTAAGTGCTCACCACTTCTTATACACGCATCCAAACCTCACAACACTCTATCAGAATATAGAGTAGAATAAACACTTATAACTCCCAAAGTTATAGCACAATTGACCCGACAACACTCAAGATATAATACTCAGAAGTTACCCAAAAACTGTCTGCAGTTTTACTACTTGGAAGTCTGGATACATCATGTGTTCTGAGTCCTAAGTCTTATACTAGTGTTGTACCGGCAATACCACTATACCTGAGAGGTACGTCAAGCTGCCAAGCTAATACTAAGCTACCACTGAGCTACCACTAAGCTACCATTGAGCTACCACCGAGCTACCCACTAAGTTACCACTGAGTTCCCACTAAGTTGACTAGAATCGTATCTATCGTAGTTGCTCTATCCTGTACAGAATCACATTAAGAATATCAGACGTTGCGTTGTCCGTACGGACCATATCAAATATAATCGTGGTTGCCTTGTCCTGTCTGTGTTGCAGCTTCGCTGTTGCGCTGCTTTGCTGTATAGCAGCTGCTCTGCTGTATAGCAGCTGCGCTGCTGTATAGCAGCTACGCTGCTCTGTTGTATAGCAGCTGCGCTGCTCTGTCTGTTGCTGTATAGCAGCAGCGTTGCTCAATTGTATAGAAGCTGCGCTGCTGTGAGACTGAAAGCTTTCCAAAAAGACAACACTCCCCTAAAGCTTTAGACTCAGTATCCCAGCGGAGCTGCGGTGATAAACTAGCGCAGCACCGCAACATAGCAGTATACAAATTAGCAAATCACCCAGTCCCACTATATCTCAATGGTGGATTTATCGCAGAGTGGCAGTATAGCAGTGCACCAATTCAACTATTCACTTAATCCCACTGCGTCCCTACAATACTTCAGCTTAAGAGAAGGGAAAGCTTTAGTGAGCATATTAGCAATCATTTTTGCATCTGGTAAATAACATAATTTAATCACTCTAGAGAACACTTTTTCTCTTACAAAGTGTAATCGTACATCCATGTGCTTGCTTTTGAAGTGATGACTCGGGTTAGAAGCAATGGCAATGGCAGCCTAGTTATCACACCAGATCACTTGTGGACCAGCTTGCATGTATCCTAGTTCTTGTAACATGGATTTTACCCGTAAGAGTTCTTTGAGGGACGAGCTTGCTGCCATATATTCTGACTCCATTGTCGACTGTGCTGTAACCTTTTGAAGTTTGCTGCTCTAACAGCAAGTACCGATCCCAATTTGTAGAACAAATCCCGTGGTGGATTTCCGGCTTCGCATGTCGCCATAGCTTGCATCACTCCATGTTTGCAGCTTGACTTCTCCTCCGCCTAGAGTGAGTTTGAGATCTTTAGTTCCTGCCAAATATCCTAAGAATCTCTTTGCTGCATCAAGATCAGATTATCTCGGATTTTCTAGACTCCTACTCAGTACCCCGACTGTTGCAGCAATGTCAGGACGGGTACAGTTCATGAAGTATATTAAGCTTCCCACTATTTGTCTATAAGGTATTATTGTCATAGGATCATTCTCCCCTGATTTTAAATACTTGCTAACAATGACACCTGGTTCTGACTCTTCTCCCTCTAACTTCTGCCGAAACTCTATTGGAGTTAAACATCCTTTTGCCCCCCGCATTCCGTACTCATCTAACATGTTTCCAATAGCCTCTTTTTGAGTCAATTTTATTATTTTCTTATTTGTGTGCCTCTCTACCTGGAAACCCAAAATATATTTTGCCTCACCGAGGTCTTTCATCTCGAACCGTGAGTTTAGAGCAGTTTTGATTTTGTTAATTTCAGCCATTGATTTGCTAATTAATAGCAAATCATCTGCATATACTGCTATATACACTATCCCATTTTCACCCTTTAGAACCTAGACTGAGTGATCAGAACTTATCCTTTGAAATCCTAGACTAGTCAAGAATTCATCAAGCTTTATATTCCACTGTCTGGGGGCTTGTTTTAGGCCGTACAAAGATTTTAGCAACTTGCATACTAAGTGCTCTTTTCCTAGTTCCACATACTTTTCAGGTTGCTGCATGTAAATGGTCTCTTCTAGTTCTCCATGCAAAAAGGCCATTTTTACATCCATCTGATGAATTTCCATATCTTCTATAGCAGCTAGGGACAGCAAAATCCTAACTGTTGGAAATCTTACAATCGGAGAAAATGTTTCTTCAAAATCGATTCCTTCCTTTTGATTGTACCCCTTCGCCACAAGTCTGGCCTTATAGCGTTCAATGGTGTTATCGGGATTTAACTTCACCTTGAATACCCATTTGCTGCCGATCGCTTTTCGGTCTGGAGGAAGGTCCACGAGATCCCATGTTTGAGCCTCCATGATCGACTTCATTTCGTCGTTTGCCGCCTCAATCCATTGATTCCGTTTTGGTGATGAGAAGGCCTCTTGGATGGTCAAGGGCTCTCATGAGACTGTCGAGTAGGCAAAGTGAGAGCTTGCTTGCAGGTGGCTGCTTGATCTTCTTCCCCCCGGAAATTCTGAGGTTGAGATCGTCAGATGGCGCGCATTGCGCTGATTGCGCTGATTGCGATGGTTGCGATCCGTGTCTTGCTGATTGCGCTGGTTGCGATCCGGGTGTTCGTGATTGCGCTGGTTGCGATCCGTATGTATTGACTGCTCTTCGTCCGTCTTGACCCGAAGTTGGTGAGGAAGTTGGAGAGAGTCTGACTCCGGAGTCATTAGCGGATGTTGTGGAATCTGCGGGACAATTTCCTGCATGCAATCTAAGATGACATACTCCTGTACTTTTTGTTGCTTTTGCTGGTCTGTCATTTGAAATAAATCTATGGAGTCTAGTTCATTCTTAACAATGATGTTTCTAGCTACAACTATTTTTTGCCTTTAAAACACAAAGACTCTATAACCTTTTGAGTGATCATCATATCCTAACAGAATACCCGGTAGTCCCTTTGGTTCCATTTTCCATCTATCTGTAGACGTATCCAATATAAAGCATTGACTACCAAAGACCTTGAAATGGCTAACATGTGGTTTGCTACCTGTCTAGATTTCGTAAGGAGTTGTTTCTACCGATCTGGATCCTATCCTATTTATAATATAAACTGCACAATTTAGAGTCTGAGCCCAGAATTTCGGATCCACATTTTTATCTGCGAGCATAGATCTAGAGCTTTCCGTGAGAGTGTTATTCAGTCTTTCCGATACCCCATTTTTTTCCGGTGAATATGGAACAGTCAATAGATGACTAATGCCTTCCTCGAGTAAAAAGGTTTCAAATTCTTTCGATGTATATTCACCACCATTCTCTGATCTGAGCTGCAAAATAGAGGAATTATGAAGTTTTTCAGCCCATGCTTTATAGTGTTTGAAGTGACCAAACACTTCACTCTTCTCCTTCATGAAGTAAACTTTTGTAAATCTGGAGAAATCATCTGTGAAGGTGACCATATATTTCATCCCTCCGGCAGATGGAACCTTCACCGGACCAAAGACATCCGAATGAATTTGCTGTAAAAGTTTCGTTGACCGATGCTCAGACTCCTTAGGAAATGGCAATCTGTGGATTTTGCCTAAAGCGCAACCATCGCACGTTTTGACCAGCTCATCTGTGATTGATACACCCTCTATTTTTCCAGCAATGACCATTTTCCTCAAACTATCATAATTAAAATGGCCTAATCTTTTATGCCACAATTCATCTGAGTGCAAATCACCGGAGTACAAAACATCATTCTCCTTGGTATTAGCCATATCTATGCGATACATCTTGCTTCTATCTCTAGTACCTTTAACCGCAACCTTGCCATTTTTGCTAACAACTTGCCGACCATTTTTCAAATTAACCTCAAAGCCTTTGCTCTCTACCAACGACGTAGAAAACAAATTTTTCTTAAAGTCAGGCACAAATAAGACATTGTGAAGAGTCCTTTCAATTGCTTCTCCTTCTACATCAACTAGTAAGGACACATCACCCACAGCACGAGTTTGGACACTCATTCCACAAGCATAGTAAATATTTTTCTCCGGCGTTGCTTTCAGATTTTTGAAGATGGCCTTGTTCCAGCACATGTGGGCTAACGCTCCTGTATCCATTATCCATGCGGGGTCCTTCGCGCCCTCCATTGCACCCGCCATAGCGAATAGATCCGTATCGTCCTCCGTAGAAACCGTCAAAGTCTCGTCTTGGAGAGACGAAGAAGCCGAAAAATAGTGCATTTCCACGAGGTGTAGTCCCCGTGAAGTCTTTGTAAAACTGGCTTTGTTTCCATCCCGGCCGGTATAAACCTGTATCGTTAGCTTTTTTAAGCTTAGGACAAAATTTGTATCCATGACCTCGCTCACTACAATAAAAACATGCATTGTTGGATTGTCTATTTCCACCTTGATTAAAATGTCTGAACTGATTATATTGATTTCTTTGCTGATTAAACTATCCTTTTCTCTCAAAGTGTGAATTAAAAGCTTCTACTTGCTCAACATTGAGAATATTAGATGTAGCTTCCTCCTCTAGTAAAATATTGATGGCTAAATGTAAAGTCCAGCTAGCTTTATCTTTTTGTCTGAGCATGTCAGATGCTCCTTTCATACTTCGAGGGAGACCCCTCATGAGCAATGCTGCCTGTTGAAAAGGAGGAAACATCCCACGTGCACAAGCATGTGCATCTACAAGGATACGAAATTTGTTAGAATATTCAGCCATTGTACCGCTAGTGTACTTATAGTCCCAAATTTTTCCAGCCAATAAAAGCTCTTCCTGGACATTGGCCTTTTCATAATCACTTTTAAGAGATTTCCAGATATCAATTGCTTTTTTCATTTGTATCTCAGACATAGCTAAGTCCTCAGATATACAAAATTTCAGAATAGACCGAGCTTGCGTATTTTTCTTAGACCATGACGGATCAGATTCATCCAGTGAACCATCCAATATATCCAAAAGATTGACATTTTCAAAATGTGTTTCTACCATATCCGCCCAATAGACATACTTATCCCACGAAAAGATAGGAATTCTTGATGACAGGCCCATAACCTGTTGTTCTACAACCACAGGTGCAGGTGGAGGAGCAGCAGTAGTAGTAGAAGAAGACATGATACACTCTCAGAAGCTATCAAGAATCCTACCAAACAGCTGTTCTTAAGTGCTCACCACTTCTTATACACGCATCCAAACCTCACAACACTCTATCAGAATATAGAGTAGAATAACACTTATAACTCCCAAAATTATAGCACAATTGACTCGACAACACTCAAGATATAATACTCAGAAGTTTCCCAAAAACTGTCTGCAGTTTTACTACTTGGAAGTCTGGATACATTTTGTTTTTTGAGTCCTAAGTCTTATACTAGTGTTGTACCGGCAATACCAGTGTACCTGAGAGGTACGTCAAGCTGCCAAGCTAATACTAAGTTACCACTGAGATACCACTAAGCTACCATTGAGCTACCACTGAGCTACCCACTAAGTTACCACTGAGTTCCCACTAAGTTGACTAGAATCGTATCTATCGCAGTTGCTCTATCCTGTACAGAATCACATTAAGAATATCAGACGTTGCGTTGTCTGTACGGACCATATCAAATATAATCGTGGTTTCCTTGTCCTGTCTGTGTTGCAGCTTCGCTGCTGCGCTGCTCTGCTGTATAGCAGCTGCGCTGCTGTATAGCAGCTGCGCTGCTCTGTTGAATAGAAGCTGCGCTGCTCTGTCTGTTGCTGTATAGCAGCTGCGCTGCTCTGTTGTATAGCAGCTGCGCTGCTCTGAGACTGAAAGCTTTCCAAAAAGACAACATGATACCAGTATGGGGATGCACCTATGAGAAGATGCACTTCTAAGTATGTGTTGTATGTGGGGGAAGGTGCTTGCTATTGGAGCAGCAAGCAACAAAAAGTGGTTGCTCAGTCTACTATGGAGGCTGAGTACATGGCCTATTGTTCTGCTGTGAAAGAGTTGATTTAGGTTAAATCCTTGTTATATGAAGAACTTGGGTATATGAAGGAGGGAGTGCATGAAGTGTTTGTGATAATCAAGCTGCCATTGCAATTGCAGCTAATCTAAAACATCATTTTAAGGCTAAACATTTAGATAAGATTGAGTTTTGTGAGTGAAAAAGTTGAGAATAAAATTGTGAATCTTGTATATAGATCTGATGAGGAAATGGTGGCTGATATGATGACAAAACCGGTGCCTTCTCCCAAGTTAAAATATTGCCGAGAAAAGTGTGGATTAAAACTGAAGTTAAAATTAGACTAGAAAATAAGGGGAATGTTGAAATCATTAGTTTTATAAGGTATTTTCTAGGTCTGAATTTATTAGTAAAAGTAGGAAAAGTAAAAGAGCAGGCTGTGTGCCTCCACCTCTTCACTTTACCCCCCATACTTGTTGTAGTCATTGAAGGATAGAGAGGCTGGTGGAGCCGTCGCTGCCTCAGCTCCATAGGCAGGACTTAAGAGTAACCTAAGTCACTCTCAACAAAAGGTTGAGTCCGGCAGGACTCGAACCTCCAACCGCCAGAGCGTGGCGTAGCCGTCAGCTCTAACCAGTCTGTCGTAGACGTTTGTTACATATCATGTGGTACGATATTTATTTATACATTGAACAAAACATTAATTCGATTAACGTAACTAGGGAAAGGAAACATAGAGACGTAGCACATTTAGTGCGTACATCAAATCCGCCGCACAAAATAAATGAATCGGACATTTATTTCAACGGTGTACATTAAATGTCGGTCTTCATCCGACAGCGCTAATCGTCACCGAGGTCCCGGAACGGTCACTTTGGCGGTTTTTGGATGTGGCGTGACGTGGCGTGACCTAGTGATATGTGGCAGGATTGAATTGAGCACCGGGGATCCCGGAGGACATAAGGACGATTCATACAGCGACACGCGTCTACTCCATGACCTTGTCGTACAGAGGCCGTACATAAAGTACATCGGCTACAGTACTTTTTGGTACTTTATAGTATTATGATTGGAGCGTACTTTAGTAGATAGGGTTTGTGAGAGAGATGTAGGACTTAGAATATTTTAAACAGTCACCACTCCCTTGGGAGTTTTTTATAAATTGGCACCTTTGGCGACTCATAACCTATCGGCTGGTTGGCCGTTTTTAAAAGATGGGAATAGTGGAAGGAATTCAGTTCGTAGAAAGAAAAAACCTAACTGACTGTAGTGGTTCTGTTCAAGGTAAGGCACACATGTTACACTTCCAAAAGAAGCCACTTATAAAGGAGAAAAATTGTTAGAATTGGTACATATTGATATTTGGCGATCGGCCAGAGTGCCCTCACCCGGTGGTAAAAGGTTTATGATGAAAATTACTGACAATTGGTCTCGATACTCTAGAGTGTACTTTTTGAAAAATAAATCAGAGGCCCCACAAGTTTTTGAGGAATATAAGGCATGGAGTGAGAAACTCAATGAAACCTCTATTAAGAGAGTAAGGAGTGATAATGGGGGAGAGTATACCTCCAATAAGTTTGAGGATTTTCTGTGAGAAGATAGAGTGCAACACCAAAAGACAGTTCCTGAAAATCTTGTGCAGAAAAGTGTAGTGGAGAGGTTGAATAGAACACTTACTGATAGTGTGAATAGTATGCTCTCAGATAAGAAGATAGGAAAGAGATTTTGGGCCAGAGCTTTCAACTGTGGAAATTATCTCAAGAATAGAGTTCTTACCTTGGTAGTAAAAGGCCAAACTCCTTATGAGAGATGGACCGGCCGAAAACTAGATGTTTCACACTTAAAGGTTTTCGGTAGTCAAGTATTCAGCCTAGACACAGATCGGTCGAATTAGAAGTTCGATCCGAAACGAAAACCAGGATATCTGCTACGATATGATGAAGATGTTAAAGGATATAGAGTCTATGATCTCAAGAGAGAACATATAATCCTAGTAAAGCATCTAGTGGTCATGGATGAAGGGAAATCTATAGATCTCTTTAAGCATACAAGGACAGTCAAAATCAGATTTGAATCAGAAAATTCTGATGACTTTGAGCTTCCTAACTATCCAGGTTTTCGACAAGATGATGATCTTGAAGGTACAAATAAAACCGAGGAGGACTCAGCTGTGGAACCCCTAGTGCCAACTCCAACCGAAGCCGAAGACTTGGTGAAAATAGACCGTGAATCGAAGGATAGGGGAGAAGTCGAAACTGTTCGAAACAATCCACGAGAACCATACTTTCCGGTATAAAATTTGAGGGTGGAAAGAAAAGCAACAAAAGACTAAAAGAGAAACAAGTTAACAACAAGGTAACCAAATTATCTCATGAAACTCTGAGACCTCCATAAGTCCTCAGAGTTGAAAGCTTCCAAGAAGCCTCTAGGATAACCCTGACTCCTTTTTGTTTCAGCAAAAAGAACTACCACCTGGCAGACAATAACTCTGACCAATTTCACCCTTGTGAAGGCAAGACTCCCTTGAGTCGATAGCAAAAAGAATCTCTAAATTTGCTCTCTTAAGCAGTAAGTTATGGAGGGTCAAAGTTGACCTTTTGTACAGAAGCTCTCTGGGAGAGAGGGTCCTATCTCCTAATTTTTCTAAGTCCTATCTCTCTCACAGACTCTATCTATTGATGTACGGAGCTAATCAGATTACTGTTCCGTACACAAAAGTACAGCTGCCGGTGTATTTTTTGTACGGACACTGTACGACATGGCCTAAATGTCGACACGTGGTATGTCCGGATTCGCTCCCGTAATCCTCGGAGATGCCGCGATCTAATGTAATTTCGCCACGTGTCATCTTATGTGGCGATGATCACAAACCGCCGAAATCCTCTTCCGCGATATCGGCGTTAATTCTGGCCGTCAGATTAAATTCACATTTAATCGTATCCGTAATAAATACATGAGCGGTATTCGTTTCATTAAAGAAATATATGCGCGGTATTGGTTTCTTATCCGTACCGTAATCCGTACTTTTACATTAATGGATCTATGTCTCCCGTAAACAGTTACAATTAAATGAATTATCCTACCTGGCAATGTTTAATTAAATATCAAACCATATAGTATGTAACACTAGTTAAAGACTTAACTTCAAGGCTACCGCCTACCGGTTGTTTGCCGTCCGGTAGGTACCAGGATCAAATCCTGTGGCCGGCACATACCTTTTAGTTAATAAACCCCTAATCAATATTTTTTTCGCGTAAACCTCTGGATAGCCTAGGTAGCCATGGCTCTAGTTCCCTCTCCAATTTCTTAGTGACTACGACAAGTTTGAGAGTTTGAAGAGAGAAGTTAGAGGTAGAGTGCCTCGGCTTCTTTTTATATTTCTATTTCGACCTAGAAAAAACTTTAAATGGACCATTAATTTCTACATCTCATCCTGATGAACCCTAGACTTATGGTGAGGCGATGAAATGTCTTGAGAGGAAACGGTGGAAGACAACCATTAATAAGGAGATGGCTTCGATTGTGGCAGCCAATACATGAGAATTGGTGGACTGTCCCCTTGATAAGAAGCTTATTAGGTGTAAGTGTGTATTCAAATTGAAACTCAACGCGGATAACACCATTCAGCGCTACAAGGCTCAGTTAGCGGCGATACGATTTACCCAGAAAGAGGGAATTGACTACGAGGAGACTTTTGCTTCGGTCGTCTTTTGTTTTAAAAACTTAATTTCGTACACACCCATTTTAATATTGCCTTGATAATACGGTATGAGGCGTACGTTATTTGGGGGAATTAAATGTACCAGTAAAATTAATGGATTAATTGAGTGGCGCGGAATGCGCTAGGAAATGGACGGCGGATCGCAAAGAGATCCGACGATTAGTATTCGAAATGTTTTAAAATAATACGTCGACCGTACGGAATCAAATTCGACAGATGACATTTATCGCAAATGACGTGTACCTTATATGTGACACGCTGGATTTATTTCAAAAGACGCGATTACGGTACGGTTTATTTGGATGACATGACATCGTTTCACTGAGTGACTCAGTATACAATTTTGTTAGATTGCGTGTACTTGTAAATATTTGAAACAACAATGGTTTGTCTTTATGTGTATTAGTTATTAGTGTAGATTTACTCATTCTGACAATATATAGGAGAATTCTAGTATACTAACATTAATAAAGGTAGCTGGTAGTTAGTGTACGACTGGTATGCCTCCGTACAATCAGTAGTGAGCCTAAGTGTATAAATTATAGGACTTAGTTTATTCTCATCATCACAGTCAAGTTTATCAAAGCAATGGCAAACTGTTTTCTGCATCTTTGACCTGTTGGTGTGATCACCCCCTTTGGTGCTTTCATGTGACACTTTGTGAAGTTATTATATAATATAGAATCTATATGTGTGTGCAGTTTCATTCTATAATGTTATCTCTGTAAGATTCTGTGTGAGGTCTAAGTGGTTTGTTTGTGAAGTTGTCAGCTGTTTTTGTGAAACTCTGGAGCTTACATCTTCTAGATTTCTTTGTGGATTTGGCTGTAAGTTTGGGAGCTTAAAGTGTCTATAGTATAATGCCTATTGGTGTAGTTTGAGGATATTTTGTTTATTGTGGAGTAATTTGTGCTGTCTGAAACACAACTGTTTGAGGGGTAGTCTGTGGTGCTTCCGAGGGTAATCCATGGCTGAAATAGGCTATGGACAACATCGTCAAGTTTCCCTCTGTTCGGAAACTTCTCAGTATGGCGGAAGCAGAAGATATGGAAGTGCATGAGATGGACATCAAGAAGGCCTTCCTACATGGAGAGTTGAAACAAAAGATTTTTATGCGATATCCGAAGGATTTGTGGAGCAAGGGGAGGAGAGCAAGGTATGCTGATTGTTCAAATCTTTGTATAGGCTGAAACAGGTGCCCCGAGTATGGAACAAGAAGCTCGATAAATTTATTACAGGTTTGGGATATGATCAGCTCAGATCACTCAATTTATTTGTTTGAAGATGAGAAAAGAATTATTTTTTTTGCAATTTATGTTGATGATTTCCTTGTTTTAAGTAAATCTATCGATAAAATAAACAAGTTGAAAAATGATCTAAAGGGAAGATTTGAGATGAACGATATGGGAGAAGGAGGGTATATTTTGAGAATTCAGGTAGAGAGAGACAAAGATAGAAAGATAATAAGATTAACTCAAAAAGAGGCCATTGGAAACATGTTAGAAATATTCCAAATGGAGGCTAATAGTTGTACCACTCCTTTGTAACTAAAGAAGGGAAGTGAGGGGAGTGTGGAAGAGGGAGTTATAATCTTGGATGATGAGGTAGGCCCGGAAGAGAAAAGATTTTTGTAGACCATCCCTTATAGACAAGTAGTGGGCAGCCTAATATATTTTATGAATTGTACCCGTCCGGACATAGCCGCAGCTATAGGAGTACTAAGTAGGAGTTTGAATGCTCCCAATAAGAAAGATTGGGAGACAACTAGGAGAGTACTTAGATATCTCATAGAGACTAGAGATATATGGTTGCATTTGGGTGGGAACAATACTGACATGTGTAAAACAGTAACCCAGACACCACGTCCACAATGCACAACGGAATGTTCCCAAAAATTCACTAGTAGCAACAGTAGGGTCACACAGTGCACACAAGGAAAATCTAGAACTTTATTACTCAAGAAGAGATTACACGATTGATTCCTCACTGTCAGAAGTCTACTATCAAAAGAGTCTTTCTTCACTAAATCCACCCACTATTTAAACTAGTTTCTTACTAGTCAATCCGATGCTACAGTTGGTCAACTATGTGCACGTGGACACTCTTCATTAATTGCATCCTATCCACACTAGGTTCTAGAACTATACAATACAATCTACATTTTGCTACGTTACTATACTGTTAAGTTGCGTTGCTATGCTGCGCTAGTCTGATATCGCAGTTGCGCTGCTCTAGCATCGCAATTACAGCAGCTTCTCAACTCTGCTTCCATTCCGTAACCCTATTACAGTGCCTCCCACTAAGAATTCAGCGTCCCGATGAATGTTGCTTTTTAGGGAAATTACATTTGTCGAAGTATTTGATCCATCTCGCTGCACTAATCCTGGAACTCTTGATGGAGCGCATTGAACCTCCGAAAGAATGGTTGGTGGTTATCAGGCAGGTCATCGATGTAGCTTTGCATTTCTTTACATCTCTTTTCCAGGAGGCTAGTGTGATGATCGACTTCTGGCAGCCGCCGGCGGGTGATCGCCACCTCAGTTGTTCGTCTCTTTCCTTGGGGTCGCTCTGCGGTGCTACTGTTTTTGGCCAATATAGTTGCGGTACAGCTGCGACCTGTATTTGACTCGGGGAAGCCGGAGTCGCTTCCGTTGGTACCTCCTCTTCTTCCTCCGCTTCGGCATCCCACCGCGGTTTGTTCCTCAATTTGAAGGAAACGTGCTCCTTCGCAGCTCGGGCCCGCTGCAATGCGTTCTTTCAACCAATTTAAGTGCTCGCACCTCGGGCGTGACTTCAGCCTGTGAAATGATATCATGGAGGCGAACATCCCATAGGTGATATTTTTGAAGCAACCCGGGGACGTCCACCCGGTATCGGTAGTGGTCCTCAACCACCTCCACAAATGGCAAGACGTGAGGATGCAGCTTGACGTAACAATTATGATTGTTCCCCAGGTCCTTTGTACGCATAAAATTCCATACGCGGTGAGAAGGTACTGTTGAAAATAAGTATATTTTAGGTCTAAATTAGATAAATAGTGAAGAGAGTGCAAGCAGTCTGTCTCCACCTCTCTCTCCCTCCCCCATACTTGTTGTAGTCACTAAAGGAGAGAGAGAGAGTAATGGAGCCATGGATGCCTCAGCTTCACTTGTGCAGGACTAAAGAGTGACCTAAGTCACTCTCAACAAAAGGTTGAGTCCAACAGAACTCAAACCCCCGACTGCCAAAGCAGGGAGTAGCCGTTAGCTCTAACCGTTTTGTCGTAGAAGTTCGTTAGAGTATAAAGGGTTTGATAAATACTTAAACATTGTTACGGTAGTTATTTTGATTAAAGAAAATACAGACATAAGTACATGGAGCGGATTAATTACAGTACGAATATGATTCCGCCAAAACAAATGAATCAGACATTTGTTTTAACAGTTGAGATCAAATACGAAATTCTATCCGACGGCGCACATCATCGTCGGGATCGCGCAATGGTCACTTTGGCATTTAGTGACGTGGCATGACCTGGCGCCACGTGGAGAGATATCATTCGGTCGCGGGAATTTGAGGAACGTATGGACGAGTGAAAAGTGGACACGCGTCCGCTTAATAGCCTTGACGTACATAAGCCGTACAAAAGGTACACCGGCAGTAGTACTTATTGGTACGGTAGAGTATTCTGATTGGTGTGTACTTCAGTAGATAGGAGTTATTAGAGGGAATCAGGATTTAGTAAATTTTGGTAGGCACTCACCTCTCCCTTTGAGAGTTTTTACAAATTGGCATTTTTACTGCCTCATAACTTATCGCTTGGTTGGGCGTTTTCAGAGATTCTTTTTCCTACTGACTCAAGGGAGTTCACGCTGCACACAAGTGTAGTCACATTGTCTGCTTCTTTGCTTTGGTAGCAGTGGTTGCCATTGAAAGTGGGTTAGTTAATAACTATCTAGAGGCTTCCTAAATTCTGTAGTCAAATGGAGGACACAGAATTGCAAGTTATGAGCCCACCCTCTAGGGTGCCCAACTTCAATCGATCATGATTTATCTATTGGGAAGCCATGATGACAGGGGCTTTGTGTGAAAAACGATACTGAGGTATTGTTAGTGGACAAGTGAAACGTCCACCTCAGGGAACACCACCGGGATTTGGTGAAATAAGGTTTTCTGTAGCACCATCTACTGCAACAGAGGAGGCAGATGATGGGGACAGCAGTGTATCCGAAAAGGTGAAAGAAAAGGAGACTCGTTTTACTCTTATTGCTTCTATTCCCATGACACCCGGAGCGGCGATCGTGAAGACCGTGGAGACCGATACTCAAATGTGGGAAGACACCAACATGACTGCCAAGGACTACATTCTGGGACACCTCACACAAGCTTTGGTAACTCCCCACCTTCACGTTTACAAGGCCGAGGAAATGTGGGTGAGTTTGATAGAGATATATAGAGCTGGTACAATTCCGGGGCTTCAGTTGGCAGAGCAAAAGTTAGGAAATTATACTTACAAAAAGTGAAAGATGTTAGACTACTGTAATGATCTTTCTTGTTAGTATATGGAGCTGGAGAGTGTCAAATGGATAGGTACAATGAAGATAAAGGTTAACACTCTCATCATGAAGTTACACGACGTGTATGAGAATATACTGTACAGAGTACAGGAAATGACTGATAGTTCATGTGGTCCGCATGATACTTGTGCAGGAGAACATGATTGAAATCAAGAGAGGAGGAAAGAGCGTTCAACCTCTACCCGCCAGAGGGGACAGGTGGAAACTGGACCAGAAAAAAACCATACAAAGGAGAAAGAGTTCAGCCTGGAGGACCGAGGCCCCCAAAGGGCCTATGTCATTTTTGCAAAAAGTCGGGACACTTTATCGCAGATTTTGTCACGCTATCGCAGCTGAGGCTCTAAGAGAACCATGGAGGGGGTTCTTTTGGAGGGGAAGAAAAAGGCACTTTTGGTCACAAAGGTGATAGGAGAGATTGAAGACGAGTCCTCTAACAATGATGAGGAGCTTCTTCTTGACGAGAGTCTAGAGGAGAAGGAGATCCCTCGGAGACAAAAGTGTGCCCTTGAAGCAATTCGAGAAGCTCCACAGGAAGGATGGATCATCGACTCAGGTGCATCCATGCATATGTGTCGTGATAAAGACCTCTTCACTAAGCTAAGGAAAATGCCTACTGTAGAAATAGAGTATGGGGATGGGAGAGTGGTTACTACAGATCTATTGGGATCGGTAGATCTGAAAGTTTTAGGTGAGGGTAAGACTTCTATACTCACTTTCTCAAATGTTCTCTATATTCATCAGCTGAGTAAAAATCTTGTCTCTACATCTGTTTTAGATGACAAAGAGTTTGATACCTTCACTACAAAGGGAGTCTTTATAGCTAAGTATGGGGATGAAGTTTACTTCACTGCAAATAAGGGAATCCAAAGAATGTGTAGAAACTAATGGTTTTTAAGTATTTTCTAGGTCTGAAAAGAAATATAGAAGCCGAGGCAGTCTATCTCTAACTTCTCTCTCCAACTCTCAAACTTTTCGCAGTCATTAAGAAATTCGAGAGGAAGCTAGAGCCATGGCTACCTAGGCTATCCTGAGGTTTACGGGAAATTTATATTAGTTCGGGTTTATTTATTTAAAAGGTATGTGCCGGCGGCAGGAATTGATCCTTGTACCTACCGGCCGGCAGACAGGAAATAGCCGGTAGCCTTAGCCGTTAAGTCTAAGAGTCATGATACGTAGTATATAGTTTGATAGTTATTTAAATATGTATACGTACGATTATTCATTTAACTATAATAGATTACGGGATACATAGATCCTGTAATATATAAAGTACGGATTACAGTACGGACTATAAATCAATACCGCGCATTTGTTTCGTAAATGAAACAAATACCGCACATGTATTTATTATGGCTACGATTAAATTAGATTCTAAATCGGACGGCCGCAATTAGCGCCGAGATCGCGGAGGAAGTTTTCGGCGATTTGTGGCCATCGCCACATCGGATGACGCGTGGCGAAATTTCGTTGGATCGTGGAATCCCCGGAGATTATGGCATCGAATCCGGATATGACATGTGTCGACATTTAGGCCTTGTCGTACAATGTCCGTACCTAAAGTACACCGGCAGCTGTACTTTTGCGTACGGAACTCAATTCTGATTGGTTCCGTACATCAGTAGATAGAGTCTGTGAGAGAGATAGGACTTAGAAAAATTAGGAGATAGGACCCTCTCTCCCAGAGAGCTTCTGTACAAAAGGTCAACTTTGACCCTCCATAACTTACTGCTCAGGGGAGCAAATTCAGAGATTCTTTTTGCTATCGACTCAGGGGAGTCTTGTCTTCACAAGGGTGAAGGTGGACAGAGTTTTTGTCTGCCAGGGTGGCATTTATTTTTGCTTAAACACAAAGGGGTCAGGATTATCCTAGAGGCTTCTTAGAAGCTGTCCACTCTGAGGACTTATGGAGGTCTCAGAGTTTTAGGTTATGGGCCCACCCTCTAGGGTACCAATCTTTAATGGAACTGGCTTCATATACTGGGAAAGTATGATGATAGGAGCTCTATGCGAAAAAAGGTTTTGGGGGATAGTGAGTGGATGATTGGGGCATCCATCAAGTCTTGGAATTCCTCCAGGGTTTAAAGGAAGCAGATTCACCAAGAAAGAGGATTCACCTTCAACGAAGGAAACAAAGGAAGGAGAGGTGGTGGACAAAGGAAAGGAGAAGGAGGCGACCACACCAATAGCAATTGGTTCGGCATTCATGTCACCTATTCCGAGGGACGAGGAGAATGATACTGAAACCTGGGACTTCAACGATATTGCGGCAAAGCACTTCATCCTACGCAATCTCACTCAAGGACTTGCATGTCCTCATTTGTAGGTAGAAAGGGCATTCGATCTTTGGATGGCTCTCATAGAGATGTACCGAAGTGGTACGATTCAGCAACAACAGTTGGCTGATCAGAAAGTTAAGAAGTATATATACAAAGGTGGGAAGATGTTGGATTTTTCCAATGAGCTTGCTACACTCTTCATGGAGCTAGAGAGTGCGGGAAAAGTTTTTAGTGAAAAAGAACAGGTTAACTGTTTACTAATGAAGTTACCTGATGAGTTCGAGAACATAGTCAACCGTGTGCAGGACTTGCCGGACTCAAGGTGGATATCGAACTCAGTGGTAGGGATGATTCTCGTTCGAGAGAATACGATTGAGATCCGAAGGGGAGGAAAGAGTGGCCAAGCCTTGGCAACAACGACCGATTGGAGGAACAAGGATTCCCGGAAACCAGTCGGAAACTATGGGGGTAGGGAGCAGAAAAAACAGGTTGACGAGTTCGAACCAAGGGCTCCCAAAGGTTTATGTCATTTTTGTAAGAAACCGGGGCACTATATGGCAGAGTGCACTAAGCTAACCGAGCTTCGGTTAAAGGAGGGGCAGACCGGTGGTACCCCGAGAGGAAAGAAAAAGGCCCTTGTCACACAGGTACTTGAGGCGGAATCCGAGGACAAGGACGATGAGCTTTTTTTGGATGAGGAGTTGGAGGCGAAAACTGAGGTTGAAATTCCACGAAGGCACAAATGTGCTTACGGTGGATTGAAAGGTGAAGCAGGCTGGATTATAGATTCAGGTGCCACAATGCACATGTGTAAGGATAGGCACTTGTTCACTAAGATAAGAAAGATTCCCACCGTAGAGATAGAGTACGGGGATGGGAGGATAGTCACCACTACTCTTGTATGATCGGTAGATCTGAAAGTGTTAGTAGAAGGAAAGAAATCCATATTAACATTCTCCGATGTATTGTTTATCCCGGAGCTGAACAAAAACCTTATCTCTACATCTGTATTAGATGATAAGGGTTTTTTTACTAGCACTAGGGAAGGAGTCTTTACTGCTAGTTTTGAGGAGGATGTCTATTTCATTGCTGAGAAAGGTAGCCATGGGATGTTTAGGCTGATCTTAAGTAATGAAACGAAGAAACTTTATTATGCTGGTGTTCATGATATTATGATGTGGCATAAGAGGCTTGGGCATGTGAATCTAGATAAGTTAAGAGAGATGAAAAAGATGAGAGTGGTGGAAGGGATTCAGTTCTGTGAGAGTGATGATATAAGTGATTGTAGTGGGTGTGCTCTAGGTAAATCACACAGATTACCCTTTCCTAAAACAACCACCTACAAGGGAGAAAAACTTCTAGATCTAGTACACACAGATATTTGGGGTCCGGCTAGAGTGCCCTCACCGGGGGGGAAGATTTTTATGATGACTATAACTGATGATTGGTCTCGGTATTCCCGGGTGTATTTTTTGAAAAACAAGTCAGAAGCTGAGGACTGTTTTAGACAATATAAAGCATGGAGCGAAAAATTCCATGAAACTACAATCAAGAGAGTAAGGAGTGACAATGGTGGAGAGTATACTTCTAACCAGTTTGAGGATTTTTTGAGGGAAGATGGGGTTCAACACCAAAAGGCAGTTCCAAAAATCCGGAACAGAATGCGGTAGCTAGGTTAAATAGAACACTAAGTGATAGTGCTAGAAGTATGTTGTCGGATAAGAAGATAGGAAAAAGGTTTTGGGCAGAAGCAATGAACTGTGCTAATTACCTCAAATATAGAGTTCTTACTTCAGCTATAAAAGATGAAACACCTTATGAGAGATGGACAGGCCGGAAACCAGACTTATCTCATTTAAAGGTTTTCGGCAGTCAAGTGTTCAGTCTAGATACTGATCGGTCCAATTGGAAGCTAGATCCTAAAGGAAAACCGGGATACTTATTAGGATATGATGAAGATGTTAAAGGATATAGAGTTTATGATCTAAAAAGAGAAGATATAATCTTAGTAAAGCATCTAGTAGTTATGGATGAAGGAAAGTCTGTGGATCCCTTCAAATATACGAAGTCAGTAAAAATCAGATTTGAGTCAGAAAATTCCGATGACTTTGAGCTTCCTAACTATCCAGGTTTTAGAGAAGATGACACTCTTGCAGGAACAAATCAGACCGAAAAGGACTCGGCTGTGGAAACTCCATTGACAACTCTACTCGAAGCGGAAGACGTGGTGGAAATTGATTCGGAATCAAGGGATAGGGGAGAAGCCGAGTTTGTTCGAAAGAATCCTCGAGAACCATCTATTCCAGCCTCAGATTTTGAGGGGGGGAGGAGAAGTAGCAAAAGAGTGCAAGAAAAACAGGTTAATAACAAGGTAACTAAACTATCTCATCAAGATGAACCTCAAACTTATGGAGAGGCAATGACTTGTCCAGAAAGAAACCGGTGGAAGACAGCCATCAATGAGGAGATGGCTTCAATCATGGCAGCCGATACTTGGGAGCTGGTGGACTGTCCACCTAACCGAAAACCAATCGGTTGTAAGTGGGTCTTTAAATTAAAACTGAACCCAGATAACAGAATCGAGCGCTACAAGGCCAGATTAGTGGCAAAGGGATTTACACAAAAGGAAGGAATTGACTACGAGGAAACATTTGCCCCGTTGGTCAGATTTCCTCTGTCCGCATACTTCTCAGCCTGGCAGCAGCGGAAGACATCGAAGTGCACCAGATGGACATCAAAACAACCTTTTTGCATGGAGAATTGGAAGAGGAGATCTTCATGCGACAACCCGAAGGGTTTGTGGAAGAAGGAGAGGAGAGTAAGGTATGCCGGCTGATTAAATCTCTTTATGGTTTGAAACAGGCGCCTCCACAGTGGAATAAGAAGCTTGATGAGTTTCTTACCGGTGTAGGATATATTCGGATCAGCTCAGATCACTCAATCTATGTTTTCGAAGATGAGGAAGGTTTTATATTTATTGCAATTTATGTTGATGATTTGCTTGTTTAAGTAAATCAATGGAAAAAATTAATAAACTGAAAACCGATCTTAAGGGGAGATTTGAAATGAAGAATATGGGGGAAGCAAAATATATTTTGGGAATTCAAGTAGAGAGAGACCGAAAAAGAAATATTATAAGATTGACTCAAAAGGAAGCAATAGGGAACATGCTTGAAAAATTTCAAATGGATAAAGCTAATAGTTGTACAACTCCAATGGAGTTGAAGAAGGGAAGTGAGGGGAGTGAGGAAGGAGGAGTCATAGTCTTAGATGAGGAATTATCTCCTGAAGAACAGAAGTTCATGCAGACTATTCCTTACAAACAAGTAGTGGGAAGTCTAATCTATTTTATGAATTGTACCCAGCCGGATCTAGCTGCAGCTGTAGGAGTGCTGAGTAGAAGTCTAAATGCTCCCACTAAGAAGGATTGGGAGGCAGCTAAGAGAGTCCTTAGATATTTGGTAGGAACTAGGGATCTATGGTTGCATTTGGGTGGGGAGAATACTGACATCACTACTTGGAGTGATGCCAGTTATGGTGATGCTCCGATGAGGAGATGCACTTCTGGATATGTATTATATGTGGGTGATGGGGCTTGCTGTTGGAGTAGCAAACAGCAAAAGGTTATTGCTCAGTCCACCATGGAGGCTGAGTATATGGCCTCTTGCTCTGCTGTAAAAGAATTGATGTGGGTGAAGTCTTTGCTTGGTGAGCTTGGTCACCTTAATGTTATTCTACAACCACCGGTGCAGGTGGAGGAGCAGCAGTAGTAGTAGAAGTAGACATGATACACTCTCAAAAGCTATCAAAAATCCTACCAACCAGCTGTTCTTAAGTGCTCACCAATTCTTATACAAACATCCAAACCTCACAAAACTTTATCAGAATATAGAGTAGCATAAACACTGACAACTCCCAAAGTTTCAGCACAATTGACCAAACAACACTCAAGATATAATACTCAGAAGTTTCCCAAAAACTGTCTGCAGTTTTACTACTTGGAAGTCTGGATACATAAAAATGCTCTAAGTCCTAAGTCTTATACTTTCGGTGTTCTAACGCCGATAACAGTGTACCTGAGAGGTACGTCCAAAATCAATCCACCTACTGAGATCTACGTGTCCTTGATCGTGCCAACCCAATCTATCATTGTACAGTCAATATTACTCAGAATCTAGATTAAGTGTTTGTACAAATACTTGTCGGCTAAGTCACTTGTGATACTCTTATGAATCTCGTCCGTTGACTAGATTCATATCAATTGCAGCTGCGTTGTCCCGTACCCGATCGCATTTACATCACCCGCGGCTGCGGTGTCCTGCACCGAATCATATCCAAGATAGTAGCAGCTGCGTTGTCCGTACGGATCTTATCCAAAGTAACCGCAACTGCGTTTGTCCTGTCTTTGTCGCAGCTTCGCTGCTGCGCAGCTTTGCTGCTGCGCTGCTCTGCTGCTGCGCTGCTGCGTAGCTCTACTGTATAGCAGCTGCGCTGCTCTTCCGTATAGCAGCTGCGCTGCTGTCTGTATAGTTGCTGCGCTGCTCTGAGACTGAAAGCTTTCCAAAAAGACAACACTTAAGAGTGGTGTGCAGAAAATATTTTGTGATAATCAGGCAGCAATCGCTATTTCTGCCAATCCTAAACATCATTTTAAAGCCAAACACATGGACATCAGACTCAGCTTTGTTAGAGAAAAAGTAGAAAACAAAATAATCAGTTTAGAGTATAGACCAGATAGTGAGATGGTAGCAGATATGATGACCAAACCTGTGCCTTCCCCTAAGTTAAGTTTTTGCAGGGAGAAGTGTGGTCTGAAATTAAAGATTGACTAGAAAATAAGGGGAGTGTAGAAACTAATGGTTTTTAAGTATTTTCTGGGTCTGAAAAGAAATATAGAAGCCGAGGCAGTCTATCTCTAACTTCTCTCTCCAACTCTCAAACTTGTCGCAGTCACTGAGAAATTGGAGAGGAAGCTAGAGCCATGGCTACCTAGGCTATCCTGAGGTTTACGGGAAATTTATATTAGTTCGGGTTTATTTATTTAAAAGGTATGTGCCGGCGGCAAGAATTGATCCTTGTACCTACCGGCCGGCAGATAGGAAATAGCCGGTAGCCTTAGCCGTTAAGTCTAGGAGTCATGATACGTAGTATATAGTTTGATAGTTATTTAAATATGTATACGTACGATTATTCATTTAACTATAATAGATTACGAGATACATAGATCCGGTAATATATAAAGTACGGATTACGGTACGGACTATAAATCAATACCGCGCATTTGTTTCGTAAATGAAACAAATACCGCACATGTATTTATTACGGCTACGATTAAATTAGATTCTAAATCGGACGGCCGCAATTAGCGCCGAGATCGCGGAGGAAGTTTTCGGCGGTTTGTGGCCATCGCCACATCGGATGACGCGTGGCGAAATTTCGTTGGATCGTGGAATCCCCGAAGATTATGGCATCGAATCCGGATATGACATGTGTCGACATTTAGGCCTTGTCGTACAATGTCCGTACCTAAAGTACACCGGCAGCTGTACTTTTGCGTACGGAACTCAATTCTGATTGGTTCCGTACATCAATAGATAGAGTCTGTGAGAGAGATAGGACTTAGAAAAATTAGGAGATAGGACCCTCTCTCCCAGAGAGCTTCTATACAAAAGGTCAACTTTGACCCTCCATAACTTACTGCTCAGGGGAGAATCTTCAGAGATTCTTTTTGCTATCGACTCAGGGGAGTCTTGTCTTCACAGGGGTGAAGGATGTCAGAGTTTTTGTCTGCCAGGGTGGCAGTTATTTTTGCTTAAACACAAAGGGGTCAGGATTATCCTAGAGGCTTCTTGGAAGCTGTCCACTCTGAGGACTTATGGAGGTCTCAGAGTTTCAGAATATTTAGGCTTAACCTGAGTAATGAAAAGAAGAATGCTTACTATGTTGGTGTACCAAAATTGATGATTTGGCATAAGCGATAGGGGCATGTGCATTTTGATAGGTTGAGGGAAATGAAAAAAAATTGGTGTAGTAGTAGGCATTCAGTTCAGTGATAATGAAATGGTGAATGATTGTAGTGGTTGTGCCCAAGGTAAAGCTCACACACTTCTTTTCCCTAAAGCCGCCACATATAGGGGAGAAAATGTACTAGATTTGTTCCACACATATATCAAGGACCAGCAAGGGTACCCTCAGTTGGAGGGAAGAGGTATATGTTGACAATTATTGATGATTGGTCTTGATATTCTAGAGTCTCCTTCCTAAAAACCAAGTTTGTAACACCAACTTACTTTAAAGAATATAAAGCCTGGAGTGAGAAGTTGCATGGAATCCCCATTAAAAGAATAAAGAGTGATAACGGGGGAGAATATACCTCTAACCAGTTTGAGGAATACTTGAGAGATGATGGAGTTCAGCACCAGAAATCTCTACCACATAATCCAGAGCAAAATCGAGTAGCTTAGAGGTTAACTCGAACACTAAGAGATAGTGTAAGCAGTATGTTGGCTGACAAGAAAATAGGAAAGAGATTATGGGAAGAAGCCATGAACTATGCCAACTATATTAAGAATAGAGTCCTTACCTCAGCAGTCAAAGGTATGACACCTTATGAGAGATGGGTTGGAAAGAAACGTGATATCTCTCACCTTAAAGTATTTGGTAGCCAAGTTTACAGTCTAGATACGGATAAGAAAAATTGGAAACTTGATACTAAGGGAAAACCCGGATATTTTGTAGGATATGATGAGGATGTCAAGGGATATAGAGTTTATGACTTAGCAAAGAGAGATATCATTGTGGTCAAACACCTAGTTGTCATGGATGAAGGAAAGTCGATTGACCCCTTCAAATATACTAAAAAGATAAGAATCAGGTTTGAGTCTGAAAGTGAGGAGAACTCTGTTTTTTCTTGAAAAGGACATTAGTGAGACAGTGATTGCAAATTCTGGGGAGATCCAAGAAACAGGAGAGTTACCGGATACCTCATATATTCCTATGGACTTCGAGGAGACAGAAGTGGAGGAACCGGACCCGACTTCCATGGATAGGGGAGACGAAGAGACAGTAAGGAGAAACCCAAGACTTCCCTCTATCCCAGCCTTAGAGTTTGAGGGAGGAAGAAGCAGCAACAAAAGGATACAGGAGAAACAAGGTGCTCGTAAGGTTACTAAGCTATCTCATCCCGATGAGCGTCAGTCATACTTAGAGGCAGTGAACAGCCCAAAAAAGGACAGATGGATTAGAGCCATAAATGATAAGATGGCTTCCATCAAGGAAGCAAATACTTCGGAGCTAGCAAATTGTCCTCAAGATAGAAAACCTATTGGCTGTAAATGGGTATTTAAACTAAAACTAAACCCATATAACACCATTGAAAGATATAAGGATCGTTTGGTAGCAAAAGGGTTCACACAAAAATAGGGGATTAACTATGAGGAGAGGTTTGCTCCAGTTGTTCGGTTCCCATCAGTAAGGATTCTCCTCAGGCTGGCAACAGCGGAAGACATGGAAATACATCAGATGGATACCATTTTGTGTCCTCCATTGGACCACAGAATACAAGAAGCCTCTAGATAGTATTTAACTAACCCACTTCAAGCCACACCCACTGCTGTCTAAGAAGGCAAAATGATAGTTTGACTGCACCCCTATGCAGTTTGGACACCCTTGAGTGCGTAGTTAAAAGAATCACTGAAAACGGCCAACCAGCCGATAAGTTATGATGCAGTAAAAAATGCCAATTTGTACAAACTCTCAAAGGGAGAGGTGACTACCTACCAAAATTTTATAAGTCCTGATTCCCTCTAATAACTTCTATCTATTGACGTACGGACCAATCAAATTACTGTACCGTACCAAAAAGTACTACTGCCGATGTACCTTTTGTACGGCCTATGTATGACAAGACTATTAAACGGACGCGTGTCTGCATTTCACTCGTCCATACAATCCTCGGAATTCCCATGACCGAATGTCATCTCTCCACGTGGCTTTGTTGATATTTGGGTATTTTCTAGGTCTTTATTAGATAGAAAAGATTAGAGGCAGTGTGCCTGTGACTCCTTTCTCCAAGCCCCCACACTTGTTGTAGTCACTGAAGGCTGGAAAGGGAGCTAAAGCCATGGCTGCGCTCTCCGGAGAGACAGGTGTAGATAAATATAGATTTACTAAAAGGAATGTAGACGGACCCAGGAAGTGATCTTAGTACCTGCCGTCCGTCAAGCAATGTATAGCCGTTAGCTTTAACTGTTAATTTTAGTACTAGTGTTACATGACATAGGGTTTGAAAACAATATATATAGTGATACGTAGAGTAATTCGTTAAACGAGAAATTGATTCTTAGTGCATAGATACAGTTTATTTAGTACGGAGTACGTTAGAGGGACGGAACGGATACCGCGCATTTGTTTCGATTGCGAAACAAATACCGCGCACCAACTTTCAACGGCTACAATTCAATGCCGAAATAAATCGGACGGTCGTGATTAGCGCCGGCTACGCGAAAGGATGATTTGGCGGTTTGCGGACGTCACCACTCCGGATGACACGTGGTGACATCGTAGAGGATGCGGAATCTCCGGAACGGAACACAACAAATTCGGATGTGACAAATGTCACATTGTGGCAATATCGTACACTCCGTACAGAAAGTACTCCGACACCTGTACTTTCTTCTACGGTACCGTTTACTGACGTGGCATGACCTGGCGCCACGTGGAGAGATAAGATTTGGAAGCGGGAATTCCGGGGATTACAAGAGCGAATCCGGATAAAACATGTGTTGACTTTTTAGCCGTGTCGTACGATGACCGTACAGAAGGTACACCGGCATTTGTACCTTTATGTACTATACAGTAATGCGATGCCAGTAGCATGCTGTGCCGATTTTTCAGTTGTGTACAAAATAGGCCTAAGCGAGAACATTAGGGGCCTTAAGGGCGAAGGTTT
>JBBHKE010003037.1:125011-171120 GCA_037447655.1 Zygnema cylindricum | reverse complement strand
GTCAAACGGCGCTCGCGGACGAGAATCTAACCGTGTAAAATAAATGATCGGTTGGACGACGTCACCCCAGACAAACCCGAATGAATCTTTGGTTGCTTTCAGACATAGCGACGCGCTGTGCCATGTGGCGCCACATCACTTGACGCCGAAAAAGATGGGAGGAGGAACAATGGCTCCCAAGTTAACAAGTGTCAACCAGAAGGCTATGTTGTACAATGGCCGTACAAGAAGTACAATCGGCCACTGTACCTTCTTGTAATATACACTTTTTTTGATTGGCCTAGGGTAGAGTAGTAGGTAGTTATGAGTAGGAGTTAAAGGACTTAGCGTGTTTGAGGCGCCTCTCTCCAGGTGACCTTTTGTATTTATAGGCCATCTTTGGCCAGCCATAACTAACTGCTTCGGGGAGAAAATTCAGTGATTCTTTTTGCTGCGGACTTAAAGGAGTCCATGCTACACGGGGTTGTAGTTGGTTAGAGTTTTTGCTTGCCAGGGTGGCGACATTTCTAAGGGAAAGTCAAAGTGGGGAATACTGTCCAAAACACATGTTCAAGCTTTGCATTATGAGGCAAAACTGAGCACACAGAAAGTCTTCTTTCACAGGGGTGAAGTTGTATACGAGTTCTGACTGTGAAGGTGTGAGTGATTTGAGTTTGTAACAACTTGGAGTTGACACTATCTAGATAAGCTTCTTTAGGTTTGCGATTTCTATGGGGAAATAGAACCCATAGAATTCAAGGTTATAAGCCCACCATCTAGGGTGCCAATGTTTGATGGAACAGACTATACTTATTGGGAGTTTACCATGGAGGGACTGCTTTTCTAAAAGCACTTATGGGGAACTATTTTGGGACAAGTCAGGTGTCTGCTGTCGGGCTTCTGTGGAATTCACTATGGAGATTAACTAGGGCTTTGAAGCAAAAAAGTTTAGTTGTAATGGAAGAAAAAAAGGGAAAAAAAAGAAACACCAGAGGGGCCAGTTTCCTGCCATGCTCCACTTATAGGGGTTATAGCTAAATCAAAAACTGAAGAAAATAACAGTAAAATTTGGGAGTATAAAAACACTTTAGCAAAACATCTCATACTTAGAAACATGTCTAAATCCAGCTATCACTCTTACAAACCTAACCAAGTCTTCATATATTTGGGATACACAAATTGAGATGTATAAGAGTGAGACTATATAGAGGCAGCAATTAGTAAAACGCGAAATAAAGGCCTATGTTTATAAAGGCGGTAGCATGATAGAGTTTTGTAATGATATTGCTGCGTTATTTGTTGAGCTTGGTAGTGCGAGATAGAGTTTTGTAATGATATTGCTGCGTTATATGTTGAGCTTGGTAGTGCGAGATATGTAGAATCTGGGAGAGAAAAATTGACACACTAATGATGAAACTTTTGAATGAGTAAGGAAACATCATTAACCATATGCACGAAATGAATTTATCCTCATGGACTTGGGGCATTACCATAGGGATGATTCTTGTGAGGAAAAGCACTTTGGAGCTTTGCACGGGAAGTGACAGGGTGAATGCACTGACAGGAGGTGGTGACCGACGGAAGCGTGATGAGAAGAATGATGGTGACATGCGAAAGCGTGATGAGAGGAAGAAAGAAAAGATAAGCCTTATTGGAATTTTGGTGGAAATAGAGGAAGAGGAAAAAGAAGGGGATCTTTGAAAGGATGGGTTTGCTTCTTTTGTAGGGAACCAGGTAACTATATGGCGGAATGTCCTTGTTTGGAAGAAATTAGAAGTTGGAATGTGAATGAGGAGGAAAGAGGGATGAGGAGAAACATGATGAAGATATTCCGGAGCATCTCCACATCGTTAGAATGGGGAAGAGAGTTAAGCACACAGAAATTCCACGAAAGCAACTGTGTGCTTTTGGAGGTATAAGGGAAGTAAAGAGAAATGAGGTACTTGAAAAAGGTAAAAATAATGAGGATATTTTCATAGATATTTTGGTGACAGAAAACTGGTCGAAAGAGGAGACTTCAACGGATTCCATGGACAGGGGAGAAGTAAATCTAGAGGGGGCTCCAAAGGATAGGGGAGAAAAGGAATATTTAATGAAAGGTTTAGGGGAGGGGAAATATTTTTTGGGAATCAAAATAGAAAATGATAGTGGAAGGATTCCATGGGAGAGAGTGAGGGAAGTTCAAAAAATGGGGTAATTATCATGTACAAATATATGAGTAGGGAAGATGTAGATTTTATGAGAAACTTAGTGGGGACTCGTGATTTAAAGATAAATTTGGGGGGTAATGGATTTGACATCACTAATGGGAGTGATGCCATTTACGAAGGTGTGCATGTAAAAGGGTTAGTATCTAGGTATATGTTGCACATTGGGGATGGGGCTAGCTGTTTGAAATGCAAGTGGGAATCTGGATTTTGCTCGGATGAAAAAGGAATGAGGTGGATAAAATCCTTGCTCCAAAAGCCCGGATTTATGAAAAATGGCATGCAAAATAGAATGTGTGATGCAATTATTATTTCAGTTCATGTAATACACATTTTCAAATACGAGGGTATTCACTTAAAGTTTTATGAGGGGAAAAGAAAAAGGAAAAAGAAAAAAAAATTGTGTTTTGTTATTAAGTGTGAGTTGAAAGAAAAGTAGACAAAAAAATAAAGGTAGTGTTAAAATGTGGGTATTTTTTAGTATGTATTTGTCTATGTTGAAAAGAAGTAATTAATATTCACTTCTTAATTTAGACTGTAGAGTGAAGAAAGAGAGAGAGTCACCATGGCTGCCGCCATAGTCAGAAAGAAACAGGCAGACATATTGATACATATTTTGGCCTAAACAGGATATGAACATAAGTCTACAAAGTCCTTGATAAACATACGCCTTATACATTAACGCATTAACGAAACGATACACGTTTCGGGATCGGTGATTAATTAAAGTGTCACTCAAACGTCACTTTCACTAAAACATACCAAAATTGACGAAACGCCATTTATAGTCAAACGGCCCTCGCGGACGACAATCTAACGGTGTAAAATAAATGATCGGACAGACGACGTCGCCCCAGCCAAACCCGAATGAAAATTTGGCGGCTTTCGAACATAGCGGCGCGCTGTGCCACGTGGCGCCACATCACATGACGTCGAAAAAGATGGGAGGAGGAACGATGGCTCCCAAGTTGACAAGTGTGAACTAGAAAGCCATGTTGTACAATAGCCGTACAAGAATTACAATCGGCCACTGTACCTTCTTGTACTATACATTTTTTTTCATTAGCCTAGGGTAGAGTAGTAGGTAGTTGTGAGTAGGAGTTAAGGGACTTAGCGTGTTTGAGGCGCCTCTGTCCAAGTGACCTTTTGTATTTATAGGCCATCTTTGGCCAGCCATAACTAACTGCTCAAAGGAGCAAATTCAATGATTCTTTTTGTTGCGGACTCAAGGGAGTCCACGCTACACATGGGTGTATTTGGTTAAAGTTTTTGCTTGCCAAGGTGGCGGCATTTCTAAGGGAAAGTCAAAGTGGGGAATACTGTCCAAAACACATGTTCAAGCTTTGCATTCCGTGGTGAAACTGAGCACACATAAAGTCTTCTTTCACAAGGGTGAAGCTATATACGAGTTTTGACTGTGAAGGTGTCAGTCATTTGGGTTTGTATCAACTTGAATTCGACACTATCTAGATAAGCTTCTTTAGGTTCACGATTTCTGTGAGGAAATCGAACCCATAGAATTACTAAACTATCTCACCCCTGGCGTCACCATACTTAGAGGCAAAGGAATCAAGAAAGACGATGGATGACACCATAATGATGAGATGGCTCCATCATGGAAGCAAATATATAGGAACTAGAGACGCGTCCTCCAAACAGAAACCAATGGTTGTAAATAGGTGTTTAAACTGAAACTGAACCCAAATAATACCATTGAAAGATATAAGGCTCGGTTGGTAGCAAATGGGTTCACCCAAAAAGAGGGGATTGACTATGAGGAGACTTTTGCTCTAGTTGTTCGGTTCCCATCAGTAAGGATTCTCCTCAGTCTAGCGGCATTGGAAGACATGGAAATACACCAGATGGATATTAAGACCGCCTTCCTCAATGGTGAGTTAGAGGAAGAAATCATCATACGACAACCAGAGTAGTTCGTAGAGGAAAGAGAAGAGAGCAAAGTTTGCAAGCTTATAAAGTCGTTATATAGACTGAAGCAGTCTCCGCGACAGTGGAATATGAAACTAGATGAGTTTCTCACTGGTCTAGGATATATCCGGATCAGCTCTGACCATTCTATCTATATGTTTGAAGATGAGAATGGTGTGATTTTTATTGCAATTTATGTGGATGATCTGTTAGTGTTAAGTGAGTGTTTGCAAAAGATCAATAAGTTAAAGAAAGATCTTAGAAGCAGATTTGACATGAAGGATTTAGAGGAGGCAAGATATATTTTGGGAATCTAAATGGAGAGAGATAAGGGGGAAAAGGATCATCAGACTTACTCAGGAAGAAGCAATAGGTAATATGCTTGAGAAATTCCAGATGGAAAAGGCAAACAGTTGTACCACTCCCATGGACTTGAAGAAAATAAGTGATGGAAGTGTAGAAGAGGATTGATAATCTTTAATGATCAAATTAGTTTAGAAGAGAGAGTTTATGAAGTCTCTCCCTTACAGGCAGGTTGTAGGAAGTCTAATATACTTTATGAACTGTACCAGGCCGGACATAGCGGCAGCGGTTGGAGTCCTCAGTAGGAGTCTTAATTATCCTAGGAAGAGAGTTTGGGAGGTAGCAAAGAGAGTCATGAGATATCTGGTGGGAACAAGGGAGTTATGGTTCCATTTGGGAAGGTAGCACACTGATATCACTACTTGGAGTGATGCTAGTTATAGGGATGCACCTATGAGAAGATGCACTTCTGGGTATGTTTTGTAGGTAGGGGAAGGAGCTTTCTGTTGGAACAGTAAGCAACAAAAGGTGGCTGCTTAATCTACAATGGAGGCTGAGTACATGGCCTCTTGTTCTGCTGTTGTCGTGCATGTGTCCAATAATATGAAGGTGCATGCAATATCATCAGCTGTGCTCAACTTAAACTCAAATGATAGCGAGATATCGGAAATGAAATAAATCATAAAAGTAAAAATGGGTAAATACAACAACAGGCAAGGTGGAAGAAAAAGAAAGGTCAACGACTTAGCTGGTTATGGTTAGGTCGGTTTATTCACTAAGCCGATGGATGACCACTAGGCCCCACGGTCTATTTATATTCCTTGCAGGAGTTATCTTATCAAGGATAATCTGAATTTATACTTAAATATAATAAATCAAAGCATAAACAACCGAGAAAGATAAATAAAAACCGAAAATGACAATATGCCCGACACTTATGAGGTTTGAGATAACCAAACTCAAAAGATGCGCAAAAGCCAAATAGAAATAAATACACAATCTCAAGAAATAAAAACAACACAACAATAATTCCAACATGCAACTTCCACACTAATTAAAGTTCAGCCACAATCGGGAAAGAAGTTTGTGTTGTGAGATCGCGGTCGAAATCCACTCAAAAAGATGAGAAAAATGAAGGGAAACCGTGTAGGTCTTAGCCGAAGCCGTATAGATTAATTTGTAAGGCTTTACAAGATATGATAATATAATAGAAAACTAGACGCTTCACGCAAAGGCAGAAAATCGCCTCTAAGCTGTCCGGACAATTTCACAAATAAAAAGATGGCTGCAGAGAATCCTCAATACTGAAAATAAATCAAATGAATAATTCCTGCACTTGAAAATTGTGTGCAGAAAATGATGCGAAATGAACTAAGTAACCAAAACTACGCCTAGCGAAAACAAGCCAATCAGAGTACAGCGTGCTATGTAAATATTTGCGTCAAGTTTGGATTCGACCAATAGGAGGCCGAAATCCTATGCCCTACGTTACAAAATCTATAACCTACGGATTAAAACCCTTCCTATCTACATGTGAATGCGTGAACCTCCAAATGGTTCACGACTTAAAATAGTCCAATAGCGTAGCTTCGTCAGAACTTACAGCGAATTCGTCTGTCATTTGCGTCGACGGTCCAGATGCGAAGTTACGAAAATTACATAATCAGCGTCGACGGCCGAGATGCTACTCCACGCGAAATGATTAAAATATGTTGTCGCCCGGAATTCACGGGAATGAAAGTTGGTACGGTACGATTATTTGTACGAGGGCAAATTCGAAAATGAGTCTTCGGCGGATATTCGAAGAAATGAGAATAGGTACGGTAGGACCGTAGGTACGGTCCACTTTGTTGTCGCGCAAATTCCGACAAATGTTAGTCCTACGGTTTACGTGAAAAATCGAATCCACCGTCGGCGCAAATCGCGCAGAATATATATTGTATGGACGACGTGAAATGACAAAATCCAACGTCAACAGAAATCACGGGAGATGTATGTCGTACGGTTGAACTCGCCGTCGGCGAAAATTACAGCCAACGTAAGTATGTACGGCTTTCCAAAACCCATATACACCCAAATATAAATTACTGTGGCGGCTGCCTGTCCTAACACCTAAATATAAACAATTGAAATGACCGACGACATATGGCATGATAGTTGTCGTGCATGTGTCAATAGCGTGAAGATGCATGCAATATCATCAGTTGTGCTCCACTTAAATGGAAATGATGAAAATATGTTGTAAATGAAATAAGACATGAAAGAGAAAAATGAATAAATATAACAACAGGCATGGTGAAAGAAAAAGAAAGGTCAACGACTTAGCTGGTTATGGTTAGGTCGGTTTATTCCCCCCCCCAGCTCTTTAGGTGGCAGAAGAGCTGGCCAACACGGCCAGTAGCTTGCGACATCCGTGGCACAATCAGTGACCATCCGGAACTGCAAACAATTGTGGCACCAAACACTCCATGTGAAACCCCTGATTGCAATGATCACAAAGTAACATGGTAGTTTCCCTGTCCAGTCGATGACAGAAGGTACATGCCGTCGCCTCCATAATCGGCATCCGCATAGGATCCATATCATGCGACAAATCTGGTAAGTAACATGGAGCACATTTCTTGGAGTGCTCTCGAAAAGTCTATGTGTCTGCTCCTTGTAATCCCAACATTCTGTTTCGATCCACCTCGATGATCCGTAGGATTTGTGCAGAAACATCAGTGTCAAAAGTGTCAAAAGATTGCGTGCGAAGATAAACATAGTCTCCCACCCGATAGGGCTTCTATAAAGGCCTGTAACGGCCGCTTTGAGTGGTGGCAAACCGAAGTGTGTCCCGATGCTGGGCGTGTCCCGATGCTGGGCAATCTGCAGGTTATCAAAAGCCATGGGCATTTCACGGGCAAAAAGCAAAGCACGACGAGTGAGTTGTTCCAAAAAAATAGTGTCAGACATCACCAGAAGTGGAAAGCTTGCAGCCTTCTGAATATTGCGACCGAGCAACGGTTGTCGCCCAAATAAAACATAATACGGGCTGAAATTAGCCAGACTAGCCTGAACCGACATGCGATATCCTATGGTAATGTAACCGAGGGACTCGTCCCAAACCGAAATGTGTTTTTCTAAGCAATGCTTACGCAAGGCACGCTTAAATGTCTGGACTGCTCGTTCAGCTAGGCCATCGGCCTGGGGGTGATCCTGGCTAGTACGACGATGATCGATGAGAGCCTCATCAAGCATCTCTTGAAATTCTCCCCGAAATTCCGTACCTTGATCCGTAAGGACCTCGGCTGGGGCACCGTATCTCATAAGGACATGTTCCTTAAAAGCTGTGGTGGTTAACTTAGCGGTCTTGTGAGGCAGGGCTACGACTTCTACCCACTTACTGAAATTTTCAATCATAATCATGATATATTGTTTACCCCTACGCGAGATAGGAAAAGGTCCGGCCAGATCGACCGACCATCGATAGAATAAACCTCTAATAGGTAGAGGTTGGAGCGTAGTCTGCCGGTTAGAGAAAGAAGTTCGGAGACGGTCGCAGGTGGCACACTTGTGTAGAATAGCAGCGACATCAGCTTGCATTCCTGACCACCAATACCGTGCCTGAACTAGACTTAACGTTCGCTTGGTACCGTAGTGACCAAGCTCGGTGTGAATCTGCCCAATGAGAGAAAGACGCTCGGTAGGCCGTGGAACGTGCCTATGGCTTCCGTCTGCCAACAACCGAACTAAAGATCCCCTGAGCCAAAGGTAACCTTTGGCCCTCTTTTTCACTCTGTCTTCTTCGTCAGAGGTAGTGCCGAACGTGAAGGTCTTGGAGGATAGGAAAATAATGAGAGGCCCATCACGCCAACGATTTGTGGCGGGACGGGGGTTCGTAATAGAGGCCAAGCAATAAATATGATAAGAACCCATTGACATGACGGGAACATTGTTGTCATCAAAATCATGTCGAACTCCGTTATCTCTCGTTCGAGGCAAAGGATTTCGGGAAATTCCGTCTGCGTTTAGACTTAGCAGACCGGGTCAGTGAATTATTTCAACGTTATATTTTTGTAAGATTAAAGCCCATCGGACTAGCTTCCCGGAAAGCTTATCGTTCGTCATCAGCCAATGTAAGGGCTGATGGTCAGTTAGGAGTGTGAAAGGTTTTCCGTACAAATAATGGCGGAAGTGAACGACTCCCCAAACCGCGGCTAGACACTCTCCTTCGTAGCTACTATAATTTGATTCAGCCCGGTTATTGCTTCTGCTCGCGTAAGAAACTACGTATTCCTCTCCACTCAACTCTCTTTGCGTTAAGATGGCATCGATTCCGGGTTTCCCAAAATCTGTTTGGAGACAAAAAGGGAGTTTGTGATTGGGAGGACGAAGAATTGGAGCACTCGATAAGGCAGTTTTTAATTTTTGAAATGCATAAATCTGATCGGGACCCCATATAAACGCCACTTCTTTCTTGAGAAGGTCGTTTAACGGAGATGCGATGGTGCTAAAATTAGATACAAACCTGCGATAATAATTAGCAAGTTCGAGAAACGCTCGCAGACTTGTGAGGTCTCTAGGAGCAAGCAATTTACTGATTGCCTCTGCCTTTGCTTCGAGACGAGTGATCCCCTCAGCCGAGATAAAATGGCCGAGGTAAGGCACTCCCTTGGCTCCAAAGGTGCATTTCGCTGGATGACATTTTAAACCGACCTTTTTCAATTCAGTCAATACCCATTCGATGTGAGCAGCGTGCTCTTCGATAGTATTCGAGGCAATGATGAGGTCATCGATGTAGCATCTAGCAAATTTACAACCTCCTAGAATGGAATCCATGACTTTTTGAAAGATGCCAGAGCATTTTTCAGTCCGAATGGCATTACGGCCCATTCCTATCGGTCGTCGCTACCCCAAAAGGCACTTTTATGCCGGTCTTTTTCCTCTATCTCAATTTGATTGAATCCCTGACGGAGGCCAAGGATACTAAAATACTTTGCTCCGCCTACGTGATCAGATATTTCTTCTGCAAGAGGCATGGGATGATGATCTTGAACTATTCTAGCATTTAGTTCACGATAGTCACCACACATTCGACGTTCAGTAAAATTACCATCAAAATCCTTTTTCCGGGGCATGACAGTGGGAGCTGCAAATGTGGAGTCTGATCGATAGATTAGGCCAACTTCCTCTAGTTCAGCACATCGTTTGTCTACCATTTCCCATTCTATTTCTGACAAACGATGTTTCGGTTTAAATATAGGCCGATCATCTCGAGATCTATCGTCATCTTATAAGCGGTGTGACGACCTAAATCGTTCATGGAAAAGGTAAAGGCATCGATATTTCGTAAAACTACATCATTTAGTAACTCTTGTTTGGCCTTTGTTACATTGGTGTCGAATTTCCATTTAGGAGCATCAAATTTTTCGGTTGTCATAGCTTCCATGGCTTGTGCAAAGGCCAATTGCTCATCTACGATAAGCGTTTGACCTAACTCGTAAGCAACAGGTGTCTGTTTAAGGCAATTAACCGAATGATTCTAACTGCATGTTGGAAAATCAGCACTCCAATGAGGAGTGGGTGGAATATGAAAAGGACTTGTAGACTGGACAGCCGTGTATGCGGGAATGGACTAGGACATATGGCTAGGATTGAGGAAATAGTAGATAGAGATTTCCGGAACTGATATAATTGGAGAAGGAAAGAGGAAAAATTGAAATGTGGTCCCTTGGAGAGTGGGACGGAAAGATTTTCTTAGTGATGCATTCCCCCCCCCAGCTGGTTGAGACAGATATGCCTGAGAGTGGCAACCTAGTGCAAACCCGACACCTAAAACAAAAGACAAAGCATGAGGGTCCATGACACAACCAAATAAAGCGCATCTTTGACGTTCTGTAAGCGGCTGTAGTGCTAGGAATGAAATGCATGAGGAGTTCTTGTTTTGTAGAGGTAGGCTCTTCGAGCTCACCGGTATGAATGTTTCGGAGCATGCAGGACGGTCATTAGAGAATGCATGTGAATGTGGGTACGAAACTAAGGTAGGAAGCACCTTGAGAGGTTGAACCAGGACATTGACACTAAAATTAGGGGGACATTCCTTTTGAATGCAAGGCTGCACCTTATAGAAAGGAAAAAGGGCAACTTGAATGTCTGTAGGAGGAGGACGAACTAACAAGTTGGCCTCACGGAGTCTACCAATATCGATGAGGTTCGTCCATTTGGAGCGAACCCGGTGTGCTAGTGAACCATGGCGAGCCAGGTCAATAATTAGAGGCGGACCAATTATTTGTTCAATCCGTTGATAATCAACCAAGACTATAGGTCTTGGATCATTATAGGCTGCGACATTTTCCAAGATATACCCCATACGATGATCTAAAGTTTGTAGAAAATGCAGGATGCGGATCAATTCAAAAAATAATTTGGTGCGGGGATCGGCTAATCCAAGACCTTTTCCGGCCCGAGACATTCCCTTGCACTCCCATCCGCCAAAAACTAGATCAATAGGACCAATATCCTGTAAGTGATGGTTGCCCACAATCCAGATGTCTTGTGGGAGGGCGGTATGCATATGCTCGTATGCGGATTTCGATAACAAATGCGGGTATTGGGAATGCAACAGATTACAATGATGTAATTGTGCTTTCCGTGCTAACGGATCAATCTCAACCAAATAATAAAATCAGATTAATAATCCATTCCGCAAACATGCACGGAGGGAAGTGCCTATTCCATCGAAAAGGTCCAAAATCACCAATCCATTTGGATGAGGTTTCAATTCGACCGGATTCCAATTAATGGGAAGAAACCCAGAAGAGTCTGTAGGGACTGAGATTGTAGGAAAGGCCGGAGAAAGTGGAATTGACAAGGTTTGGTTATAGATTCGGTCAAATTCCCTCGTATCTATAAGAAAACTTGGGTCACTGAAAATTTCTGGTAAGTAAGAAATATCTGGCACAATTTCTTCTGCTGGCAATGAATAAATTTTTTCGGCCCCCACCGAATTCCCTGACAATGCAGGTATGGATGTGGCCGAATTTGCCATAATAGGCATGGGCTTCCTAGCGGAAATTAGCGGAATGCAGATTTTGCGTTCCGAGAAGTTAGTGGGCCTATAAGAAAATGTCTCATCATGCATGTCAACTCCACCCCCTACACGAAATATAACGTCCTGTCCCACTAGGCATTCATAGTCACTACATTCATAGTTATCCAAAAATATGCACCCTTCACGTTATCCAAAAAACTGATGTGAGGATCGAGAGAATTTCGCTCCGATATAGAAATAGGCTGAATAGCAGCAAGATTTTTGTGCAGCTGAAGTGCTTGTAACGCGGCAGCTACAGTTGTGCTATCGGAGGTAAAGGAGATAGGGGAGATTTTTGGTGAGTTGGAAATCATAGTGGATAGAATGCACAAGCGTTCCTTCACGCGATATGCCTCATGTATAGTTCGATCCACTATGTTGAGAGCTTCAGCCACGATGGATGAAGCGCTTTCGGGCAAGGGAGAAGAAAGTTCCTTACTAAATGACATAGGAATGCGTGTGTTAGGAGTTTTACCGTCACGGCTGTGATCGGTCGAACCTTTGTCGAACATAGCCTCTCGTTGTTGGATGGTGGAATCTCGTAAGATTCGACCTGCCAACATGGGCATGTGTACAACACAGCGAGCCATCTCTGTAAATTGTGGCTTCATTTGAATCATGAAGGCTGCGAATTGTTCCTTTATCAAAGCCACCATTTGCTCTTGCATTTCTAAACGCTCTCTCTCTCTTCGAGATACCCTAGGTGGAGTGGTGTCTTTCTCCGGTTCTTTAACCGGTTGAACCGATTTGCGGATCGAGCGGGAATGCCACCAATTTTTATTTGGTTTTGATAGGAAAATTCCGGGTTTTTAATATGACAACGTTGGACATAGTGTCCGGTTTGCTTGCAATGTGTACAGGTAGCGGTTTTGTCTGGACACATTCGGGCATCATGCCCCGTCTTCCCACATCGAAAACATGATCGGTTTCCGGGAGCAACAGGTGGGGTTCCCATGGCCGAGACTTTAGAAGGCCGGTTGTTAGGACGAGGAATGTTCCATGGTGTAACAATCGGTTCTTTTGGGACTGCTTTAGAATGGTCATGGGCTTCCCACCAACAATTTGGCATTTCGTATTCCACGGCATGCTGGGCGGCTTGGTCGAATGTGAACTTCAAGCCGTACGTTTGAGTCAGGTGACTCTGAATATATTTCTTAGACTGACTCGAAAACTGTCCTACAAATTTCTGGACAGCTTGAGCATTCGACATTAAGTCTGGCAATGCTTCACGAAGAGCTTCCATACGAGCACGCATGGCAAGGGTGGTCTCCCCTGACTTCCGTTCGAAGTTCATTAACTCACGAACTTGGTCAGGGTTTTGCATACGGTATTCCACTTGCAACATTTCAAACATGACAGAGAGCTGATCCAGTATAGGGATCGTTATCGCTGGTCGTGCTGGGATTCCAACACGTGCGGCTATAGCAAAGTGTTGCGGTAATTCCGCAACCGTTGTTGTAATAATAGTGCCGTTGAGATCAAGGACTTCCGAGATAGCCGGTTGATAAGACATATCTGGTTGTCCTATAATAGTAGGACTCCCAGCGAACGCTGGAAAAAACTCCGTCATCGCAAGTACGGAATCATACTTGCGGGAATAAAGAATAAGGGATGAACCGCAAAGCTAACGGCCTAAAAGAGAGAAAGCGACCCGTAGGTCAAACCGATCTTGGTACCGAAATGCAAGATCACGCATTTCGGTATCGAATAGCATTCAAAAATGCGATAAAGTCATGGTGTCTTTCATTCTTGAAAATCAGAAATGAAGGCGACCCCCTCCCTCGGATGTGGAAGCAATATCCAATAATGGAATGCTTGGGGATAATAATGAATTTGTAATTTGTGGAAACCAAAAAGATAATGAATTGGAATCCGACCCGTCAAGGGAATCGTGGTCAAATTCCTCTTCGAAAAATGTGGAAGACACAGATGATAAAGAAGATACCGAGGTGAGAGTAGATTAAACCGAAGGGGAAATTTGACCCGAGATATTGTGGAAAAGATGGTCCAAAAGACTAGATAAATCTGATGGTCCGGATTCCGTGAGCCTAAACAAGGCCCACGATCGAGTGGTTCCGACAAGATAATCAAGATTATCCCAATCGCTGGGCATAAAAAATGATAACACCAAATGATGACCAGATAACAAAACCGATCTATCTGATATGCTTCAAATGCGAAGCCACACCACTCTCTTGTCCAATCATCCAATCAATCTCTAACAGGGCCTCGATGGCCAGATCTTTCAGGAAGCCGTATTACCAAAACCTTTTACCCTGCAAACAAGGGGACAAGGCCGAAGGGCCAGACCTATAAAGGCAAATAACTTCGTATCAAAGAACTCCCAAGTGCAGATCTAAAGCGGCACAATCCACAAGAGAGCTAACCAATGCCTCCAACAGCAAGATCTATGGAAAAAATCCCACTCCGCGCAAAGCAAACTCAGCCAAGGCCACTCAGGGCCACATATCAAGCAAAGAAAGTTGGACAAATGCAATGCTCAATACAACTGGATTAACACTAATCCACTCCAAACACGATCCCTCTATACGATCAACCGACTATCTTAGCACGCGCTTGTACCCGGAAGGCATCGTGATACTTACATAACACTCTTAGCAATCCGGTGATTGTCAAGGGTGAACTGGGTTGTTCCTTACAACCGAAGTTTTACAGAGCTCCCAAGAACGTATCCGCTCCACTAACTCCACTCCTTAGTGAAGTATGTCTCAATGTGAGCAAACGATGCCCCTTATATATAGTAAAGAAAATGGGGAAAACAAAAACCAAATTCTTAAATTAGTGTAGTATATTGTTGGCCAAAAAATGGCCAATAAGATAAAACGTCAACTAACAAGCAAATGGTAATTATGTATGTAAAGCTAGTTATAGATTTTTGTAGAAATGTATCTATAAATATATATTTTTGATTTTTTTAAATGTTTTTGTTTTTTTTTTCTTTAGATAAAAAGAAAACCTAAATAAAAACAAACAAGCGAGAAAAGAAAATACGACAATTTTCACGTGCATGAATACTAAGCCGATGGATGACCACTAGGCCCCACGGTCTATTTATATTCCTTGCAGGAGTTATCTTATCAAGGATAATCTGAATTTATACTTAAATAAAACAAATCAAAGCATACACAACCGAGAAAGACAAACAACAAGCAGAAAATGACAATATGCTCGCCACTTATGATGTTTAAGATAGCCAAACTCAAAAGATGCGCATAAGCAAATAGAAATAAATACACAATCACAAGAAATAAAAACAACAAATCAATAATCCCAACATGCAACTTCCAAACATCATTTTAAAGCTAAACACATGGACATTAGACTCAGCTTTGTTAGAGAGAAAGTAGAAAACAAAATAATCAGCTTAGAGTACCGACCAGATAGTGAGATGGTAGCAGATATGATGACCAAACCTGTGCCTTCCCCTAAGCTAATTTTCTGCAGGGAAAAGTGTGGTCTGAAATTAAAGATTGACTAGAAAATAAGGGGAGTGTAGAAATTAATGGTCTTTTAAAGTATTTTCTAGGTCTGAATAGAAATAAGAAAGAAGCCGAGGCAGTCTACCTCTAACTTCTCTCTCCAACTTCTCAAACTTGTCGCAGTCACTGAGAAATTGGAGAAGGAGCTAGAGCCATGGCTACCTAGGCTATCCAGAGGTTTACGCGAAAATATATTTTAGTTAGGGGTTTAATTTACTAAAAGATACATGCCGGCTGCAGGATTTGATCCTGGTACCTACCAGCCGGCAGACAGCCGGTAGCCGGTAGCCTTAGCCGTTAAATCTAGAAGTAGTGTTACGTATTATGATGTTTGATAATTATTTAAACATTTATACGTAGAAAATTTCATTTAACAATAACTAATTACGGGAGACATATATCCAGTAAATGTAAAAGTACGGATTCCGGTACGGATAAGAAAACAATACCGCGCATTTAATTCTTTAGTGAAACGAATACCGCGCATGTATTTATTACGGCTATGATTAAATGTGAATTTAATCAGACGACCGGAATTAATGCCGAGATCGCGGAAGAGGATTTCGGTGGTTTGTGGTCATCGCCACATCGGATGACACGTGGCCGATAGACATTGGATCGCGGCAACTCCGAGGATTAAGGGAGCGAATCCGGAGATACCACGTGTCGACATTTCGCCCATGTCGTACAATGGCCGTACATAAAGTACACCGACAGCTGTACTTTTGTGTACAAAATTGAAATCTGATTGGCTCCGTACATCAGTAGATAGAGTCTGTGAGAGAGATAGGACTTAGAAAAATAAGAAGATAGGACCCTCTCTCCCAAAGAGCTTCTGTACAAAAGGTCAACTTTGACCCTCCATAACTTACTGCTCAGGGGAGCAAATTCAGAGATTCTTTTTGCTATCGACTCAGGGGAGTCTTCTCTTCAAAGGGGTGAAGTTGGTCAGAGTTTTTGTCTGCCAAGGTGGCAGTTATTTTTGCTGAAACACAAAGGGGTCAAGGTTATCCTAGAGGCTTCTTGGAAGCTGTCTACTCTGAGGACTTATGGAGGTCTCAGAGTTTTAGCAAACCGAAGTGTGTCCCAATGCTGGGGAATGACAAGGTTATCAAAATCCATGGGCATTTCACTGGAAAAAAGCAAAGCACGACGAGTGAGTTCTTCCAAAAAAATAGTCTTAGACATCAGCGGAAGTGGAAAGCTTGCAGCGTTCTGAATATTGCGATCGAGCAACGGTTGTCGCCCAAATAAAACATAATACGGGCTGAAATTAGCCAGAATAGCCTAAACCGACATGCAATATCCCATGGTAATGTAACCGAGGGACTCGTCCCAAACCGAAATGTGTTTTTGTAAGCAATGCTTACGCAAAGCACGCTTAAATGTATGGACTGGCCATTCAGCCAGGCCATGAGCGTAGGGGTGATCCTGACTAGTACGGCAATTATCGATGACAGCCTCATCAAGCATCTCTTCAAATTCCCCTCGAAATTTCGTACCTTTATCCGTAAGGACCTCGGCTAGGGCACCGTATATCATAAGGACATGTTCCTTAAAAGTTGCGGTGGTTAACTTAGCTGTCTTGTGAGGCAGGGCTACGACTTCTACCCACTTACTGAAATTTTCGATCATAATCATTATGTATTGTTTCCCTCTACGTGAGATGGGGAAAGGTCCTCCCAGATCGACAGACCATCGATAGAATAAACCCCTAATGGGTAGAGGTTCGAGTGTAGTCTACCGATTAGAGAAATAAGTTCGGAGACAGTCACAGGTTGCACACTTGTGTATAATAGCAGCGACATCAGCTTGCTTTCCTGACCACCAATATTGTGCCTAAACTAGACGTAACGTTCGCTTGGTACCGTAGTGACCAAGCTAGGTGTGAATTTGCTCAATGAGAGAAAGACGCTCGGTAGGCCGTGGAACGTGCCTATGGCTTCCGTCTGCTAACAATCGAACTAAAGATCCCCCGAGCCAAAGGTAACTTTTGGCCCTCTTTTTCAATCTGTCCTCTTCGCTAGAGGTAGTGCGGGACCTGAAGGTCTGGGAGGATAAGAAAATAATGAGAGGCCCATCACGCCAAGGATCTGTGGCGTGACGGGGGTGCGGAATGGAGGCTAAGCAGTAAGTAAGATATGAACCCATTGACATGACGGGAACATCGTCGTCATCGAAATCCTGTCAAACTTCGTTATCCGTGTTTCGCGGCAAAGGATTTCCGGAAATTTTGTCTGTTTTTAGACTAAGCAGACCGTGTCGGTGAATTATTTCAACGTCATATTCTTGCAAGATTAAAGCCCATCGGGCTAGCTTCCCGGAAAGCTTATCGTTCGTCATCAGCCAATGTAAGGGCTGATGGTCAGTTAGGAGTGTGAAAGGTTTTCCGTACAAATAATGGCGGAAGTGAACAACTCCCCAAACCGCGGCTAAACACTCTCCTTCGTAGCTACTATAATTTGATTCACCCCGGTTATTGCTTTGCTCGCCTAAGCAACTACGTATTCCTCTCCACTTAACTTTCTTTGCGTCAAGATGGCAGCGATTCTAGGTTTCCCAAAATCTGTTTGGAGACAAAAAGGGAGTTTGTGATTGGGAGGACGAAGAATTGGAGCACTTGATAAAGCGGTTTTTGATTTTTGAAATGCGGAAATCTGATCGGGACCCCATATAAACGCCACTTCCTTCTTCAGAAGGTCGTTTAGCGGAGATGCGATGGTGCTAAAATTAGATACAAACCTGCGATAATAATTAGCAAGTCTGAGAAAGGCTAGCAGACTTGTGAGGTCCGTGGGAGCAGGCAATATACTGATTGCCTCTACCTTTGCTTCGAGAGGAGTGATCCCCTCAGCCGAGATAAAATGGCCGAGGTAAGGCACTCGCTCGGCCCCAAAGGTGCATTTCGCTGGATGATATTTTATTCGACCTTTTTTAATTCAGTCAATACCCATTCGATGTGAGCAGCGTGCTCTTCGATAGTAGCCGAGGCAATGATGAGGTAATCGATGTAGCATCTAGCAAACTTACAACCTCCAAGAACGGAATCCTTCACTTTTTGAAATACTGCCGGAGCATTTTTCAGCCCAAATGGCATTACGACCCATTCCCATCGGCTCTCGCTACCCTAAAAGGCAGTTTTATGCCGGTCTTTTTCCTCTATCTCAATTTGATGAAATCCTTGACGGAGGTCAAGGATAATAAAATACTTTGCTCCGCCTACGTGATCAAATATTTCTTTGGCAAGACGCATGGGATGAGGATCTTGGACCGTTCTAGCATTTAGTTCACGATAGTCACCACACATTCGACGTTCAATAAAATTACCCTCAAAATCTTTTTTCCGAGGCATGACAGTGGGAGCTGCAAATGTGGAGTTTGACCGATAGATTAGGCCAACTTGCTCTAGTTCAGCACATCGCTTGTCTACCATTTCCCATTCAGTTTCTTACAAATAATGTTTCCGTTTAAATATCGGGCAGTCATCTTCGAGATCTATCGACATCTTATAAGCAGTGTGACGACCCAAATCGTTCATAGAAAAGGCAAAGGCATCGACATTTCGCGAAACTACGTCATTCAACAACTCTTGTTCGGCCTTTGTTAGATTGGTGCCAAATTTCCATGTAGGAGCATCAAAATTTTCGGTTGTCATAGCTTCCATGGCTTGTGCAAAGTCTAACTGCTCATCTGCGATAAGCGTTTGACCTAACTCGTAAACTACAGGTGTCTGTTTAAGGCAATTAACCGAATGATTCCAACTGCGTGTTGGAAAAGCAACACTCTAATGAGGAGTGGGTGAAATATGCATGGGACTTGTAGACAAGACAGCCGTGTATGCAAGGATAGACTAGGACATATGGCTAGGTTTGAGGAAATCGTAGATAGAGATTTCCGGATTTGGTGCAATTGGAGAAGGAAAAAGGAAAAATTGAAATGTGGTCCCTTGGAGAGTGGGAAGGAAAGATTTTCTTAGTGATGCATTCCCCCCCCCCAGCTGGTTGAGACGGATGTGTTTGAGAGTGGCGACTAGCTGCAAACCCGAGACCTAAAACAAAAGACAAAGCCTCAGGGTCCATGACACGACCTAACAACACGCATCTTTGACGTTCTGTAAGACCAGAAGCGGCTGTAGTGCCAGAAATGAAATGCATGAGGAGTTCTCGTTCCGTAGAGGTAGGCTCTTTGAGCTCACCGATATGAATGTTTCGGAGCATGCCAAGACCGTCATTAGAGAATGCATGTGAATGTGGGTACGAAACTAAGGTAGGAAGCACCTTGAGAGGTTGACCCAGGACATTGACACTGAAATTAGGGGGACAGTCTTTTTTAATGCAAGGCTGCACCTTATGGAAAGGAAGAAAGGCAGCCTGAATGTTTGTAGGAGGACAAACTAACAAGTTGGCCTCACGGAGTCTACCAATATCGATCACGTTCGTCCATTTGGAGCGAACCCGGTGTGCTAGTGAACCATGGCGATAATAAGAGGCGGACCAATTAATTGTTCAATCCATTGATAATCAGCCAAGACTTTAGGTCTTGGATCATTATAGACTGCCACATTTTCCAAGATATACCCCATAGGATGATCTAAAGCTTGTAGAAAATGCAAAATGCGAACCAATTTAAAATATAATTTGGTGCGGGGATCGGCTAATTTGAGACCTTTCCCGGCCCGAGACATTCCCTGGCACTCCCATCCGCCAAAAACTAGAACGATTGGACCAATATCCTGTAACTAATGGTTGCCCACAATCCGTATGTCTTGTGGGAGAGCAGTATGCATATGCTCGTATGCGGATTTTGGTAACAAATGCGGGTATTGGGAATGCAACAGATTACAATGATTTAATTGTGCTTTCCGTGCTAATGGTTCAATCTCAACCGAATAATAAAATCGGATTAATAATCCATTCCACAAACATGCAAGAAGGGAAGTGCCTATTCCATCGAAGAGGTCCAAATCACCAATCCATTTGGATGAGGTTTCAATTCGACCGGATTCCAATTTATGGGACGAAACCCAGAAGAGTCTGTAGGGACTGTGATTGTAAGAGAGACTGGAGAAAGTGGAATTGACAAAGTTTCGTTATAGATTCAGTCAAATTCCCTCGTATCTATAAGAAAACCAAGGTCATTGAAAATTTCTGGTTAGTAACAACTATCGGGCAGAATTTCTTCTGCTGACAATGAATGAAATATTTCGGCCCCTACCGAATTCCCTTAAAATGCAGGTATGGATGTGGCCGAATTTACCATAATAGGCATGGGCTTCCTAGCGGAAATTAGCGGAATGCAGATTTTGCGTTCTGGAAAGTTAGTGGGCCTATAAGAAAATGTCTGATCATGCATGTCAACTTCACCCCCTACACGAAATATAACCTCTTATCCCAGTAGGCATTCATAGTCACTACATTTAGTGACCAGAGCGTGAACCGAGATCTTAGCAAAGTATGTGGCTGTTCCGTTCTAGAACCTGTTAACGAGCGGTTCCTTAGTGATTCCTAGGACTGGCTCGGTTGTACCCGCTGATGTTAACAAACGAGTAGAAGTGGACTAAAGCTTGTCCGGAGTTAGACCAAGCTTGAGTGCAAAGCTAGAGCCCAATATACTCGGCTTTGCACCCGTATCCATGAGAGGCAGGGAAAGGGCTATACCATTGATCAACAATGCACCCTTCGCGTTATCCAAAAAACTGATGTGAGGATCGAGAGAATTTTGCTCGTTTATGGAAATAGGCTGAATAGCGGCAAGATTTCCGTGCAGCTCAAGTGCTTGTAACGTGGCAGCTGTAGCGCAGCTATCGGAGGTAAAGGAGATAGGGGAGATTTTTGGTGAGTTGTAAATCATAGTGGATAGAATGCACAAGCGTTCCTTCACGCGGTGTGCCTCGTGTATAGTTGGATCCAGTATGTTGAGAGCTTCAGCCGCGATGGCTGAAACAGTTTCGGGTAAGGGAGAAGAAAGTTCCTTAGTGAATGACATGCGTGTGTTAGGTATTTTACCGTCACGATTGTGATCGGTCGAACCTTTGTCGAACATAGCCTCTCGTTGTTGGATGGTGGAATCTCGTAAGATTTGACCTGCCAAAGTGGGCATGTGTACAACAATGCGAGCCATCCCTGTAAATTCTGGCTTCATTTGAGTCATGAAGGCTGCAAATTGTTCCTTCATCATAGCCGCCATTTGCTCTTGCATTTCTAAACGCTCTCTCTCTCTTTGAGATACCCTAATGGAGTGGTGTTTTTCTCCGGTTCTTTAACCAGTTGAACCGGTTTTGCGGATCGAGCAAGAATGCCACCATTTTTAATTTGGTTTTGATAAGAAAATTACGGGTTCTTTATATGACAACGTTGGACATAGTGTCCGATTTTCTTGCAATGTGTACAGGTAACAGTTTTGTCTGGACACATTCGGGCATCATGCCCCGTCTTCCCACATCGAAAACATAATCGGTTTCCGGGAGCAACAGGTGGGGTTCCCATGGCCGAGACTTTAGAAGGCCGGTTGTTAGGACGAGGATTGTTCCATGGTGGAACAATCGGTTCTTTTGGGACTGCTTTAGAATGGTCATGGGCTTCCCACCAACAATTTGGCATTTCGTATTCCACGGCATGCTGGGCGGCTTGGTCGAATGTGAACTTCAAGCCGTACGTTTGAGTCAGGTGACTCTGAATATATTTCTTAGACTGACTCGAAAACTGTCCTACAAATTTGTGGACAGCTTGAGCATTCGACATTAAGTCTGGCAATGCTTCACGAAGAGCTTCCATACGAGCACGCATGGCAAGGGTGGTCTCCCCTGACTTCCGTTCGAAGTTCATTAACTCACGAACTTGGTCAGGGTTTTGCATACGGTATTCCACTTGCAACATTTCAAACATGACAGAGAGCTGATCCAGTATAGGGATCGTTATCGCTGGTCGTGCTGGGATTCCAACACGTGCGGCTATAGCAAAGTGTTGCGGTAATTCCGCAACCGTTGTTGTAATAATAGTGCCGTTGAGATCAAGGACTTCCGAGATAGCCGGTTGATAAGACATATCTGGTTGTCCTATAATAGTAGGACTCCCAGCGAACGCTGGAAAAAACTCCGTCATCGCAAGTACGGAATCATACTTGCGGGAATAAAGAATAAGGGATGAACCGCAAAGCTAACGGCCTAAAAGAGAGAAAGCGACCCGTAGGTCAAACCGATCTTGGTACCGAAATGCAAGATCACGCATTTCGGTATCGAATAGCATTCAAAAATGCGATAAAGTCATGGTGTCTTTCATTCTTGAAAATCAGAAATGAAGGCGACCCCCTCCCTCGGATGTGGAAGCAATATCCAATAATGGAATGCTTGGGGATAATAATGAATTTGTAATTTGTGGAAACCAAAAAGATAATGAATTGGAATCCGACCCGTCAAGGGAATCGTGGTCAAATTCCTCTTCGAAAAATGTGGAAGACACAGATGATAAAGAAGATACCGAGGTGAGAGTAGATTAAACCGAAGGGGAAATTTGACCCGAGATATTGTGGAAAAGATGGTCCAAAAGACTAGATAAATCTGATGGTCCGGATTCCGTGAGCCTAAACAAGGCCCACGATCGAGTGGTTCCGACAAGATAATCAAGATTATCCCAATCGCTGGGCATAAAAAATGATAACACCAAATGATGACCAGATAACAAAACCGATCTATCTGATATGCTTCAAATGCGAAGCCACACCACTCTCTTGTCCAATCATCCAATCAATCTCTAACAGGGCCTCGATGGCCAGATCTTTCAGGAAGCCGTATTACCAAAACCTTTTACCCTGCAAACAAGGGGACAAGGCCGAAGGGCCAGACCTATAAAGGCAAATAACTTCGTATCAAAGAACTCCCAAGTGCAGATCTAAAGCGGCACAATCCACAAGAGAGCTAACCAATGCCTCCAACAGCAAGATCTATGGAAAAAATCCCACTCCGCGCAAAGCAAACTCAGCCAAGGCCACTCAGGGCCACATATCAAGCAAAGAAAGTTGGACAAATGCAATGCTCAATACAACTGGATTAACACTAATCCACTCCAAACACGATCCCTCTATACGATCAACCGACTATCTTAGCACGCGCTTGTACCCGGAAGGCATCGTGATACTTACATAACACTCTTAGCAATCCGGTGATTGTCAAGGGTGAACTGGGTTGTTCCTTACAACCGAAGTTTTACAGAGCTCCCAAGAACGTATCCGCTCCACTAACTCCACTCCTTAGTGAAGTATGTCTCAATGTGAGCAAACGATGCCCCTTATATATAGTAAAGAAAATGGGGAAAACAAAAACCAAATTCTTAAATTAGTGTAGTATATTGTTGGCCAAAAAATGGCCAATAAGATAAAACGTCAACTAACAAGCAAATGGTAATTATGTATGTAAAGCTAGTTATAGATTTTTGTAGAAATGTATCTATAAATATATATTTTTGATTTTTTTAAATGTTTTTGTTTTTTTTTTCTTTAGATAAAAAGAAAACCTAAATAAAAACAAACAAGCGAGAAAAGAAAATACGACAATTTTCACGTGCATGAATACTAAGCCGATGGATGACCACTAGGCCCCACGGTCTATTTATATTCCTTGCAGGAGTTATCTTATCAAGGATAATCTGAATTTATACTTAAATAAAACAAATCAAAGCATACACAACCGAGAAAGACAAACAACAAGCAGAAAATGACAATATGCTCGCCACTTATGATGTTTAAGATAGCCAAACTCAAAAGATGCGCATAAGCAAATAGAAATAAATACACAATCACAAGAAATAAAAACAACAAATCAATAATCCCAACATGCAACTTCCACACTAATTAAAGCTCAGCCACAGCCGGGAAAAGAAGTTTGTGTCTTGAGAACGCGGTCGAAATCCACTCAAAAGGACGAGAAAAGTGAAGGGAAACCGTGTAGGTCTTGGCCAAAGCAGTATAGATTAATTTGTAAGGCTTTACAAGATATTGATAATGTAATAGAAAACTAGACGCTTCACGCAAAGGCAGAAAATTGCCTCTAAGCTGTCCGAACAATTTTACAAATAAAAGATGGCTGCAGAAAATCCTCAATACTGAAAATAAATAATTCCAGCAGTTGAAAATTGTGTGCAGGAAATGATCCGAAATGAACTAAGTAACAAAAACTACGCCTAGTGAAAATAGACCAATGAGAGTACAGCGTGCTATGTAAGTATTTGCGTCTAGTTTGGATTCAGCCAATAGGAGGCCAAAATCCTCTGCCCTACGTTACAAAATCTATAACCTACGGATTAAAACCCCTCATATCTACATGTGAATGCGTGAACCTCCAAATGGTTCACGACTTAAAATAGTCCAATCACGTCGCTTCGTCAGAACAAACAGTCGCTTTGTCGATCACATGCGTAACGGTCTAGATGTGATGTTACGAAAAATTGCATACTTTGCGTCGACGGCCGAGATGCTACTCCACGCGAAATGATTAAAATATGTTGTCGCCCGGAATTCACGGGAATGAAAGTTGGTACGGTACGATTATTTGTACGAGCGCAAATTCGAAAATGAGTCTTCGGTGGATATTCCGGGAAATGAGAATATGTACGGTCCACTTTGTTGTCGCGCAAAATGCGGCAAATGTTAGTCGTACGGTTTACGTGAAAAATCGAATCCACCGTTGGCGGAAATCTCGTAGAATATATATTGTACGGACGACGTGAAATGACGAAATCCACCGTCGACAGAAATCACGGGAGATGTATGTCATACGGTCGAACTCGTCGTCGGCGGAAATTACGGCCAACGTAAATATGTACGGCCCTGCAAAACCCAAATACACCCAAATATAAATTAGTGTGGCGGCTGCCCGTCTTAACACCTAAATATAAACAATTAAAATGACCGACGAGATGCGGCATGACAATTTGAACATGACATATATCAATATCTCTACGGCATCTGACATATGGAAGGTTTTGAAAGAATCTTATGTCCTAGCTAGTGAGCAGAATGAGGTTATAACTGCTAGAAAGATTTGGGATTATAAGTATACTGGGGGGGATATGAACTCATATTGTAACGGCTTGAAACTTCTTTTGTCGGAAAATGCATGTTCTGGGGGGAATTTTCCTCCCTATCATCAAGCTATGAATGTAACGAGAGGGCTTCTTACTGAATATAAAGAAGCCGCGGAACGGTTAAAGAGGTTAGAGAAGAGTAAATGGAATATGAATGTAGCTGAAGCTTATATCTTAGAGGAAGAGGCCACTCAGATAGCATTAAATGGTGGACACTCAGCGGTAGCTTAAAATGCTCAGACATATAAGCCGGCTGGATTTTTCGGAAATATGAACTTTACCCCTAATCCGAATTATAGGCAATATGATAGGTGTGTCTATTGCTTTGGTCAAAGTCATGTTTTTCGGCTGTGTCCAGCATTTATAAAAACGTGTGAAACATGAATTTATCGTGCGGGGTGGAAGGTGCGGTCGGAGGATTCACCATCCAAAGTGGCGGCATCAAAACTGCCAGTTAAAAATGCGGCTTTCTTTCCAACCGATGAGACACCACAAGACGAACTGGTGGAGTAAAAAGACGACGTGGTCAGATTTCCGCAATCGGATGACGATGAGTTCTTTGCTCTCGCAAAGGATCTCATGGAGGGACCCCAAGAAAACGGGTGGATTATGGACTTCGGATGCTCTTCCCACATGTGCGGCAACTGGGCTTATTTCAAAACCCTCACTCCTATTCCCACTCGCCGGATTTATTATGCGGATGACAGCAGCGTGGAGGCTACGGCAAATGGAAGCGTGGAGTTAGCTTGTGACATCAATGGTCAGGTTGTAAAAAGGACCTTGCACGATGTTCTCTATGTTCCAAAGTTTAAGAAAAATTTGTTTTCCACTTCGGTGGTTGAAATGAAAGGATTTGAAATTTTGCCAAAGAATGGGAAACAGGTTGTAAGCAAAGATGGAAGAGTAGCCTTGCTAGGAACAAGAGGCCCAAACTTGTTGTACCAGATGGACTTGGCTAATGAAATTGACTTTGCATACTCTAGTGTCTTTCCGGAAATTATTTTGTGGCATAAGAGGCTCAGTCATGTTCATCATGAGAGACTTGATAAAATGGTAAAACAAAAAATGATAGATGGTGTAAATTAAGGCCAAAAAGACTCTTATGTATGTGATGGGTGTGCTCTAGGAAAGCTTCATAAGTTACCCCTACCTCAGGCCGCGGATAACGGGGCTACGGATTTGCTGCAAATTATTCATTCGGATGTGTGGGGACCGTCAAAAGTCCCTTCCCAAACTAGCAGCCGGTTTTTGGTCACTTTTATCGATGATTTCTCCCAGTACAGCAAGGTTTACTTTATGAAGGAGAAGAGTGAAGTGTTCAATCACTTCAAGCACTTTCAAGTTTGGGCGGAAAAGCTTCATGGGAAGCCTATCCTCACCCTTCGGTTCAACAACGGAGGTGAATATATTTCTCATGCATTCTTGGACTATTTAAAAGAAAACGGCATTTCACGGCAATATACAATTCCCTATACTCCACGGCAAAACAGAGTATTGGAAAGACTCAACCAAACTTTAACAGAAAGTGCAAAATCTATGATGTTAGATAAAGGGATAGATTTCAAGTTTTGGGGTGATGCTTTCTCTTCTGCTTCGTATATAAGAAATAGAATAGCAACTAAAGTTATGAAAGGAAAAACACCATATGAAGTGTGGACTGGAAGAAAGCCTAATTTTAGTCACTTTTGGGTTTTTGGGAGCAAATGTTTTATTTTGGATAATATCCCTATTTCTAAGATTACTCTGAAATCGGTTCCCAGGATTTTTATGAATATGATGATGAGTCCGTAGGCTATAAAGCATACAATACGTATAGAAAAACTCTTCAAGTTGCTAGGAATATTCAGGTTAAGGAAGAAAGTCAATCAGTTGATGTGTTTGGCATGAGAGATTTAGAGAAAAATGCCAAAATTCAAGAAATGTTATTTTTGAGAGTGTTCCTTTTACATCTTCCACCACCTCTTCCTCATCTATCAGTGGTGGAACATCTTCTATTCCTACTCCGAACACTCCGGTTGCTTCACTTGTCGAGAAAACTTGACCTCCTCCACCTCCTCCTCTTCCGCCTCCTCCTCCTCCTCGGCGGCCACGTACGGATCCGACAGTTTCAGCCTCAGTTTTTCCGGGGGGGGGGAAGGCAAAGCAGCAAGCTGCGAGGTGAACCGGTGGAGCATGCTCTATTTTTTGCCAGCACAATGGAACCGGCTACCATACAGGAGGATTTTTCAGCTCCGGAAAAAGATCAATAGATCTCCGCGACGAACGATTAAATGCGATCGATAATGGAGGCTCACACTTGGGAGCTTTTGGAACTTCCGCCGGACCGAAAAGCAATCGGTTGTAAGTGGGTCTTCAAAATTAAGTTAAATCCGGATAATTCCATTGAAAGATACAAGTCTAGGCTTGTTGCAAAGGGTAATAGTCAGAAGGAGGGAATTGAATATGAAGAGACCTTCTCTCCGACAGTCCGGTTTCCAACTGATAGAATTTTGTTGTCTCTAGCGGCCATTGAAGACATGGAATTACATCAAATGGATGTTAAAACCGCTTTCTTGCATGGAGACTTAAAAGAAGTGATTTATATGAAGCAACCTGAAATGTATGCAGAGACTAGAAAAGAAAATCCGTTCTGTAAGTTGTTGAAATCCTTGTACGGCCTGAAGCAGGCTCCTCGTCAGTTGAATCTAAAACTAGATGAGTTTCTAACCGGTCTTGGCTTTGTAAGGATTAGTTCAGATCACTCACTGTATGTTATGGAAGGGGAAGATGGGATTATTTACATTGCAGTATATGTAGATGATTTGCTGTTGCTAAGTTAGTCATTAATGAGATTAATAAAATTAAAGCAGCCTTGAATTCAAGATTTGAGATGAAAGATTTAGGTGAGGCAAAGTATATTCTTGGAATTCAAGTAGAAAGGGATAGAGATAGGAGATCAATATATCTAACGCAGCGGGAAGCGATAGGGAATGTGCTTGAAAGATTCGGCATGGCAAAGGCAAAGGGAAGTGCCACTCCCATGGAATTTAAGCAGAAAGTGGAAGGCATGGAGACCAATGGAGGAGTCATTTTTGACGACACTTTGGAGTCAGAGGAGGCAGATTTTATGGCCACCATTCCATACCGGCAGATTGTCGGCAGCCTAATCTACTTCATGAATTGCACGAGGCTGGACATTACGGCAGCAGTTGGTGCCTTGAGCGGGAGTTTGCAAAATCTTAGGAAAACGGATTGGGAGGCAGCAAAGAGGGTTTTTCGGTAGCTGTTGGTGCCTTGAGCCGGAGTTTGCAAAATCCTAGGAAAACGGATTGGGAGGCAACAAAGAGGGTTCTTCGGTACCTTGCAAGAACACGAAATCTTCGACTTGCTCTCAGTGGAGAGGAAGTAAAAATTCAGACTTGGAGCGATGCTAGTTACAAAGACATGCCAAGCCGCCGTTCCACCACCGGATTTATATTGAAGATTTGAAGTGGAACATGTTGCTGGAGCAGCAAGTTTCAAAAGGTAACGACTCACTCTACAATGGAGGCTAAATATATGGCGGCAAGCTCAGCTGTCAAGGAGTTATTGTGGGTAAAGTCACTCCTTCAAGAACTTCATTTTATGCAATCCGGACCTCAAATAGTGTGGTGTGATAACCAGGCAGCTATTGCGATTGCATCTAACCGAAGTCATCACTTCAAAAGCAAACACATTGATATCAAGTAGCATTTTGTGTGAGAGAAGGTGATGAACAGAATTTTGAAACTCAGTTACATGCCGGATGAGATGATGGTAGCCGATATGATGACTAAGGCTTTACCAGCACCTAAATTGAAGTTTTGTAGAAAGGAGTGTGGACTTAGTGGTTGAGAGAGTTTAAAGGTTTAGGGGGGTGTTGTTTTGGAAACCTTTAGTCCTCTCTATATCTAGTGTGTGAGAAAGAGATTTCGGACTTAATCATTTTGTGTGCAGGCTGATTTATCGTAGAAAGGTTTTAATATGGTATGTAAGTCCGAAAGGAGAACACAGGCTGAGTACACTCCAGGCACACGTGTCGGTCCGTGGGGAAGTCAAGATTGTGTGTTTCGGATGATGGAAAGTAAAGTTTCGTTTGGGGACCGGGTTTACACGTGAAGGTTTATCTTCGCCGATGAAATTGCGCGGACGGCTGACGGCGTTCGCCGTCATTTTTTTAAAGAAGAATATTGATTGCCCGTCATTTCAGCGTGCGAACTTTGACCGCGTACTATTTCAATTTAGCGGCTATTAGTTTTAAGTTTGTTATAAATATTGTGTACGATTGAAGGCTCAACCAACGGTGTAGATCAGCTACAGGTTCCCTTGTATATATAGGACTTAGAATATTTTGGATTTAGGAATTCTTTGTATGCAAAACTGCAAAGCAGTTTTTTGGGTGTCTTTGAATTACAATATCATTGTGATCTTTCGGCAGAAACTTTTGAAATTCTGCATATGGTTTCTTTGTTGTATAATTTACATTTAAAAAAATTTGGAGACTTAGGGTATTTTTGGTTTTTTTGGGGCTTCATTTTGAAGTTGGTCTTTTGTGGGTTTTTCGTGAGAGTTTCCTCTTTGTGTATTGATTAATATGGCAACTGCAAGTGCTTCTTCTTCTTCTTCCGGTGCACCAGTTGCCTTAAGACAACACCAAGTAGCCGTTGCTTGAAGCTTGTCCTGTGTTAGACCAAGCTTGAGCGCAAATCCGGATCGGAGGATCACGGGTTTGGCTCCGGTGTCCATGAGAGGGAGAGAGGGAGCAACACCATTAACGGAGAAAGACTTCTGGGAATTGTCCAAGAAACTGATATGAGGGTCAAGGTCACGCCGCACATCCATCCGCTGTAACCGGCTGAATAATTGAAAGACTACGGTTCAGCTGCAACGCCCTCAAAGCGGCGGTTGCAATGAACTCATCAACAAGGGGAGAGGCTATACGAACCTGATTAGGAAAAGGAGAGGCCCTGGGGGATTCATCACTCATGGTAGAAACAATGTTTAGCCGTTATTTGACTCGATATGCATCATGTATGGTACAATCCAGAATGGTGAGAGCTTCAACCACAATGGAGGAAGCAATTTCTGTTGTTTTTAGAAAGCTTTTGTCCTCTTTATGCCTCAGCTGTGAGAGAGAGCTGTTTAGGACTTAAGCTATTTTTGGTTGAGTTCGGTTCAGTACTTACCGCAATTAGTGCGACAGTGAAGTTGGGAGTTCACGGTTCATTCACACTTGGGACACGTGTCGTCACTTGGGAGAATGCGTGAGTATGTCCTCCGTGGACGTACGGAAATTCGACAGGACCACTGGACTTCGTGAAGTCAATTCTACGCTGCCAAATCCTCTAATCGGACCGCTGACAAACGCCGCCAACAAATAGTGACGAGGCGTGACTATATCATTATCACTTTACGTTGTCTGAACTTCGGTGTAAATATTTGTGATAGAATGTTAGATGTACGGCTGGAATGCCTTCGTACAGCTTAGTGTAGTTTCGGTTTATAAAAGTAAGACTTAGTGAATTTGATTTTTGGGAACAAATGATATGAAAACTGTACACTCAGTTTTATGTAATTTCATTTCTACATATCTCACAGATTTGTGAGCGGAATTAATTGAAATATAATGTGTGTGTTCCTTTGTATGTTATCTACATTGTGGCAAATTTTCAAGACGTTTGGGGCATTTTTCTGAAAGTTATAGTCTGTCAAAGTTTCTGTTCAGCCATCGGTATTTGTGGAAGCTTCCTCTCTTGATTTGTTCTACGATGACTACTGCTACATCTTCTTCATCTTCAGTACCAGCACTTGTCTCAGAACAACAGGTCACGGGCCCGCCTTCACGAATTCCAGTATTTAATGGACGTGAATATCTGTATTGGGCAGATTTGGTTAAGTCTTACTTCAAGCAAGTGAAACTTATTGATGTGTTAAATGGATCATTGGCAGAATATGATGCCAGTTTTGATCAGAAAAATGACTAGGCTTTGCATTTATTAAAGCTTATGATATCAAAAGAATTGCATATGACATATATTAATGTTGCAAAGGCATCAAATTTGTGGGATGCATTGAAATCTTCTTATGTTAAAGCTAGTGACCAGCATGAGATTATAACTGTTGGTCAAATCTATGAGTATAAGTACACAGGTGGTAGCATGGTGGAATACACTAATCGGTTTCGAATGTTACTGTCAAAAAATGCATGTTTTGGGGGGACTTTCTCCCCTTATCATCAGGCCATGATTCTCCTAAAGGGGCTTCCTAATGAATATAAAGAAGCCTCAAATGAAATGAAAAAATTGTCTAAACCTCTTTGGAATTTGCAAACAGCTATAGAGTTTATCTTGGCAGAATAGGCTACTTAGACAGTTTTAGGATTTGGAAAACCAGTTGTAGCATTTACGGCTCAGTTTCAGAGGGAAAATAGATATCAAGGGAATCAGTTTAATCCTCAGTTTGAGAAATGTGTTTATTGCTATACTGATGGTCACTCCTTCAGAGCTTGTCCTTTGTATATAAAAGCTTTTGAAACAGGTACCTTTCGGAAAGGATGGAGACACCGCGGACCTCCCATCTCCCAAAAACCTCCAAATAAAATTGTTGCATTTTCAGCGGAGGATACGGAATTGGAGAAGAAAAAGACCAAGGAAACGACACCTGATGTGATCAGTTTTCCAAAAACTGATGACAAAGAGTTCTTTGCTCTCGCCAAACTCGACATGATGGAAGGAGAAAAGGACCTCGGATGGATAATGGATTCCGGTAACTCTTCACACATAAGCTGGAACAGGTCTTGGTTTAAGGAGTTGTCTTTTATTCCTTTACGTCAGATCTTTTATGCTTGTGGCTATGCTGTTGAATCAAATGCCAAAGGAAACATAGATCTCGATTGTGTGATAGATGGAAAGGTTGTTAAGAGAACTTTGTATGATGTTTTGTATGTTCCAAAGTTCAAGAAAAATCTGTTTTCTACGTCTGTAGCTGAAAGCAAAGGCTTTGAGGTTTTCCAGAAAAATGGCAAGAAAATAGTGAGCAAGAATGGAAGAGTAGCTCTAGTAGGAACTAGAGGCCCAAACATTTTGTACCACATGGACCTGGCTAATAAAATTGATTTTGCGTACTCCAGTGTCGTATGTGATAATGTTTTGTGGCATAAAAGGCTTGGTCATGTGCATTATGAGAGACTTACTAAGATGATAAACCATAATATGATAGAGGGAGTCAAGCTTGGTCAAAAAGAGTCCCATGTTTGTGATGGTTGTGCTCTCGGAAAGCTTCACAAGCTTTCTCTACCACAAGTTTCTGATCATCGAGCCACAAATCTCCTTGGTATTATTCACTCTGATGTCTTCGGCCCTTCCAAAGTTCCCTCTCTTGGTGGCAGCCGCTTCTTTGTCACCTTTAGAGACGATTACTCCCGATATAGTCGCCTATACTTCATGAAGGAGAAGGGAGAAGTCTTCACTCACTTTAAGCACTACAAAATCTGGGCGGAGAAACTTCACGGCAAATCTATTCTTGCTTTGCGAACGGATAATGGTGGAGAGTATGTATCTCATGCATTTGCTGATTTTTTGAAAGAAAATGGCATCTCTCGTGAATTTACTGCTCCGCACACACCGGAACAAAATGGTGTTGCCAAGAGACTTAATCGGAATTTGACTGAATGTGCTCGATCTATGATGGCCGATAAAGGTGTGGATCCAAAGTTTTGGGGGGAAGCTTTTCATTGTGCTTCCTACATCAGAAATAGAGTGGAAACCCGAGCTGTTAGGGGTAAGACACCTTATGAAGTGTGGACAGGCAGAAAGCCAAATGTCAGTCATTTTAGAGTTTTTGGTAGCAAATGTTTTATCTTGGATAATCTTCCTAATTGAAAGCTTAGTCGAGAATCTGTACCTGGTGTCTTTTTAAGCTATGATGATGAATATGCAGGTTATAGAGTCTATAATCCTCAGAGAGGATGCCTTCAAACAGCTAGGAATATTCAGATTAAAGAAGAAAGTTAATCAGTTGACGTTTTTAGCATGGATGCAACTGAAAGGAATGAGAAAATACAAGAATATATCATTCTTAAGCAGGAACCTTTTACTCCATCCTCTTCTACTTCTTCTAACTCTCTCCCAAATGCCTCTGGGCCGTTTAATACTCCTTGTGGAGCTGCTCCTTCTGTTGATGCTCCTCCCAATACACGCCCTGTGCGGCAAGGTAGGGAACCAACAGTTCCCGCGTCAGATTTTCCGGGGGGGAGAAGGCAAAGTAGCCGCCTTCGAGGCGACCGAGTTGAGAGTGCTTTTTCTGCAAGCACAGGGGAGCCGCTTACTATTCATGAAGCTTTTTCTGTTCTTGAAAAGGATCACAGGATCTCGGCTGCAAAAGAGGAGATAAAGTCAATTATGGAAGCCCAAACTTGGGAACTTGTGGAGCTCCCACCGAACCAGAAAGCTATCGGTTGTAAGTGGGTCTTCAAATTAAAATTGAATCTTGATAATACAATTGAGAGATATAAAGCTAGACTGGTTGCTAAGGGATTTAGCCAAAAGGAGGGAATTGACTATGAAGAGACTTTCTCTCCTGTAGTTCGCTTTCCTACTGTTAGAGTTTGGCTATCTCTAGCTGCAATAGAGGATATGGAATTGCATCAGATGGATGTTAAAACTGCTTTCTTGCATGGTGATTTGGAGGAAGTAATTTATATGAAGCAGCCAGAGATGTATGCAGAAAAAGGGAAAGAAAATCTGGTCTGTAAACTGTTGAAGTCCCTGTATGGTCTGAAACAGGCTCCGAGACAATGGAACCTAAAATTAGATGAGTTTTTAACCAATCTTGGCTTTACCAAGATCAGTTCAGATCACTCAGTCTATGTAATGCAAGGTGATGATGGAGTGATTTATGTGGCAGTTTATGTAGATGATTTGCTACTGATTAGCAAATCTATCAATAAGATAAATAAAATAAAATCAGCTTTGAATTCCCGGTTTGAAATGAAAGACTTGGGTGAGGCTAAGTATATTCTAGGAATTCAAGTAGAAAGAGACAGGAAACAAAAAAATTATTTATTTAACTCAAAAGGAAGCAATCAAAAACATGTTAGAAAAGTTTGGCATGTCGGACGCAAAGGGGAGTGCCACTCCTATGGAATTCAGGCAGAAATTGGAAGGCACGGAAACGGATGGTGGTGTTTTGGTTGATGGTTTCTTAGATTCAGGGGAGGCAGATTCTATGTCCTCCATTCCTTATAGGAAGATTGTCGAAAGCCTCATTTATTTCATGAATTGTACTCGTCCCGACATCGCAGCAGCGGTTGGAGCCTTAAGCCGAAGCCTTCAGAATCCAAGGAAATCAGACTATGAGGTAGCAAAGAGAGTTCTTCGTTATCTTGCAGGAACTCAAAATCTTAGACGTTCTCTCGGTGGAGAGGAAGTCAAAATTCATACATGGAGCGATGCGAGCTACAAAGATATGCCGAGCCGACGCTACACCATCGGATACATTTTGAAAATCGGAAGTGGAAGTTGCTGCTGGAGCAACAAACTTCAGAAGGTAACGGCTCAGTCTACCATGGAGGCTGAGTACATGGCTGCCAGCTCGGCAGTTAAAGAGTTACTTTGGGTAAAGTCTCTTCTCCAAGAGCTTCTCTTTATGCAATCTAGACCACAGATAGTGTGGTGTGATAATCAGGCAGCAATCGCTATTGCATCTAATCCTAGTCATCACTTTAAGAGTAAGCACATTGATATCAAGCTACACTTTGTAAGAGAAAAGGTGATGGGAAAAGTCTTGAAGTTGAGTTATTTACCGGATGAGCAAATGGTGGCTGATATGATGACGAAACCCTTACATGCTCCCAAATTAAAGTTATGTAGAGAGGCATGTGGACTGAGTGACTAGCAAAGTCTAAAGCTTTAGGGGAGTGTTGTTTTAAAAAAGCTTTAGTCCTCTTTATGCCTCAGCTGTGAGAGAGAGCAGTTTAGGACTTAAGCTATTTTTGGTTGAGTTCGGTTCAGTACTTACCACAATTAGTGTGACAATGAAGTTGGGAGTTCACGGTTCATTCACACTTGGGACACGTGTCGTCACTTGGGAGAATGCATGAGTATGTCCTCCGTGGACGTACGGAAATTCGGCAGGACCACTGGACTTCGTGAAGTCAATTCTACGGTGCCAAATCCTCTAATTGGACCGTTGTCAGCCGCCGCCAACAAATAGTGACGAGGCGTGACTAGATCATTATCACTTTATGTTGTCTGAACTTCGGTGTAAATATTTTTGATAGAATGTTAGATGTACGGCTGGAATGCCTCCGTACAACTTAGTGTAGTTTCGGTGTATAAATGTAGGACTTAGTGAATTTGATTTTTAGGAAAAAATGATATGAAAACTGTACACTCAGTTTTATGTAATTTCATTTCTACATATCTCACAGATTTGTGAGCGGAATTGATTGAAATATAGGGTGTGTGTTCCTTTGTATGTTATCTACACTGTGGCAAATTTTCAGGACGTTTGGGGCATTTTTCTGAAAGTTATAGTCTGTCAAAGTTTCTCTTCAGCCATCGGTATTTGTGGAAGCTTCCTCTCTTGATTTGTTCTACGATGACTACTGTTGAATCTTCTTCATCTTCAGTACCAGCACTTGTCTCAGAACAACAATGTCTGGTAGAGGTGAGAGAGATTATTTCTCGAAAGAAAGTGGAAGACGGGAATTTTATTATTTACCGTCCCGATTGTGATCAAATGAGCCTTTTATCAAAAGTAGCTACCCGTTGTTGGGCAGTAAAATCCGAGAGGATTCGACCGGCCAAAGATGGCATGTGGACGACTGTCCTTGCCATCCGCGTGAACTGGGGTTTCATTTCGGCCATAAAGGCAGCAAATTGTTCCTTCATCATGGCGGTCATCGTGACTTGTAACTCAGCCTTTTCCCTCTCTTGTCGAGAGATCTTAGGCAGAGTTGCCTCTCTCTCAGTCTTTGTAGAAGAAGTGACCGGCTTGGCAGAATGGGCAGGAATTCCACCTTTCTGAATTCCATTCTAATACGAAAAAATAGGATCCTTAACATGACAACGGTGGACATAATCTCCTTTCTGTTGGCAATGGTTGCACGTGGCCGACTTATCTGGGAAAACATGCGAGCATCGTGCCCCGTGTTTCCCCATCGGAAACACAATCGGTCTTCGGAATTAAATGGCGGGTTTCCCATGGCCGGCTTTTTTAGTGGCCTTTTAGAAGGCCACGGGTCTTTCGGAGGTGGTAGGGATTGGTCAAATTGGTTTCCTTAAGACTTGGGATTTTTTTGAGCATTCCACCACGATGATTGAATCTCATACCTAACCGTATATTCAACCGCTTGCTCAAAGGTAAATTTCAGCCCGTATGTTTGACTGAAATGAGTTTTAATGAATATTTTCAATTGAGGAGGAAACTATCCGACGAATTTCGGGACAACCTTTGCATCTGACATAAGGTCTGGTAAGGCTTGTCGAAGGGTATACATTCGAGCTCTTTAAGCAAGGGCATTCTCACCTGGACTACGTTTGAAGTTCATCAACTCTTTAACTTGATCTGGATTTTGCATCTAGTATTCTTCTTGGAGAAGATCGAACATGATCGATAGCGGGTCACGTAAAAGAATTAATCCCCCCAGTCTAGCTGGAACTGCCGCACAGGCAGCCACAGCATAGAGCGGAGGAATCTCGGGGATGGTTGGATATAGCTCATCCCCATTAACATCCAATACTGCTGGAACAGCCGCTTGGTAGGGAATTTCTACCTGGCCGGGAACGGCTGGTAGTCCTGCAAAGGGTGGAGAGTGCTCTGCCATCTGACAGATACTTTCATACTCCTGTGTGTATAAAGTGAGAGCCGAACCGCGAAAGTATCCACCAAGGAGAGAGAAAGCGACCCTAAGGTCGAACCGGTCTTGATATTAGAAGGCTAAGTCCCTCATTTCTCTGTCATAAAGCATGCGGAAATGAGATAAAGACATGGTGTCCTTCAATCCCGAAAAAAAAAAATTGCATCCTACCCATTGATCCCTTTGAGAAGGAAGCCATGTCGTTAAAAGGAGGATGCACTGGTTGTTCCAAATTTGGACTAACCGGAAATTGAAATGTAAGAGGATGAGAAAAGATTTTCTCTGAAAAGTCTTCTTCGGTTTTATCTAGGTATGACCTAGAGGAAACCGAGGATAATGGTGAGACTGGTGGTCAATACTCATCGAACTGACGGAGATCTAGGGGCCGCAACCAAAATTGGTGGGTTCGTAGACTTGAAAAAACTAGAAAGAACTAACTACGGTGGACGGAAAAGTGTCCTGCCGCAGGTAGATCCGGATTGATAACGTAAGTTATCCCAATCCGTGGGCATAAATGAAGAGAAAACCCTCGATTACAACTATGAAAGAATGGAGCAGGCTAATCGAGGTGCGTCAAATAGAAGGCCAAACCACACAAGACAAGCTAACACACGAAGTCTCTATCAAGACCCGGTGGTCAGATCTAGCAAAAAGTCGAAATACCAAAACCTTCACCCTGTAAACAATGGGGCAAGGCGAAAGGGCCAGATCTATAAAAACAAACAGAAAACTATCTAGGCACCTTTCGGTGCAGATTTACCACGGCACAAACAGAAAATTGTCTAAACAGTGCCACCCACGGCAAATTCTATGAAAGAAAATCCAATCCAGATAGTCCCCGGGAAACTCAAGGCCACTCACGGTCAGATAGCGTGCAACGAAAGCAAGGAAAATGCAAATGCTCAAAAAGAAAGTTTCGTAATAGAACCAATCCACACCAATCTCCTACACAAGTGTCCTTACTATATCATGACGCTCCTGCACCCACAGGACATCGAAATACTTACAAACACCTTTAATAATGTGGGCATCGAAATACTTACAAACACCTTTAATAATATGGTGATTATCAATGGTGAGCCGCAGCTGAACGTCACAGCTGGGGCTTTGCAGAGCGCCAAAGTTTGAATCCGCTCCACAATCCGCTTCCAAAATTTCCTCTAAAACGGGTCTCCTCCCAGTGTCTTCCGGACCGCACGGGCCCTCACCTTGTGAATGTCCACACCCAAAGTAAGAAGAAAAGATATATGGGAACAAAGAAAAGAAATGCAAATAAAATTGGAAGGGAGGTAGGATTAGGGAAAAGGGTTTCACAAACCCTAATTCAACGCTGCAAAAACAAGAAATCTGCGACCAAGGGACAGTAATATGCTGACCTAGGGTTAACAATTCCAAAAAATAAACCTTAAATCCGTACAAACCCTAAATATGCAGCCCAAACCCTAAATCTGCAGCCCAAACCCTAAATCTGCGGCCAAACCCTAATCTCGCAGATTAACCCTAATTCCGCAGATTAACCCTAAAATCTGACACGTATTTAGACCTAAATATGCAGACCATAAATAGAGTGGCAGCAAGATAGAAGACGGGGATTGAAAGCACAAAAAAATAAAACAAAAAAACAAAAACAAAATGTGTTTATTTTTTTATAAAATAAAATTTATAAATTTAAAAAAAAAATTATGATATTTTTTTCCAAGGCAAAACTGAAAGCGAAAGCAAAAATGGAGAGAAAGTAAGAGGGTAACTTGTAGAAAGATAAAGCCGGATCAAAAGGAAGAAACTAGATCAAAAATAGGTGGAAGAAAATCTAGGAATGAAAAGATAGAATTTATATTGTAAATAATGTGATTTATATTTTTATTTTCTTTAGATTTTTGTTCTCACACGAAATTGAGAAGCAAAACTGAAAATGAAAGATAAAGTGGAAGGAAAATGGAAAGACAAAAACAAGAATAAAAACTGCATATGAAAGGTAATATATTTTTTATGAAATAAAATTTATATTTTTAATAATTCATTTTTAAAAAAATAGACTTTTAAAAAATGTGATTTTGAAAAGTTCAGCTTTTGGACAAGAATGCTAAGCCAAGAGGTAGCCACTAGGCTCTTTGGTCTTTATCACATTCCCTACAAGAGTTATCCCGTTTTGACAGCAAAGCAAGAAACATTCCAACCGGAACAAGGGAAAATCCAAATCCGATCAAAAATACACTCCTTTCAAGCCAACCGAAATACAAACAAGACACACACACACAACCAAACCGTCAAGCTGCCCGAGGAAGGCACAGCCAAATCTGATCAAAAATACACTCCTTTCAAGCCAACCAAAATACAAACAAGACACACACACAAAACCAAACCCTCAAGCTGCCCGAGGAAGGCACAGCAAGGTCCAGATGTGCTCCCCCACGATCTCCAATTCCACACTTCCAGCAAGGTCCAGATGTGCTCCCCCACGATCTCCAATTCCACACTTCCACCAAGAGACCAAGTTTGGAGGGAAACCTTCCGGACGTGGCCTTCGGCCGTGTGGATTAAAAAACGTGGGCAGAAAAACAAGGAGAATAGTCTTACTCTATCTAGCCTCTACAGCTAGCTAGCAAGGAGAAGAAAGCACGTGGGCAATCGGTGAGAGTGAGCAAAAGAGAAGCTCAGCCGCCAAGAGAAAATTCTTGTCCAAAGGCTAAAATTCTCTAAGTCTGGGAATTAGCCTAAGTAGCAGCTACGCTAGGCCTAAGCAAAATAAGCCTACGTCTAACCTACTTTACATGCATTAAACAACTTAAGATGTTGGCCAATAGGCGGCCAACATCATCTGCCGTACGCCTGACAAAATCCACCGTCCGAGGGTAAAAACCCTCCCTAACTACATGTACACGCAAACCTACATGGGTTCGCGACTTAAATATATAACATGTATCGAAGCGTCGCCCGAAAATCGCGATTCGCCTCCAAACGATACTCCGCGTCCATACTTGGAAATCGCGTGCATATGCACAAAACGAAGCATACCGCACGAAATACTTGAAATCGAAATACCTGCGTACGAAATGAAAAGTATCGCACGGAATTAGTACGGTTCAACAAACATATAAATAAATAAACCGACGCGAAATTTCGCACGTGCGAACGAAATAGCTAGACGTGCGTGCATCAAATCGTGAGTGCATGCATGAAATCGCGCGTGCATGCATAAAATCGCGCGCGCGTGCCTTAAACCGTGCGTGCATGCGAAATACCGCGCGTGCATGCAAAATACCGTGCGTTCCAGCAACCGACATGATGCGGCATGACAGAGACGAGGACAACGTAAACTTTTGCGAAAGACCCATGAATGAAAGTGGAGGTCCTATACCCTAGCAAATCTTTTTCCATACATGCTTGTCATTTCCATACGTACATGTGCGTGATGAGCATGGAATAAAATAGCGTAAACTCTCCCTCGTTCAAAAAAATTCGAAGACGTTTCACGCGTGTATTGCATTTTTGCTATTCGTCAATAAGGTATTATTTTAATTAATATCAGGTCGCGATTTCATTCCTGTACAAGTGTGAAGATGAGCTGGCGTGACGTAGAAGTGGGTCAAAATGATAATAAGTTTCAAGCTGACGCAAAATGTACTTTGGTTTTTGCCCAATTTTCGTACGGCGTAAGATTTTATCGTTGCAAGTCCCATTTTTTGTGAAAACGACAGAAAAAAAACCCTTAGTTGAATACATGGGCACACACCCTAAAGATACTGTATTGTACTGTGTCCTTTATTTGTTGTTTTCTTCCAAAGTTTAATCTTCAACGAGAAAATCGTTTGTCATACGAAAAATTTGGCAAATCTACTGTAATTTTGTGTATTAGTAACATTTTTACGGATAAACCAATATCTTGCTCTATTTGACTTAACGATAATCAATTTATTCATACGATATATCAGTACGGAATAGTTGCAATCAATTTCGAGTATATATTCAGATGCATTAGCCATAAATCTTGGCCCAATAATTGATGAGACGGTTCCGTACTTATTTTGTATTTTTCCCGCACAATCATTCCGTTATGTGGTGAAAAACCGACTGTGCATTTTTTTTCCAAAAGATCCTCCCCCTTTCCCCAGCTTGTGACGACCCTCACCTAGAGAGGTCGCAAAAGTCAAAATTTCAAATACCGGAATCCGATATTTTTTTCTTTTTTTATATCCGAACACCCGAAATCTGGTCGGGTTGTGTCACGCTTCTAAATTGTTACCCGGTACCTGATACGTGTTTATGAAACAAAAAGTTAACCGAAACTCGATTTCTAGCGACTAACATTACCCTCTCGTACCCGAATATGTACAAAATTAATGGTACATCTCCCTCATACAATCCACGATACCAAGAGTACAAAGTACAATAATGTTGGATAGTATGGACACTGCAGTACAGTATTGTATTGTAGTGGAACGTACCAACGAAACATTTATTTTTTCGTTTTTTAATTACACGGTTGTACCCTAATTTGTTTTTTTTTTTTTTTTCAGTATCACTCAGTTGAATCTGACCGCCCCCCAAAATTTGGCACCTGACTCCGTTCCGGATCCGACGCTCCGTTCCGAATCGACGCTGCCCGGTGTGTACGGATCGGGTACGGATCGTGTACGGATTCGGGTACCTGATTTCGACATCCGACTTGCGATTCGACGCATTACACAACCAAAGCTCCCCTTGATTGCACACGAATTGATATGGCGGTGGTTGTCCTTACCAACAATTTGAAGTTCAACAAAGCCTGCCCAACATGACCCTGTACGGTAAAAGTAAAAAAAAACGACACATATTGCAAATACGAATTGGGGCCAACTTGTTACATTGAATCAACGGAAATGGTGGCGGAAAGCATTTAAAATTTTGAACTATTGTCTCCTTTCGAAAGTCAGCGTAAAAGTTAACCCAACCGTCCTTGACTAAAATAATTGTTACCTCGACAAAGAGGCGAGGGTCAATTATTGTCAAGCCAACAAGTGTACTAATGGTTTTCTTTTAGAATTTTCTAGGTCTAAAGATTGTAAAATAAAAGGCAAAAAAGAAACACTAACAGCCTGCCTCTAACTCCTCTCTCAAGTCCTCACACTTGTCGCAACTCCTCCCTCAAGTCCCTACACACTTGTCGCAGTCACTGAAGACAGGAGAGGGAGTTAGAGCCATGACTGCCTAAGTTGTCCAAAAAGACAAGAAGACATATTTTGGTAGAGTTATCAAAAAGGCTTGACGGACCTATAATTTGATCCTGGAGCATGTCGTCCGTCAAAGTAGACCGTAGCCGTTAGCTTTGTCTTATAGTCTAAGAATTGTGCTGAGATATATAGGGTATTACAACTATTTAAAGATGTAAAAGTATGGAATTTCATTTAACTGAACGAACGAGTTCTAGAGCATAGATATAGTTTTACCTATAGTGCGACCTAAGGTACCGTACGAAATAAATGTTAGAAACATTTATTTCAACGGCAAGTATTAAAGCCGGTTTTGGATCGGACGGCCACGGCGCAAGCCGACATCGCGGAATGGCCACTTTGGCAGTTTGCGGTCACGGTCACACCATATGACACGTGGCGTTTTCTCATTGGCTCGCGGAATTTCAGGAGAGCATCAAAACAAACCCGGATGTGACAAGCGTCGACTTGGGCATCAAAACAAACCCGGATGTGACAAGCGTCGACTTCAACGCTATGTCGTACGATGATCGTACAGAAAGTACTCCAACACTAGTAATTTTGTGTACTGTACAATAATAATCTGATTGGTAGAGTACACTAGTAGTAAAGAATTTAGAGAGGGGTTTAGGACTGAGGAAAATTTAGGTAGCCGCCTCTCTCCCATAGTGCTTCAGTACAAAAGGTCATATTTGACCATTCATAACATATTGCTCAGGGGAGAAAATTGCCTGATTCTTTTTGCGGGGCACTCAAGGGTGTCTTCTCTTCACAAGAATGAAGTCAGGTTAGTCAGTTGTCTGCCAGGGTGGTGGTCAGAGTTGTGCAAAGTGACAAGGGGCAAGGCTATCTGAGAGGCTTCGTGTGAACAACCTACTCTGAGGACCTATGGAGGTCTCACAGTTGCACCGGTTGGAGTCCAAATTTTTAAGCTAACGGAACAACGAAGTTACAGCTAATATTAAGTGTTACCAATTGTGAACTTGGACATTGCCTAATGGCAAGTTAGCCAATTGTTTTACTATTAAAGAGTACGACACCTTAGGACTTCAAAACTAACGTTGTAGGGTATTGGATGTTGGGTATTGGATGTAATGCATTGAGTGTTTGGCGTTTGAGTGTTGGGTATGAACTTCTCTCCATTTGTTGGGTTTCCGATAGTTTAGGAATTTTTGTATTTTGGCTATTTGTGGGTTTTGGGTATCTTTGGGTTTAAGGTATTTTTGGGTTTTGGGTGTTTTTGGGTTTTGTGTATTTTTGGGTTTTGGGAAAATTTGGGTTTTGGTAATCTTTGGGGTTTGGGGTTTTTTGGGTTTTGGGAATCTTTGGATTTTGGGAATATTTGGGTTTTGGGTATCTTAGGGTTTTCGGTATTTTTGGGTTTTTGGTATTTTTGGGTTTTCTGAAACTTTCGCTTTTGGGAATCATACGGTTTTGGGTATCTTTGGGTTTTGAGTATTTTTTGGGTATAGAGTAGGGTTTGGTTATTTTTAGGTTTTGGGTATCTTTGGGTTTTGGGTATCTTTGGGTTTTGTCTATTTTTGGATTTTGGGTATAATTGGGTTTTGAGTATCTTTGGGTTTTGGAAGTATTTTGGTTTTGGGTATCTTTGGGTTTTGGTTATTTTTGGGTTTTGGGTTTTGGGTATTTTTGGGTTTTGGGAAACTTTGGGTTTTGGTTATCTTTGGGGTTTGGGGTTTTTTTGGTTTTTTTTAGGTTATCTTTGGGTTTTGGGAAACTTTGGTTTTTGGGAATCTTTGGTTTTTGGGTATCTTTGGGTTTTGGGTATATTTGGGTTTTGGGTATTTTTAGGTTTTGGGTATTTTTGGGTTTTTTGGTATCTTTGGGTTTTGGGTATTTTTGGGTTTTGGGTATTTTTGGGTTTTGGGTAGTGTTGGGTATCGAGGACCTTTTGCCGATATTCGATATATATCGAATTTCAGGTACCTGATATTCGATATATCGCTTCGATATATCAAAAATCAAAATATCGCGATATATTGCCGATAGATCGCCGATATATCGAGGCATTAAAAAAAAAAAAAAAAACTTCACAGGTCTCCAAAGTCACGTGCCTTCGGGACAAGGTGTCCGTAAAATCTTTGCCGAAAAGAAATACGGTTTTTTCCTGAAAGTCAACAGAGTGAAAGAGATCTTTGAGGTACATTGACGTGGTACACTTGCGAAGTACACGTACATAATACGCAAGTACGGATTTCCATACGAAAATGGTCGGTATTCAAATCTTTGACGATTTTAGAGATTTGATCGTCAACTTACAAGGAACCACTCAAGTCAAAACACGTATGTAAAAACTTGTTTACAGACGATACGCGATGTAACCAAGGCCTCCGTAATACAGAAATTTTGCTGTCCGTAGTATTACAGAGACCTCCTGATGTAGCCATACCCCAAATAAGTAATTATATCAATTACAGAATTAGTATTTTTTTGTCAGTAACATTTTGCGGCGTCTACCTTTAAGTCACGGAACGAAAATCACGTCGTACGTGGCGTATCATACAATTTGTCTTTTTCGCTAAAATTACATATTATATAGAAATATAAAATATTAAATTTAAAAAAATACTATATATCGCGATATAAATCGCGATAATTTATGTCGGTCTCGGTACAATATATCGAGGTTTCTCCTCGATCGATATTCGATATATCGAATATCGAAATTATCGCGATATGAATTTACCCGATACCCAACACTAGTTTTGGGTATCTTTGGGTTTTGGCTATTTTGGATTTTGGGGTATATTTGGGTTTTGGGTATCTTTGGGTTTTGGAAATCTTTCGGTTTTGGGTATTTTTGGGTTTTGGTTATTTTTGGGTTTTGGGAAACTTTGGGTTTTGGGAATCATTGGGTTTTGGGTATCTTTGAATTTTGGGAATCTTTGGGTTTTGGGTATCTTTGGGTTTTGGGAATCTTTGGGTTTTGGGTATCTTTGGGTTTTGGTAATATTAGGGTTTTGGGAATCTTTGTATTTTGGGAATCTTTGGGTTTTAGGTATCTTTGGGTTTTCGGTATTTTTGGGTTTTGGGTATCTTTGGGTTTTGGGTATCTTTGGGTATTTTTGGGTTTTTTGGTATCTTTGGGTTTTGGGTATTTTTGGGTTTTGGGTATTTTTGGGTTTTGGGTATCTTTGGATTTTGGGTATCTTTAGGTTTTGGGTATTTTTGGGTTTTGGGTATTTTTGGGTTTTGGGTATTTTGGGTATTTTTTTTGGGTTTTGGGTATTTTTGGGTTTTTGGAATCTTTGGGTTTTGGGAATGTAATGGCTCGTATGAGAGGGAACCGTAAATATGGTGTGTGATAGTTAGAAGGATAGAGAAATAAAACAGTAGAACGAGGATGAGGGTGAGAAATTGAGGAAGGGATTGATAAAGAGAGGGAGGGATAGGGAGAGGGAAATGGCGAGGGAGAGAGGGGTGGAGAGAGAGGGAAAGGGAAATGGAGAAAGAGATGGTGAGAGAGAGGGATAAGTATGAGGAGAGGGAGAGAGAATTGGAAAAACCCAGTTCTACAACTAAAGCATGATGTTTGAGAGATGGAAGAGTAGAGAAAAAAATAGAGATAGAAAGAGGGGGAGGAAGAAAAAAACGGGGGGAAATTGAGGTGTATTAGTTGGGGAGATGGGAGGGAGAGGGAAAGTGAGAGGGGAAGGAGATGAAGAGGGATAGGGAGATTATGTGGAGTTAAAGGGGGGCAAAAAAAGAAGGAGGGGGAGAAAGATAGAGATAAAAAAAGAGATGAGAAGGTAGAGAGTTTGTAGTACGAAATCAACATCTTGACCCAAAAAGGTTAAGAGAGAGGGAGAGGAGTATGAATAGGGAGAGAGAGTGGTAGAGAAAGAGGTAAAGGGAAAGGGAGAGAGAGGTGGGGAGAGAGGGAGCGGTAAAGGGAGAGGGATAGGGAGGGAGAGAAATAGTTAGGGAAGGAGTTAAAGAGTGGGAGTAGGAGCAAGATGACAAAATAAAGAGATAGGAAGAT